>JAPMUY010004218.1:0-105000 GCA_026901105.3 Galaxias olidus
AACTTGCACCACAAAAATATGACTAAGGACTTGCGAAACAGCAGCTCCGACAACGAGTTGGTAAAAGGGTAATGAAGCAAGTCACTAAACGAGGAAGTGACATCCTAACTAAAGACCCGCCTTGATGAGAGGACTGACGGATTGCATTTGAATGTTCATGTTCTGTCCCAAAGAGAGCGTGGTGACTTGAAAATGCAAATGCAATAGACTCCTAGCGCTGATTCACATATTGCATTTGAATATTGTCCACTGCACAGCGTAGTACTGAAGATGAAGTGTTTGAAAATGCAATGGCAAATGCGATTTCCTTTTCATTTTCATATTGTTTGACAACTGCATTTGAATTTTAATTGTGACATAAATAATGCTTGCACAAATGGAAAATGAGGATACATTTTTAATATTGCATTTTATTTTTCAAGTTTGAATTAACATTTGAATATTGTCTGCAGTATGGCAGGGTAGGGCTTTGAAAATGTGATGTCAAACAGTTTTTGCATTTGAATTTTAATATTGACACGGAATGCCCATTGAAGCATTTGAAAATGCAAATGCAAATGGTATTATTGCATTTTCATTTACATTTTGTCTCAAATAACACATACAAATGTGGAAAGTGATAATGCTATTGTTGAATTGCATTTGCATTTTCAAGTTTACATTTTCATTTGAATAAAGTCCCTTATGGGCTTCCATATAATATGTTTGTTTGTATATAATAATCAAAAAGAATCGGCCGGTCAGGCTGTAGGCCTAATGCACAGTTCAGTATAAGAACATCTTGTCTATATATGAACATAATCTGATATGTTTTGTGGATTTTGATTTCTGATAGAATTTTCTGATTTCCCATGGGCAGGGAAATAAAGAGTTTGATTTCTGACTAGCATTTCTGACTAGTTATTGGTCCCTGCTGTGCCACCTGAAACCGTGAAAACATCAATACATTTATTTTAGATTAACATATAGATGACCTTTGTCTGTCAGTAGCCTGTTCTTAAATGGCATAAAAAAATAATAAATTGCCTGCTTCCCACCAACGTACCCAAGGAGCTGAGGGGGGAGGTGTGGCAGTTCTCAGGCAACCTGATGTGTTTTGTGAATGGCCGTCTCCTTGGTGATGAGAAGGACCTGGCCAGCTGGGCTGAGAAGCAGTGGGAGTTCACTTTCATTCGGCCACATGCTCTTTATCTGGCCCTCACCCTAGACTACTACTCCAAACACCTTCGCAGCACAGGGGCAAGTCAGCAGTGCAATCACATATGATAGAATACTAATAAGCGTATCACCAGAACAGACTGTAGCTACTGACAGAGAGAAGCATGATGTCTCTCACTTTCACAACACAACCACATAGGCATTACGTTATATACTGTAAGGACATACAAACCTCTCATGAAGTGTCTTGATGCCACTTGAACCTGAACAAAATGTATTTTCTTGTTCCAATAAAGCATCCCTTTGTCTTTATGGATATTGAGATTGGAGGGGAGCCGGTTGGAAGGTTACTTTTTGAGGTGAGTTAATAGATAAATCAAATTGGAATTGAATTGTAATGTTACTAATATCTCATGATTGCCAATTTATTTATTTTCAGTAAAATATTTACACTCTTTGTTGTTGTGCTAGTTATTTTTGGTTGTCACATCTGAATAAATGTGGATTAGGTTGATAAAAGCATTGGTCTGCTTTAGTCAGACTGAGTTTCAGTGTCTGTCTTGCCTTACTACAGCTGTTCTCAGATCTGTGCCCCAAGACATGTAAGAACTTCCAGACTCTGTGTACAGGAGTATTGGGCCTGTCAGAGCGTGAAATTATGCTGAGCTACAAAGGCTCAGTCTTCCATCGGGTGGTGCCCAATGGCTGGATACAGGGAGGAGGTATGTCCAGCAATAGCTTTATATTAATTTGACACAAATAGTATGCAGCCTATGGTTTTTGCATACATGTAGAGTTGATACAAGTCCATGAACTGTCTTACTCAACACATGGAACAATTTTCGTGTTTAAGATATTTCACCAGCAGGCAAGGGCAATGGAGGGGAATCAATCTATGGACCAACATTTGAAGGTAAAGGCCCACACATTCCTTAAAATGTGTTGTTGCGGCAAGTATTTGTTCTGCTTTCCATGAATTAATAGTGCTTACGTTTGTAGATGAGAGCTTTGCCGTCTCCCACAGTAAACGGGGGATATTAGGAATGGCAAATAAGGGTCCACATAGTAACGGCTCCCAGTTCTACATTACCTTGCAGTCGGCTGTCTGGATGGACAGAAAATATGTTGCATTTGGGTGCGTGTCTCTAATGCATATTATATCTATTATACCATCTTTTAATATGCTTTTAAAGCTCTTCTGCTTTTGATGCACTGCATTATGACATTGTTGCTTGTTTTCAATGACCTAGATGAAGGAAATAACATCCACAATATGGGTTACAATCAAATGTCTTTCTCTTTTTTTAGTCAAGTGGTTGAAGGCACAGATGTTCTGAGGAAACTAGAAGAAGTCCAAACATATAATGAGAGACCAAAGCAGGACTGTAGAGTGGCAGACTGTGGAGTGTTTGAACCATGATGTCTCCATGCATGTTGATTTCAATAAATTTAGTGCTTTAAACACTTAAACGGCAATTTTCTTATACGACCATTGTTAATGCCCTGGGACGATTATAGTATGTCATATTATTACGTCAACATTTTTGTTAATAACATTAGTTTAACTGAATTAAAGGTTAATTTTATCATCAGTTCGTCATTTAAGACAGCATGATATCACAGTGTAATTGATAAGATCGGAAGAGGTAGGCCAACTCCAAATGCATTTGAGGTTCATTTTTTGGGGAAATTCTCAACTTCATCCAAAATTGTTAGACAAAGTGTTCACGTATAGGACTATGGACAGCTACCTATTAATAATTTCATGTTTATATGTGACCAAATTAGTGACAACCAACCGCCTTTCGTCAAAACATAAAAGGATGTGAGGAGTTACTGATAAAATTCATACATCTGACTTAGTACCAAGCCAATGGGACTAAATTGACCCACTGTACTTAAAATGTATGTCCTGTTATAACGCCGTATTGGAATACGTGAAGTCTAAACATTTTGGGATGGGCTTTTTCCGACATCGACAACTTATACTGAATGACACCACGTCAGACTTCACTCCTCCCCTGCTGTAACCAGAAAAAGCCACATGACCCGTCTAGAAGGAAGTGATGAGCTATTAGCCATTTAGCCAGCACAAGAACTCCAGGTTCCAGCTTTAATTGAGCTTTTGGTCGACAAATATATAATAGTGTTCAGTAAGTCTGAGCAATTATTAAGATACCAACATGTACTACAAATGTATATTTTTTACATTAGTTCTGGCGTTGGTCGGTACAACAGCTACAGGCGCAGGTAAGTTTGCGACTTCTCGAATTGCTCCTTCTCGAGCTTGCGCTGTCTTGACTCAACAACACTAGCAAGCGACTAACGTCGCGAGCGTGATTGCACTTGCGTCATGTCTTGGGATGTTTCTAGTAAACAATGGTCATTTTTGTAACAAAATCACTAATATTTCCAAACTGTCAGACCAAAAAGTATAGCTTCTATTGATTAAGATTAAACCGCTTGCTAGCTAGCCAGCTAGTTTATGTTGGCTAACATCTTCGATTTTCCACGTTGCATTGACCAAGTAAGCAACGTTAGCTAATCCTTACTGATTGATTTGTCATGACTGTCATGTTCCCATGACTGGAAATTACTTAAACAACTGAAATATGTACCAGCCATATTTATGCGTTTCGTTGGAGAGGAATATGACTCGCCAAGTCGAGGCCAAACAGCGGAACACGGCTCGCTAGTAGAGTTATGTAATAGTAATTTATTACCGCTTAACATCAGGATCTGCTTGCCAGACTTCCTTGCTTCACAGTTTTATTAATTATAATTGAAGGAAGTTGGGTTTACTATGAAAGGTCCAATTGCACGCCTCTTAAGTCGTTTGCTAGCTATTTGAAAATACTCTTAACACCTTACTGCAAACAGCACACAGTGCTTGCCCTTTCTATCATTTCAATTAATACATGATTGGTGTTTTCCTTTCAGAACTTTGTTCCGAAATGAAAGTATGTGCTGCATGTATGGCCGTTGCTGAATGCCATTGGATGAATTGTTCCTGTAAGTATCCATCTACTAGGCCTATCCTATATGCGTAGCCTGTCATGCATGTATGTAGAGAGACGAATATTATTTGATCCATTTTGACAATTAATTAAAACATTTCACCTGTGTTAAACAAGGTGTTTAATTCACTTTTCTGTATTTTACTTTGGCGGTGTCAGGGAGGCATTTCAGTTGAAAAAAACAGCTCTTGTGTTGTAGGAGATTTGCTCATGTCTTTGAAGAATAACACTATGCCATTTTCTCTTCTCATTATGATAATGTAAATGTAATTTTGACTGAAATCCCACTGGTATCTCCAGCAGAGAGAGTTTCAATTTGGTCCTCTGCTGATATAATTTGTCTGACTCACGATATGACAGTATGTCCAATGTCTTCATAGAAGCCATTTGAGTAGAGGCAATTGTGTTCTTTTAACCTATAAGTCAGTTTGTCAGTTCCATCTGCTCAGTGGGATCAAGGAGAGAATAGTTGGTTTGTTTTCCTGTAGATGATTATCAAGTTTGGGAGTTTAGTTTCCACATTTTCATAACAGGGGCCAGGCATAACAGGGGTCAATGTCATAAAACTGCTAGAACTACCAATGTTATTCTCTAGTGTCATTTCCATGTGAAACGTCTTTGTTCTACATGATCTGGTTTTTGTAATAACCAGGCCTGAGACCATTCTGGCAGATTTGAAGGGAACATTTTGCTTCTTGCGCTATCTACCTGTACTCCAGGGCCAGGCCTGTGCTATTCCTTCATGCCATCTACAAATGTTAAATAGCTGGAAATGGTTTCACTTAAATGTTTATTATTTATTTACCTTAGAATTAAGTTCACCGATTTGCTATTTAATTTATAGGCTAGTTAGTTGAATACCTAATTATCATTTAAAAAGAACAATGTTTTGTCATGGTTTTTTAAAAGTTGAGTTGTTCTACAATTTGTTGATTTCTCTAAAGCAAATCCTGTAGTTAGCTTTTTGTTCAAAGATGACCTTTAGCCAGCAGTGAACAATAAAAAACAGGGCCAACTTGTTAGCCTAATAAATATATCCTGGCAAGCCTGAAATGGTTCCCTTAGTGCACCTGGCATATGCATATCACTGTAATGCTTGCTCATCCCTTCTGTGTAAATGAATACAAACAACTTGGGTCTCTTGATAGATAATCTAATTCATCATAGCAACTCTTAACTGTAAACTGTGTTGGCAAATTATTTTTCAGTTGTTTGTAAAAACCTATTTGATTGAACAAACCACGTTGGCTGTTACAGCACGGGACACCAGTGTGTCCGGAGTACAATGCTAATTAGGATCCTGTAGCAGTAGGCCTGTATATAGATTTTGATTGTTTTATTTTTTCAAGTTTAGCCCATGTAATTTAGGCCTGCATGTTTGGATGGAGGTCTCCGAGTAACGGTAAATTGTTATGCCCTGGCCTGTGAGAAGACAAATGTTGTATTCGGGAGACTGAAAAGGCCTCAACAAGTAGACCTGTATGATGCGCAACTCAGAACAGAGCGCTGTGTGTGCTCAGAACAACAGACCTCGTACATTCTCACTAGTTGCCATGACACCGCGGTGCACAGCCAACCTTACTCGGGATTGTTCACGGAGAATGAAGAGAAAACTTGTGTAACATGTGGCAGCAGGGTGAAAATTTCCCCAATTTGGACACGATGGTGATCAAAGTTGTTTCCTCATAGAGAATAGGGGTGCAACGTTTTCAAGAAGCCCACGTTTCTATTTGTGTCACGCTTTTGGTGTCAGTTTCTGTTCAGTTTGGTAGGTTTTGTATATTGAGGGGGTAGGGGGAATACCAATGCCATTTCCAGCGTTCTCTCTCTCATTTTCCTAATTTGGATTTTGTTTAGTTATACCAATATGGGACTAAATCTGCATTCTCTTTCTAAAGAAGTACGTGAAAAATTGTCCACACTACAGCTACGGTGCTTGTGTGGCTCTCATACAGGGGTTGTGTCCCTGTAACACTTCACCTTTCATCCCCCAGTGAAAAATATAGTGTGCCGTGTGGGAACCGAAAACCTTGGCACCCCTAGAGGAGAAAATCAAGAAGATACGAAAAGGAATATTAGCATGTACATCTTGTTGATTTGAACTAATTAAGGAGTGACTCGACACAAAGTCTTGACTGTGAAACAGCCTACTAGCAGGGAGGGGACCTTTACCTGTGGACCCAGTCCAGGCTGCGGTGAGATGCTAACATCCCACGCCCTCCTCCTGCATTGTTACTCGCTCTGAAAGAGGGCCGCTTGGATACTGTGACTGTTAAACTAGCAAGTGGTTAGACAGGATTGGCAGGCAGGTGTAATGTGGCTTGCCATCTTAGGTAGACAGAGAAAATACTCCTCTGCACTGGAGTATCCATTCAAACCTCTCATGGGTGTCCTGTTGACTCTTCTATCAATATTTACCGTATGCTAGATATTTGTAAAGGAATGACATGTCTGGTTCTGTGCTGCAATTTAAATGGCCTATGGGCTCGTCACTCGGAAATGGTTTGGTTGGCATAGTCGGCAGTGAAATAAGCGTTTTCATGACTGTCGTTTTGCCTCTCTCTCTCTTGGTGACCCGCTGCTGCTGTTCACTCACTCCGCTTGTGGTTCCTCTGTAGACTATATTCAAGGATAAGCATCCGTTTCAAAGAAGAGACGTGGGGGAAAGCTTTGTACGCGTGCGTCTGAACTCCAGGTCTCCTTTGAATAGTCTCACCTCAGTGCGTTCACCAGCCCAGTGCTAACGGCTCACCGTCACCACACTTTCAGCGTGGCGAATGCCTCTCGCAGGGTTGACCAGTAGATGTGAACTCAGCAGAAATCTGAAAGGGCCCCCATCTGGCCAGGAGAGATGGCTGGTCTAAAGTACATGGCAGGTAAATGACTGCTGTGAGCTCACGCCAACCGCCCCGTCATTACCAGACGTAGGCCCAGCGGCACGGCCAGTTGTCAGCTTTGTCTCAATCAAAGCTTTGGCATCAGACTCGGTTTTACCACAAGCTGTATTTAAGTGCTCATGAGATGTATCACTCGCATGAGCTGCTAAGCCTGTTGGTCGGGCGACGAAGCAAAGCGTGACAAAGCTTTTTCTTTTCTTTTCTTTCTCTCTTCAAAACTATGAGCTGTGCCTCTCGGGCAGTGTTCTTGTCAGCCGGCTCCTCCGGTCAAGCCCACCTCAGGCTAGCTGCGGTGACGTCACTGATGATTGGGAGAACAGATTGCACCTGCCACAGCTGGCAGAGCCCAGAGGTTTCCCCCTCAGTAGAAACCTCTGCGTTTAGGCCTAGTTGTTTACAAGCTCCCAGGCTAGATTGCTTCCGATTTACTCAATGATATATTAACTGTGTTGCTCTATTCATTGATGTATCTGGCTCTAAGACTTCTGATGCTGTTAACTATTTGCTAAGCATAAACACTTTTTAACTATTTTATTCCCTTCTTAAATTTGATAAGGTTAGGGTAGGTTTTAGGGTTTAATCAAATACCGTTTGAAAAAGGTTTCATGTTTATTTGACTTGTTCAACCCAATGCCTAGATGTTGATGGTAAAGCATTGACTCCTTCATGTTACTAAGGGTGTTCATCAAGACTTGGTCTTGAACACATTCATACCAGGTAACTGAAATAGGCCCCAACTAATGATAATATGGTTTACACATGTGCTCCTTCTAGGCTTAGTTAATAGTAGGTCTTACTGTATAGTATTGCAATACATTTTGCATATGTTTTTTGCTTCTTGTGAACAATGCACTGCTGCAAAAGAAATATGGTGTCAGTCAATCGACCCAGTATAAATAATTATATAAAAAGTACAATATATGTATGTACAGTACTGTGCAAACATTTTAAGCAGGTGTGATGTCTTTTAAAGTTAGAAAAAAAAATACATAAAAGGATAAATGTTAATTGTTTATTTTTTTTAATCAATTCATAAAATACAAAGTGAGGGAAAAGCAAATCTGTATCAAATCAACATTTGGTGTGACCACCCTTCGCCTTCAAAACAGCATCCCCTGCCTAAAACGTATTCACAGTACTGTATGTAGTAACATTTTACCAGCAGATACTGTACTGTATGTGTGCAAGATAAAACGTCCTTATCCTGTATGTATGTGTGCAGTAAACCCATTAAATTTGGTGTATCCTATTGAAATTTGATGTATTACTTCGCGCAAGTACTAAACCACTTTATCTGATATGAAATGGAAAGATGACTGCCATTAGCAGATAACTGCCATTACCAAATAGGAAGACTGAAACTGTTACTGTTTAGACTGTTACAAAAGTTTCAGATCTTTTGAGTCAGCAGGTCCCATAAAAAGTCCATGAACTGGTTTACCTCAACATTCTCTGGAAGAGTAGCTTCTTATTTTTGGAATGAATAACGAAAACTGGAATCCCTAGAGTAGACTGTCTTGTTTTGAGGATGTTACAAAACCTGCTCAAAGTGGCATGTAGTCTCTTTTTATTTTTTTTATTTTACGAACTCGCTTGTTTTTCTTTTTCGTGTTTCTCAAGGGAATATGCAATGTGGAATCCGTATTTTTTTTTTATGGATTGATTCAGTATGATCCCAGCCCCACAATTCACGTGATATGAAAACATGGAAGTTGGAACCAATCAGACTTGACATATAAATAACCCCACCAAATTAAGAACTTTAGTGAGGAATGCATGATAGCTCTAGTCAGTATCCTACCAAATGGATTTACCAGAAAATCTCTCAACCTCTCTCTCTCTTTCTCTCTCCATGTATGGATTAGTCAGAGAGATCATGCAGTAATAGAACTGTGCTAAGTGACTTCATAGTTTTTAAACAGACCATTTACACTGACAGAGACACACACACACACACACACACACAAACCAGACAATCGCACATTGACTCTCCACCTAGTAACGATCCCACCCCCCCAAAATTCAGTTTCAGCAGAAACGCTGTTAGTTTCAACCTTTTCAAGGGGTTTCGAAAGCTCACATGTATCCACAAACCATTTCACTAATGCAACCTCTTGAATCTCCACAGCCAATATTTCCTGTGTCAACGTGACCAGCACAAACAACACCGACCTCTGCGCCAACGCCAGCTGCACAGGTAAGGTCCAAAAACCCCACCGTGTTCCCCTCAGGTCACCTCTGAAGTGAGACGGACGTTTTTGACGCTTCCTGTCCTCCCTATTAGTGTTTGTGGAGACGGCCTCCATGCCTCAAGAGCTACCCCTTCTTCACTACCGCTTCAGTGCTTTTCTTTCATCTGTGTGTGTACGTGTGATTTTTTTGTGTATTTTTCTGTGGTTGAATGCTAGGCGCAAGTTTTGTCGAATCGCCCAGCCAACCCAGTGAGGAAGCGCTGTAGCGATTGTTTAGAGGTGTTCTGGTGGCGACTTTTCTCTTCTTCTTCCTTGGCTTACACCCTTTCTTGGTGTTGGTTTCCCTCCTCCAGCTGATCCAAGTGTTTCTCCAACAACGGGTGCCACCACCTCCCCCACCACAGAGCCCCCTGCCCCTCCCCATACCCCTACCACTGCCGCTTCTACTACTCCTCCTCCTCCTCCTACGACGACTGCCCCCGCCCCTACCCCTGTCCCCACAACCAATTCAACTAACAGTAGCACTGCTGAACCGACCCCAGGTAACTAGTCCGAAACGCCTCCGCTACTCCCCGGTCTGTGTGCTGTCTGTGTGCCGTCTGCTTGGTCTAGGAAATTCACAGGGGTTTAATCTGCTGTATGCATTCATCAGTTGTTTAAAAAAACAAAACTGTGTATAAATGTATTTATATAGCTAAAGAAATGCAAGATACGCGCTTACACCCAACAATTGTGATACATGCATATATACACACATGAACATATGTAAATGATATGCATGGTGTATGTGTGATTCCATATTATTTTTGTTTTCGAATCTAAAGAGTGTGTGGTAGCTTAACTCACACTTGTCTGCTGTGCCACAGAACCTTTTAATTCCACCACAGCTCCTCCTGTCGTTCCTACAAATGGCACCACCCCAGTCCCAGTCACAAGCACTTCCCCTTCAAGTAAGTGGCTGGAAATCGAGCTCTCACACACACAAGTCATGAGCTTTGCAACGTCAGTCCTAACATCAGAGACGACACTTACTAGCAACGTGATTCCCCGTGTGTGTGTGTGTGTGTGTGTGTGTGTGTGTGTGTGTGTGTGTGTGTGTGTGTGTGTGTGTGTGTGTGTGTGTGTGTGTGTGTGTGTGTGTGTGTGTGTGTGTGTGTGTGTGTGTGTGTGTGTGTGTGTGTGTGTGTGTGTGTGTGTGTGTGTCCACAGACAGCACCACCACCACGGCAGTGGTGCCCTCCCCCGCCCCTCACAAGGACTCGACGTTTGATGCTGCCAGCTTCATCGGGGGCATTGTGCTGGTGTTGGGCCTCCAAGCAGTGATCTTCTTCCTCTACAAGTTCTGCAAGTCCAAGGACCGCAACTACCACACCCTCTGAAGCGGCCCCACCTACTGAATCCACAGCTCCTACGCTGGCCCTTCAGTGCCAACTTCTAAATATGAAATCCCCGTTCCCTCTAACCCACACACACACACGCACACGCACACACGCACATGCATAATGATTGTGTTTCCCTCAAGAAGTGAACCTCCCCCAGTCTCTGTGCCATTGTGGCTAGAGTCTGAACTAGCTCCACAGTAGTAGCTTGTATGTAAACACGCAACACACACACACACACACACACACACACACACACTTGTATGCTGCACATTTCCTATCATTGCAACCCAAGTGGTCTCCCAGACAGTGGGCTTTCAGCCCTTAGCCCGGCGAGGTTTACATCAGCATACAGCTTCTTCTCCCCTCCACCTCCCTAGCTTTCCCCTGTGTGCCCCATCATGTAGTCCGTCATCCTGACTTCTGGCTATTCTCCTATGTGCTGACGGGAGGAAAATCTCCTAAATTTACAGTCTCTCTCTCTCTCTCTCTCTCTCTCTCTCTCTCTCTCTCTCTCTCTCTCTCTCTCTCTCTGCCTCCTCGTTTTGAATGCTTTAGCAGTTGTTGAAGGAACTAGTCAATTACAACGAGGACCTTTCCCATAGTGTGTGTTGGTGCCACTGCGTGGGAGTGCAGAAATTACACACCTTTATTTGTAGCTCTTTTGGAAAGCTGTTTGTGTTCCCATATTTAGTTTTGATTGAATGTGATGACTTTAAAAAGGAGCAGGGTTGCTTCCGCCCTGGTTTTGAATCATGGGACAGATCAGAGCAGGGTTTTCCCGCCACACCTATGTAACAACTTTTGCGAACATATAATTTAAGCCAACAGAGGAGAAAGCAGTTCTCTACAGTTTTTAATGTCAAGTTAATCTCTTTTTGTTTTAATGTTAGGCAGAGAGGTGTTGACTCTCTTTGCATTTTGGACAGTGCTGTGATTTTGCCCTTCACTGACCGGTCGTGCTTGACCCCGTAGAGTGTTAACACAGCAAAGATCCTATTGCCATGAGAGCAGCTCAAAGCAATAAAACATGTTCCACGCACCCGCTCTCTGCCCTCACGCCCCAGCCACTTTTCTCCCCCTTAAGGAACTCCAACCTGATCCAGTCGGAGACGCTAAACTTGAAACGGCCCCTAGACTCCGTCTTGACGCGAAGTATCCCACAGCGTGACTTGTCAGAGATATCGAGGGGCCCAGATTAAAGATATGTAGTAAATGAAAATATAATAGATAATCTACCAGTATAAACGTGTAAGATATGGAATATTTCTCAACGTGAGCGATGATAGCAGTGAAGTGCCTTGAACGTAACTTAAAGAGAAGGGGGGTCGGGTATGCGGCAGAAGCCGAGTGTTGCTGTCGGCGTGTGTTAGAGACTCGTGTTGAAAGCGGTATCGCTGTGCTGATATTGGTGAACAGAAAGAATCCTCGTATCCCAGCTGGACTGAATAGCCTTTTATTTTGAAAGAGTAGATACCGCGGTTTGTTTAGCAGTCTTTGCGTAAGGCACACTTGACATTGATGTAACAACGAACGGACTATTGAAGTTTCCTCTTTGCTCACGGGATGTTTTTAGTTAGTTATTGAAGCCAATGTTTTAGTGCTCATTTCTCTCGAAGATAATAAAAAAATTGAGATGACGCGGCATTACCGGAAAGAATGAACACAGCAGAGCATAAAGGTTTTTGGGTGGTATACGTATTTCAGAAGGAGACACATGTTAGGGGGTGGGGTGTACTGGATCAATGAATGAATTGGACGGAACAAATGAATTCCACCATAACCTTTTGAAATGTTTCTAATTTACCTCTGCAGTTAGGCTGTAGCCGTCTTGGCACACGGTTTCAAGGAGTGTGGTCTACGAAGTGACGTGTCAAAGTTCTTTAATTAGCTTTTTGCTAATAGTGTGACGTTATCTCTTGTACAGGGACGAGTCCTGTCTTTCAATCCTTCTGTAAATTCTAGATTATAGCTTGTGTTAAGGCAATATGAAGGATCTCTTGGTTGTTTCTCAGTGGCTTTTGCTTGCAGTGGCTTGCCAGTGTTGACCTCTCTTTGCTGTTTTTATTTTTATTTTTTGCCTTATTGCATGTCAGGGGTCATTTGCCGTCTGTTGCATATTCCGCAGGCATCCAGACACTTAAGAACCACTTAATTATTATTTTTCTAACCAGTATGCTAGGCGAGAATGCCTGAACAATATGTATTAAAGCCAAAGTCTTGTGTATTGGCATGGAAATGGAGCATTGCACTGACAAAGCTTGGTTATCTACATTTCTGCCTTATTTTCATTTTGCAGCCCAAAAATCACGAATGCTAGTTTAAAAACATTGCCTGATTTTTGTTTGCCAAAACATTAACACATAATCTCCCAGTTGTTTTAGGAAGCTGCAGGTGTTTCAGAAACATATTCAATGTACGAGTGCACATTTGACATGCGTTTGACCTTCCGGGGTCTCGATCCCCATGCACACGCCTTTTTGAAGACTTAACTTGCAGCCACCCAACGGCATTAGGCTACAACCCAAAGACCCCAACTATGGAGAGTCACAGTTAACATGTTTGCCTTAGCACCACTTATCTAGCCGGTCTTCGAACACTTTATCCCCGTCTCACTCAACCAAATAACAAATCCAGTGTTCTCCAAATGAAAAGTGGCAAACTGTTCAACGGTTAGTCAGGGAATCCAGCTCGAATGGCCTCTCATTCGGAGACGTTTGCTGCATACCTTAAGAAACAAGCCACCATTTGATGGCCTTGCATTGTCTGCAGCAGGGAGTCTCACAATGCCACCAGAATGAAGGTACTGAAAGTCAAACACTATTCAGAGGCCACGAGTCACAAAATCCTTCCCTGCACCTCTCTTTAGAAAAGTGCCTTACTCCATTTAATTTAGTCTTTAAAGACGACGCCACTGATTTGAGGAAGAGATTACTCTGCACTTTCAACTCCCATGTAAAAGTAAAGGGGTTTAAACGCTGACAGCTTTGTCTTTGTGCTCTGACTGCTTCATCAACCGCTTCTAAAAGAGTGGATGAGCAAAGTACTGTGTTGTCACCACCAAGTATGGTAATGTTCTTCATGTTGGCATCAGAATCACATGACTTGCATTGTCGTTTCAGACTACAATCTTCCATTCATTCTCAGAATGTGGCCCAATAGTCCTGTACCCACAACAATCGCCTGTGTATCTCCCTGTCAGACCTCACTCTTTAAGTGCGGAGCGCCGAGGACGGCGTTCAGAAAAGCTTTTTAACGCCCTCCTTTTGCCTTGTTGCTTTCTTGCCGTGTGCACATATCGCCATGACTTTTGCCCTATCATAAGAAATTGACCATCGCTCCTCTTTGCATGAACCCTTGGCTTTGCTCTAACCCCACAACACAATGCGGCAACATGTAGACACGTCCACGTGCCACGATGTCAACTCGACTAATGTTTTACGCTTGATTTGTCTGTCAATTTTCTCTGGAGTCTTCTTTTTTTTCTAGTTTTGCCATTTAGTTTGAAGATGTTAAATCAATAAAGTTTGAATATTGTTAAACAATCGTTTCGTCTGTCTGTTAATCTGAGGTTTCGTTTTTTGTGAAACCAGACTACTACGCATTCCAAGCCTTAATCTGGACATGCAAATGCATCCCCAAACTGTCCTTAGATGTTGTCTGGCAAAAGGTTCAAAGACCCTTTCCTTCCTTGTGTTTAGAGTAGCGTTTTACTCATCCTATGACTCGACAAGTGCCTCAGCAAAGTGCCCATGAGGACAGGATTGAAAACCCTTGTAAGGTTTGTTTAATCATATCTGACTTATGTTATTGACAACATGTTGTTTACCATTCAAACATAGGTCAAATGTTATACACATCTACTGTGGGATGTATGTCTTTTGATCAAACAACCTGTTGAGTTTTATTTGCAGATCATGCCACAACTCTTTCTTGAATTGAATTAAATTAGTGTATGTTTTTTTACATTGCTTTTCTCTATTTTCTTCCTATGCTTATTAAATAGGATGTTAAAGTCAAAGTAGGTTCAAGGTTTGTCATTGAGGCCATATTGAAAACATGGCATGGCCTAGCTTTGCAGCATGATTGCGTAAATGTCGATAACTGAAGAATAAGAAACTGAAGGACTGAAGAAGCCTCTTGTTCTTTTTCTTTCCCTTGTTGCTTCCCACTGCGGTCAAAAGGGCCATTACCCAGATACTTAATGTCCCCCCTGTTAAACTAACAGGATATGTGTTCAGTTGGGTCCAAAGGTCACTGCATGTTTTGCTAATGTTGCAAGAAAAGGACAGCTCTAAGGGAAGTGTGTGTCTGCTTGTCTGTGTGTTTGCGTACACTCACATTTCATGATAAAGGTTTTTTTATGCACAGTTTAAGGTCGTGTGTATTTTAAGAGTTTGACTTGTTCTTTAACCACGTGGGATGGGTGTTGTTCCCACTGTTGCAACAAGGATACAATTGCCAATAGTCCTAACAAGACAGTTAAAAAAGCTTCTTGTAAGTGCTTCCAACGGAACGGAAAGTTCCATAAAATATTAAAGGTTTTGTACCACGGAACATTTTCTGCTTTCATCTTCTTGTTTGAATCCTCTTCACGCCCTGAACTCCAGGCTGCAGTAGACAGACAGGGCTTGTGAGCCACCCAGCTGTTCTATTTCAGTCAGTTCCATCTCTTATTCATGACCCCACATGGCCCGTAATAAAGACAAGGGAAAATACAGCTCAGAGGCAGTCTGCTCCTCCACCGCCAAACATACGCTCGCCACGAACACGTTTCCTACCCAGTGCCAAGACTGTGAATCTTGTGCACTTGGATAATTGAAGCATGCTTTGAATTCGGTTCTTCAAAAGGGAGGGAAAAATAAATTATTGATTTTCCCTTTCTCTAAATGCCACTTTATTTATTTATTTATTTATTTTTTTGGGGAGGAAAAGGGTCCAGCCAAGTGTTGGTTGGAGACTTTCACACACCCAACGCTGGATTCCAATTGTAGACATACAGACCCCACACACCTAGATGCAATGTCAAAACCACTGCTTTGTTATAGTTTCTTGCAGAAAGGGATAAATAATGGAGAGAGAGCTAGATTGAGGAGAAGGAGAAGGAATTAGATTGGAGGAGACAGTTGGGGAAATAGTGTATATAGGAGAGCAATGTCTGGGCAAAGGAGAGGATGGTATATATGGGAGGAAGAGAAAATGCACTTGCTGCCAGAGCTAACCTGATTGCTGTGTCCTGCACAGCTCTATAATCTAATCAGGTACTAGGCAACACAAAGTCATGGATTAAGTATCTCTCTCTTACTCTCTCCCTAATGGCTCATGTGCTGAGCTCTGCATCCTTCAAAAACAATAACAAAAATACCAGAACCAAGATTTGGCTGGGAGATGTGGAGGCTAAACCAAGCAATGGTGGAAACAGTGACTTGTCAGCTGGAGCGCCTTCCTCCCCTATGATTCAGGGCCCTGTGCCAATCACTTGAGAGGGAACGTAACTGTGAGTCCTCTTCTACTTATCTAACCGCTAGCACACCTGGAGTAATTGTTTAATGTTTGGGAGGATTTAAAGCTTTGGGAGTGGCCGAGGTTAGTGCAAGTACGTCATTGACAGGAATAATACTTACTTGTCTGCTGACCAAGGACATGGATGACCGGAAAAATTAACCTGGAATGTTACTAGGCCGCCCGCTCACCAGATGGCAACTTGTCATGCAGCCCATAAAATCATAGCCTGAATCACTCAACAAACAAAGGTTTCCATACTGCATGACAAAGTTGCACCAGCATATCTCAAGCCTAAATGGGTGCGGTTATTTACCTAGTTTCAGATATCTTGAATGCAATAAACAGGGTGTACGTGCAGCCGCACCAACTGTGCTCCCTTCCTTCAGTGGTCAGATCACCATTCATTCAGCTGTTCAGGTGGTACTGGCTTCTATTGTTATTCTCTCCCAAACAAATGTAATTCAAACTGAACAAGTGTATCAACTTGCAGATGTTGATGCACAAGCATTGGGCTCTTCAGGTTTCCTCTTTAAAAACTCAGCTCAGTGTGAAAAGAATAATGTAATGATGAATTAACGTAACACTAGAGAATACTCTAATAGTTTGTTTCTGTAGCATCGGAGGCTCCAGTTTCAGGACCCCAGTTGTTCGCTATAGCGCCACCTAGCGAAACCAAGCCGGTATTTATAAGTAGTTTTAAAAAATATAATTTTGTGAAGTTTTATTCTTCCTAAATACAACTTTTGCCTCACTCTTTATAGTTTTAAAGATTTATTCCACCCAATTACTAGCTTTTAAAGATTTATTCCACCTAAATACTAGTTTACTTAGAACTAAAATAAACATTGAATCATATGCTATGGCTTTTGCGTCCCTAGATCTCAAGGTTGGAGAGGCAAGGACGACTCTGGGGTCAGATTCAAGATTATATATTTATATACAGAAAAAAATGTTTTGGGGATACAATATAAACAATACACTAAATAGATACAATAGTAGATACTACTCAAAATATCCAACAAGTACAATACTCAATTACTAACTTTAACTTTGCTGTTCATTCAATTCAAAACACCAAATAGTTTTTAACTTTTTATTTTTTTCAAAACAAATAATCCTTTATTCACATTCAGTCTATACTCACACTCTTACTGTCCGCAATAACTTGATCTGTCCAGAAAGTATACTATTCCGCTGTCATCATGAAAACTAGGCCGGGTCCTAGAACTGAGGTCCTGAAACTGGAGCCTCGGTACTGCAGCTAGAGACTAGAATAATCTAAAGAGGCTGAATATTGCCATCTAGTGGTCGTTATCACTACCTGTCTAAATTACGCCTGGACACAAGTATTGACAGCATTAGACTTTATTTGACAAATATTTAAAATGTAAAAATATTAAAACTCCAAACACGTAACTTCAAACGAGACAATTTTTTATGTGAATATCATAAACCAAACAATCAAATACACAAATGATATTACCTATAAATGTATCTAAAATAGCTTAAAATACCCTGTAGAAAATCCTCTTATTACAGCACACATTCAGCATTCATGTTCACTTCATTATTTTTTTTCAACTCACTTAAATGTTATATGTCTAGTACTAGCTTGTATTCAGCTAACTACTTTGAAACGGACCCTCAAAGTATACAGCCTGTCATCTAAATCACCCAATGACCAATTCCAAAGAACATAATTAATTCAGTGCTTTAATTAATACAGCCTTTCTTTCCCTTGTGTCCTCTTTCATGGCCTACTGTACAAATGACAGGCTAAGCTTCAATGGTCTAGAATCTTTCCAAGTCTTGCAAATTGTATTCAACCTTGCTAGCAGTCTTGTGTCGTGGGAGGCAGGTCAAGGCTAAGAAATAAAAACAGGTTGGCGTTCTCCAGCCAGCGTGAGCAGTCTTGGCTAATCTTTTGTGAGAAAGGAATTAAGAAGGGATGAGGTTGTAGACCATGGAGAAAGAAAGACTTGTGACGGCATGCGGGCGGAGTGTTCCTCCTGTCCATGGCGGGTCCTTACGCCTCCCAGGTGATGTCGTCTCTCTTCAGGCTGCTGCACAGCGTCTGGGCCTGCCGGAGCAGCTGCAGGTTCTCCTGGCTCACGCCGCCCCTCTTGGCCTGCCTCTTGGCGGCCCTAACGGGCGAGGGGAACGGGGGTCGGATCCCGGACACAGCTTTCGGACAGTCGTCGTCGCTGAGCGCCTGCTGCCGGACACGCCGGGGCTTCTGTCTCAGTACGTGGACCTGAGATTACACAGTCAGAAAGAGGAAGAACATTTAAAAAACCCATCAGTCCTTTTTTATTACTAGTTTGTATGATCGTGTCAACAAGCATACAAAAGAAAAAAGTGAAATATTTTGAAATACAGAAAGAAACGATGCGACGCTAAGATCTGTAGAGTCACCTCTTTTCTTGTATGTGTGTGTAGTGTAATGTGAGAAAGAGGGATTACGGTCTGCTCGTGCTTGCGTAGCTTGGTGATCTGGGCTCCCTTTTCTTCCATTCTCTTAACCAGCACCTCCAGTTCTCTCTCCAGGTCGTCCCTGTGTTCCCGACGCTGTGTCTCATCCATCTGACGCACCAGCTCCTGGTGCTCGCTGACACACACACACACACACACACACACACACACACACACACACACACACACACACACACACACACACACACACACACACACACACACACACACACACACACACACACACACACACGAAACAAGAATCTCAATGGCTAATGGCTCTGAGAAATGGCTAGCCACCTAACATGATTGTTCAGTTGGGTGCGAGTCTAACGTGCACTTGGTCCGTGCAGGAAGGACATCCTCAAAAACGCAAGCCTTTTTCTCCACATTCACTTTCAACTTACAAGCTCATCTGTCCAAGTTCGTCCTGGAGTGCTAGGAGGAGGTCGGAGAGGGAGCCCAGCGATGGTGTCGCGTGTTCGGGCCCGGCTTGACTCCTGGGTGTGGAGGAGGTGGACAGGGCCTTGTGGAGGCCTTTCCTGGCTGCGCAGCTGCTCCGGTGCATGGAGCGTACCCGCTCACAAAGCTGGGGGTGGTGGTGTTTCATCATGTGGAGGACACTCTGCATGTTGGCGTGGATCGAGTGGCTGGGGCTCGTCGACTAGGAGAAAGGAGAAAGAGAGTGCAGGGTCCGTGAAGGAGGGACAGCTCCCTCGTCGACACCAGAGGATCCACCAGGATTCATGACAAGCAGCTGTATGATGTTCTACATATTAAACTCTTAAGTCGACCAACAGTTCTTTGTAGGGTCGACGGTCTTAAAAAGTCAAACCAGACCATAGTGCAAACTTACTGTTCCAGCTACAAAGGGCATCGCTTTGGGCTTAATGAGACTTGGTGGTGAGGAGTCACCATGTCTGGTCAAACTACTTTTCTGAGAGAAAAAAGTCCAAATATCAGTATATTATGCCCTAGCAAAATTTGTATGTCACGTAAATATTCTAGTTGTGAACTAAGCCAAAACACTGCAAAGCTAGCTGCTGCTTTTTTGACCAGTGTGCCTAACGGAACATACTTTTGAGGCACTCTTGGACTTCTTCTTTGGTTTGATCTCCTCTTTGACTGGAGAACACAGTCGAAGGTTGATCTCTAGCTCCCTCTGCAGCTGTTGAGACACACAGCAACAACCACCTGGTTGATGGACAGATTCCAAAATGGGACCTTGCCAATATTTCAAAATGGGAACGAGAGGATAGAGGTTGGACTGACCTGGTCTGCTTTCTCCTGCACTAGTTTGCGCTCATGTTCTTCTTCCCATAGTTTTTTCTCCAGCAGCTCAATCTTTCTCTATGAGAAACACAAGACACTCAATTGACGTGCATGTTTTCAAAAAGGGGCGTATTCACACGCATTAACCACTCATTCGATTTAGCCAACGTGTGAATTACCCCAGCCAATGTCTGTGTTTTGTTCAATTTGAGGCAATCTCTCTCTAGTTTCTCCAGCTTTTCATGGTGAGCGTCTGAGGTGTTCTGTGGCTTCTGCTTTTGAAGGGAAACCTAGCATGGGGAGACAGTGGGAAAGTGTGATAAGGGAGGGGGGGCGGAGTGGTGAAAGTTGACAACAAACACTGACACTATTCGGTCCATGCAGAGTTATTCAGGCAAATATATTGAAGATTACCAGGGGAAGCTTTAAATCAATCTAAGTTGTAGCGTGCATGTTTGTTAATTGTAGTCCTCTGCCTACCTGTTTCTCAATCAGCTTATTCTTGTCTTTTTCAGCATTCTCAGCCAGCTTCTTTGTGTAGTCCAGCTGCTTCTCAAGGAGTAGACAGCGAGCCTCCGCTGACTGCAGCTGAATGACCCCCTCTGACGCACAAGCACACAGACGATTTAAATTATTTTAAAAAACTCTTTAATTTAGCAAGCTCATCAGATAAACCAGAATTCACAATTTTAAATAGTTAGTTTCTTACACATAGGCTGAGCGTCATGCTGCCCCTCCAATAAACAGTAAATTACCTTTCATCTTGGAGTTGTCCGTTTCAGGAGGACTTATCGGTGGATGGCTGTGTGCTGTGGCAGTGGGCAAGCATTCATTGCTATGAGCAGCCTGGTTGCA
The DNA here is from genome assembly GCA_026901105.3 of Galaxias olidus. Classification (NCBI taxonomy): domain Eukaryota; kingdom Metazoa; phylum Chordata; class Actinopteri; order Galaxiiformes; family Galaxiidae; genus Galaxias; species Galaxias olidus. Next base: position 20,748 of record JAPMUY010004218.1, read on the forward strand.
CTGCATTACGTTCTTCTCTGCCTGCTTCCTATCCAGCTCCAGACGTCTAATCTTCTCTTGGAGGGTTTTCAATGCAGCAATGACTGCTAAAGGTGAACAGAGCAGGAACCACTCAACATTTCTTTCAAAACTTACAAGCAATTATGGTGAACAAGAGTAATAATAAAAGTTTCATTCCAAAAAAGATGTGTTCAGGGAAAGCCAAACTCCTTGATTAACTTGGGAGTGCAATGTTTTCAATGAATGACCTGGACAAAGACAAGTAGTGACAGATTTGGGGGAACCATCTAATCTATCACAACCTACCTCTACTGCCAGCCTCCTGCATGGTCCGAGACACGTGAGGAGAGACATTATGCTGGTTCATGTTCATCATGGGAGGCTCTGTAGGAGCCTCTTTTGCATATGACTGAGGCCGTAATATATCAGGTGGCTGGTAATAGCTCCCAATGTAACTGTTCTTAGAAGGAGAGTCTAAAATCTAGAGGAGGGGAAAAGATTCAAGGTTGTCACGGATTGTAGTTGTTTACCGTGAGCTAACGTTAGCTAGCTTATGACAAATGCCACTTCTATTGCATCCTGGCTGTGTAGCAACAAATTAGTCTGTTGTCAAAACATGCAGTTTTTTTTCCCTAGAAACACATCGTCTGAATTCTAAATCCACGGGAAAGTCAGTTTAACGTACTATCAAGGCTGACATTAAGCAGTTAAGAGCTGACCACTGATATGTCGTCAAACAGAAGTTTGGTATTTGTTCATACAAGCCATTGGCTAACCAAAATAAGTTCTCATGTTTATGTTTTGAAAGCATTACACTTTTCAATTTTTTGTTTTTGGCTGCCTTTAAACCAAGATGGAATATCGAAGTCTTCTGTTTCTATCTGGCGTTCCTGACGATTACTATCAATCCATTGTACTGGCTTAGTTAATAACTTCGGCTTTCGATCTGTGGGGAGGTTAGCTAATATTAAGCTAACAATGTTAGCTAGCTGGACTGGGTTATGTTAGCATTGACGTTGTTGTTGGTAACGACGTAGTGTAACTATCGTGGTACGAGCTCCATCAATCAATTCTTACCTGATCTCGATAAGAGTCCATTGCAATAATTTATATAGGGTTAAATACACACCGTTTGGAAAAAGCTAGCTATACTATTGTGATCGCACAAACAAAACAAACTGATATGTCAAAACGTTGTCGTTGCATTTTAAATTTCCCTCCTTCTCTTGCCTTTACCGCTCCTCGGTGTACATGGTTCCGCCTACGCACTGACAGTTTTTGGTTAAAGGGTACAAAACGTATGCACGCAAGACACATACAACAACTAAATCATATTCAAATCTAATTATTTTTGCAAACAAGTTGTTCTTATGTTCCCTAACCATGCACGCACACAAACACTTGCTGACAGTATCTCCATTTGAGACTCCTATCTATCCTTGTGAAAAGCACAATTATTCATCGTATATAAACATAAAACTTCCTTCTGAATGCAAAATATGTTGGAACTTGTTTTAATGAAGTTAATTGTGAAAGGAAACATTCCAATATATGAGAGACTGGACTAACTGACTGACATCTCACTCTGCCGATGATTTGACAGAAAGGACATAAGGTTTTGGAATATGATCGTTAATTAAAAATATGAATAGTAATGTGGTGCAATTGCAAAAACCAAAAACAAAGGTGTGCACCTCTTCCATCAGTCCTTAGTGGAAAATTCTGATAAACAAGAAAAGGGGGCGGTATCAATTAGCCAGCAGTATGAAGGGAGATGTAGTTCTAAGCAGCGTTTTACCAAGTGCAATTAATGTGTGGGTTTTTACAAGCATCAAACTCCCATGGATCTTCTTCTGCGCGCCGAGGAACGCCTATATTGCTCCTATTGGTCAAAATCTTTAAAGATCCCGCCCAACCAGTCTAACCTATTACGTAATAGGACATACCTCTCGCCAATCAAATGTTTCCCCAAGTCACTGGTATTTATGTTAAGCGCTGTAACTGTCTAGTGCAGAGCCAAGGCGTCCGATGGTTAAGTGTGCACTGAAGAATGTGAATGAAGTAAGTATTCAGCAATGACACTTCATGCTTGTTCAATGTAGTAGAAGTTTGTGTGCTTTTGTTAATTGTGATGTTAGTATTGTAGTTTTGCGCAACCTTACCGCTTTCTTAGGATTCAGCAGTTTGAAAGCCAAGAGACTGGGAGAGAAACAATTGAATGAACCGTTTGGCACGAGTCAGACGACTTGGAACACATTCCACACGAGATTGACACAGGCAAACTAATGTTAGCAAATGGAAATGGTTATATTTATTAGGATCCATGTAATAGTTATCTTTCAACAAAATGGCATTAAAATAGCTCTAGCTAGGGCTTAACTTATAGATTGGCCAGACAACGCATTCAACCGCATCATACATCTAACACCACTCATACTGTTGTCCATGATGTTGCTTTCTTTCATGACGTATAGGCTATCACGTTAACCAACTCTTGGGAAGTTTTTGAGAACTCCCATTTGAGCGAGCATGCAGGCATGCCAAAATTGTGACATACATGGAAATGTAGGCTAAGGTACCCCCTCTTTAAATCTTTGTTCTCACTGTTTGTAGCCTGCCACAAGGAAACACCAGACTCACTGTAAAGATGGACGTGCAGGACCAGGAAGCAGCCGGGAGATGGGAAGCGTTAGGCAGCCGCGACGCCATCTCTAGAGACGCTGCCATGGAGCTCATACGCCAGGAGGTGATGCGGAAGGTGGAGGACATAGGGCCTATACCCGCCTCTGCGCCCTCACCCCCTGCCTCGACGGGACGTCTGACCAGCGACCTCAACGACGTCCTGGCTCGTCTCCTCATGCTCTCCAAACGGTGTCCCTTCGAAGATGTCAAGGAGCAGTGCACGTGGCTTCTGCAAAGTGTCCAAGTAAGAGAGCCCCCTTATTCTGCCCAAACGACCCCCAATAAAAAACCCTCAAGAACCGTCTCAAAGCTTTGAATGAAGCTCTGAAGCGAAGACCTAAAGCACAGAAAACCTATGTTAAAACGAAGGCGTATGTCATGCAGTAGGCCCCTGTGGTTTGCTGTCTACCGTGTTGTGATGTAGTTTTGTGTTCTATTCTGCCATCTGTTCAGCATACATTGCCTTGCGTTGGAATCAGTCTCTTTTGCAGGCTTAATATGCGTCATGTTGAGATAGAACGGATTCCACTGACATCATTGGTTGCTCTGTGCTCGGCTTACTGTCTTCAGTAATGACGGCCATTGCCTGTGGACAGTGAGCGTTTTCTGTTACTTTAAGCTGTGTGTGTGTGTGTGTGTGTGTAAACACGTATCATAACTGACAAGTGTGACCGAATACCTGGAGGGAGACTAAGTAGAACACTGATGTAATAGCAATGGGATTAGCTCGCCTTTCCCGAGCAAATGTGTGCAGCTAATCATGTCATAAAAAATGGCACCACTTTTGACATTTTGTCAACACGTAATTAGCTTATCTTGACAGCCAATGGGATTCATTAGGCTAAGGAAATATTATTCCAATGGAGTTCTTGGTGTGCATACAGCAATAAAAGCAAATAAATAGGTTTCCTCCAACATCCAACCAAGTTGTACTTAGCATTTTACCGCCTCTAAATGAAGGATCCTGGTAATCACAAACCAACAGTATGCCTTGATGTTTATTCCCTAGGAGGCCATACAGAAATCAGTATAAGATCTTGTTTTGTTGTAGTTTGGAATGATGGAGGGCAGAAGGAGAGAGAGACGGGGGAGAGAAAGCTGCTTTGAAAGGTTTAATAGTGCACCACTGCACCGTCTGGTATTTCCAAATCACATTAAGCTGCATTTGCCTGGGCCTTGTCAAAGGTTGCATTTATGAGCCCAGTGCAGCAGTCTGTTTTTGCTCCGGTCCCACGGTTGCCCCCCCAACCCCTGCTCACACACCTCTCTCCCCCACCGGGAATGTGAGGGGCGGGGGTGGGGGGTCAGGGAGGGGTGATGCAGAAGGGGGTCGGTTTTGCCTCAGACGGACCGCTAAATCCGGCGGATCCGCTGATTAAAGAAGAAATCTTCGAAAGCACAGACAGTTTTGCCAGCCCTAGGGCGGGCCCCCCGAGCAGTAAGCAGGCTTTCTGCTTTGTGCGAACAATGCTTTGGTATTACTCCTACAAATATGGGATTACGTCCACAACAAAGTCTAGACTTTCATCACCATGGTGTACAGCATGGCCGATTAGAATTCTGTTTCTGTACATAAGAGCAGCGATGTCATATAGGCTGCTGTCTTGAAATGTGGAATTTAGTGAGATCCCGATTAATCCTGGATAGAAGATAGCTTTTTTTTTTGCGCGGTTTGACCTGTTGTTTTTCTTATTTTATTTTTTGCTGTCTCAGCTGGTGCCATAGAGTGGAGAGGGCAAAGGGGTTATAGGGGGCATGGTCTAAAATAGGCTCTAGAGGGCTGAGCAAGAGGGTGTATGTGGGGAGGGGTCGAGTTCCCACAAGCTGTAGGCCTACTTGTAGTGGGGGTCAGAGCTGCCTACCATGCAGTTGTACATGCGTGGTCAATATAAGCAGATGAGGTCAGAAGGTCGCCCAAGGCTTGTTAAGGCAATAGGGCTCCACTGAATGCAATTGAGTGGGGGGCATGTTGGAGCACGACCTCTCATGGGCACGCATTCAAACGGACACACACACACACACACTCTACTGAGAAACAATAGCAAGTGTTTGTTTTAGGTCTATAAAATTGGGTGGGCAGACTAAATGGCCAACTTTCTGTGGTCGGTGTGTTCCCTTGCTAGCTGGATGAAAGGAGGCCAGTCTTGGCCAGTTGAACACAGACAGAGTGGGTTCTCTGTATTACGTAACTACGGCATTGTGTTATCCCCCTTAACCCTAACCTGAATAAGACAAGAAGCCTTCTCAGGCCAAAGCTTTTTTCCCTTGGGAAGAACATTCTGTATCTGTTACTCGAAACAAAATGTCCGTCAACCTTTCTGGCCAGTTCTAGCCTCGAGATTAGATCAGCTGTTTAACATAGGTCTGGTAAAGAAATAGACTGCTTGTTTAATTGACATGCTTCCAAAATAGTTTTAAGCTAAAGGTGAGCAAGCTATTGGAAAATGGAGTAAGGTAATGGGATGCAGCTCTTGGCTATGAAGCTTCTTGTTTTTTTACACATACTTATTTTAGCCAAATATGTTTATTAAGCAGAGCTCGGCAGCCTTGGTAATAAACACTAACGTGTGATTAATTAGCACTATCAGTCGTGCCCTGCTTAGGACGAGGCACGGAAATAGACCTCTATAGCGCCTCTCGCCTTTCACGTCGAAGACTATGGATATCCTCGAGACGAGACGGTGCCTTTTTAAAGAGGATACCGAAAGCCTTTGTTTGGATTGTTCTGGAAAGGAAGGCATGGATAATGACTGTTATGAGACAATATCGTACGTCAGCACTGACTGCTGTACCAAAACAACCGGTCACATTTAGACCTAGCGAGTGTTTTTAGTTTGGCCTTGTGTACAGGGATGCTGTTACAGTGGAATAGAATAGTCAGTGTTGTTGGAAAGTCCTGTGGCAAAACACAGCGCTAGCCTGACGCGACGGTCTCTTTGACCAGGAGGCGCAATGTGACTAATTCTGTCCTCCTTCTTCCGAGCTCCCCTGTTCGCGGAGGGGAATATCAGAGAATCCACCGCCTGTTTTTAGCCGGCCTCCATGGAGGCAGGACGTTCTCCCCGGCTCCTTTTGTTCACTGCGACTGTGAGCCAGTGTTCGGTGTGCGCGCCCTGCCTCTTTGCTTACCGTGTCAGTAAAGCCGTGGTGCCGTCAGGGAGCCCCGCGTTTCCAGTCCGATCTGCTGCGGGATTACGGGAGATCACTGCTGGCGAGGGCTCCAACCAGGTCATACAAATTGCATGGTGGCAGTTGCGGAGTGGTGGGGGTAGAGAAAGTGGCGAGGCAGCAGCAGCAGCAGCAGTCAGCCAGTGACCTATGGCACAGTAACCACACAGGGAAATACACTTGGGTATTGATGGATAGAGGGATGTGATGTGGGTCACAAAGCCCTGGATTTAGAGCTGTGGGGATGAGGACGGGGATGGGGATGGTGCTGCCGGGGAATTGGGACGAGGCCCGGGTGTATATGGTGTCCAGTCTGGATGATCCCAAAACCGGCAAATGTTTCCACCAAGTATTAGATCTAATCCTCCAACTGAGTTATTAAGAATGCTCCTGAAGGCATGCAGGGGGTTGCCTATAGGCATTCTCGACACAACCAGATGTCGTGTACATTTTGGAATACATTATTTAAGCCTTTTGAAAGACTGGGAGGTCTGCTTTCCGGTGCAGCGGAGTCCGAGCATACTGACTAGTCACCAGCATGTTGATTTGTATTGCAGCACACTGAATGCCATTAAGTGGAGATGTGGCGTCTCTTTGGTGCAATCATGTAATGCACCAAAATAACATCCTCCCCAGCCCAGTGTATGACTCGTCGAAAAAGAGGTGTGTGTGTGTGTGTGTGTGTGTGCGTGTGTGCGCTGCACAGAGCACACTTATTGCATAAATAAAACCCGCACACACATACAAATGTGTCAAAATGGGCCGTGAAGCCTATCAGCAAAGTGGATTAAATGTGTCGGGAGCCAGCGATAGTAAAAGGCTCTGCCACGGTACGCTTCCTTTATCAGGGTTCAGCACCTGTCGAGAGGTGAAGGCTGCAAATTGACCACATTGAACAGTTCTTCAACGACCACCGGAAAATGCATTGAAAGGCGTATTTTTTGGGCCGGAGGGGGGGAAGGTGTGCTTCTTCGTGTGTGGATCTCGAAAGTCTGAATACATACAGTATATGTAGCTTTGCGTGTGTTTGCTTGCAGCCTTAAAGCAAGCCCGTGCCACACACTTTAATCCCACCAGCACCCCACCAACCCAACCCAGACAGTCAGACAGACAGACCCCCACCTCCACATGCCGGGGCTCAGCCTGGAGCTGGCTGGGCGGAGAGCTCCACTGCTGTCTGGGGGAGCGAGAGGAGAGGAGGAGGGCTGGAGGTGGGGGCCATGTGGGAAGTGTGGAACTAGGTCACTGTCAATCCCGTCGGAAGCTTTGCCGAGACGGGGAAGGAGCGCCGGCTTTACGAGCCCCGGCGCGAGACGTCACGCACTCCGAAATGAAAAAGATACAGCAGACGACCAAACCGTTCCAGGGGAAGGAGAGATGGAGGGATGGGGGTTACGGGCTGTTTTCAATGGGGAGGCAGTAGTCACCATGGTGCCAGTGGCGTGAGGGCCAGGCGGGGTGGCCGGTTGGCACAGTTGCCAGGGGGGTTGGTCTCGGCGAACATTCAGAACCCTAGAGTCAGAGTGAAAGGGAGAGATGGGGGGGGGGTGGGGGTAAGGATTGAAAAGAATAAAGGCGAGAAGAAAAATCTAGTGGGGACCGATTTTGAAGAGGGCAAATTGTGAAGGGTGTGGAGGGAGGGAGGGAAGGAAGGAGGGAGCGAGCGAGTCAATTTAACGAACACGGCCTCCCTCTGTATTCTGTCACATACTGTGGAAAAATACCAGCACCCCACAACTACCAGTCCCTTCTCTCACCCTCTCACCCTCAGAGGGAGGGAGGGAGGGAGGGAGGGAGAGAAGTTGGGGCGAGGGAGAGAGTGCAACTAAGACGGGGCTTAGCTGCAGGGGGTGGGGAAGGGAGTACTAATATTTGAATAAAAGAAGCAAAACAGGAGAGAGGCGCCAGCGTGGTTTTGAAATGGTAATATATTTTTTCCTGTCTGCTTTGCATGCCTTCTTGCACACTCCCAATTTCTGTTCGTCAATAACCCCACCTGCTGCGTAGAACGTCAGGCAGACTCACACACAAACACGCGTCCAGCCCGTTCCGAGACCTAACCGCCGCCGTTGATAACGCTGTGGTCTCCTGCTCTTTTACGGCAAAGAACCCGGGAGTCACCCTGGACGACCAGCTGTCCTACTCAGCTAGCATAGCGGCAGTAACACGCCTCCTGCAGATTCCTTCTCTTTCGATATCAGGAGGATACGGCCCTTCCTTACAAGAGAGGCTGCGCGGGTCATAGTCCAGGCCGTTGTCATGTCGCGCCTAGACTACTGCAGCTCCCTCCTGGCTGGGTCGACTGTGAGCGCCATCACACCCCTCCAGTTCATCCAGAACGCAGCCGCTCGTCTGGTCTTCAACCTCCCTAAGTTCTCTCACACCACTCCTCTGCTCCACACACTGCACTGGATGCCGGTAGCAGCACGCATCAAATTCAAGTCACTCGTCCTAGCCTATCGGGCGATGACCGGAACTGTGTCCTCCTACCGACAGTCAATGCATTGCTCATGCCCTGCACCCGTCCCGACCACTGTGCTCTGCCGCCGGATGTCGCCTTGTTGCCCCCCTCACTCCGTGGAAAGAGCAACCTGACACCCCGGTCACGACTTGTCCCTCAGTGGTGGAGTGACCTCCCCACAAACATTAGAACCGCAATGTCGAAACCCACTTGTTTTGACTCCATTTCAGTTCTTAAATGTAACATGTCGCATCTGACTTGCACTTATATTTGATATACTAAGTAATTGCTTGTACGGAGAAATTGTTTAATATTAGGTTTGCGATGATCCTGTTTTGTAGCCTGGTGTTTAATGTAGCACTTGCTTAGCTCTTATCTAGGTGATTAGGTTGGAGATGCACTTATCTTATTTATCTGACTTGTGGTTTTTTACATTCTGTTGTTGAAAGCACTGTTTTGTCGCTTGGATAAAAACGTCTGCTAAATGATTAATGTATTGTAACATGTTCGCAGGTGCGCATACCCCAGTAAATGTGCGCACGCGCACACACACACACACACACACACACACACACACACCAGCTGAATCCCTTGTAGTTTTCCTATCAGGTGGTTTTAGGGGAGTAGTGATAAGAGTGGTCAGGTGGTGTTGCACTGTCAGGGCCAAAGACACACACACACACACACGCACACACACACAATCCTGATAAATGAACCCAATCCTTTGTGTTTTCTGCTGCTTTGCACACACCAAACACTTGCCACACCCCTCGGCACATGCCGAGCGTTCTTTTTGTTGCCGAGATCCGATTGCACTCCATCTGGTCCCCATGGATTTGATTGAACGCCGCATGAACAACGACGCCATGTGAAAGACAAACGGCTCCAAACGCATGGAGACGCATCACTTCCTGTTGGCCTGGATCCTCCACTTGTTGTTCCTCACCTTTTAAAAAATGTCAAACGATGAAAATGAGTGGGCTTGCCTCACCGCAGCGTGCAAGGGAAAAGGTGGTGTCCCTGTTCGCACACAAGAGGGCGCCGTAGGCCACACTTTACGGCCGGTGTCTGGGCTTCCTGAACTGCCGGGTTGTAATTTTCCATGCACTGAACTGAATCCAAGCAATGCTTTGTGGGGGTTTTTCTTTTTCTTTTTTTCCCTTCCTCGTCAGTGGGCTAACATCCAAGCGCGTGCGTGCGTGCGTGTGTGTGTGTGTGTGAGTGTGTGATCATCAGAGATGGCTGGGGTGCACACACAGGCCAGAGGGCCATCTGTGGATCAGGTCACCCAACATGAATAGTGCCCGTGCGTGGTAGGGCTGCAGGCCTCCTGCTCCGATAGGCCCTATTAGGATACAATGCCCGCGGACCCAGACCCCCTGCCTGCCGGGGTGGCGACAGGCCATGGTCCCCTGCCCATTGGAGATAGATACACCTCTGTGGCTTTAGACCAGAGCACGGTCTCAGGTGGCTCCCGATCGAGTCCCCCTGCATATCACAAGGACTTTACTGGTCCAGCTAAGAGTGAACTCCATTGGGGTCAACCGCGTAGAGGGTGTGCATGAGCGGCAGCCGGTCCTCTCACTCCTCCACTGAAGTGCATTTCTCGCATTTCTTCACTTCCAGGAAATCGACGTTCTCACCGGCCTCCATGAATTCCTGGGACCCCTCCCCAGTGCGCTGCTATTCCAGCAGGCCTCTTGTGTGCGTTGACACGTTACTGCTCGCTCATATGGCCATTGTGTCTTAACCCCCCCCTCCCGACCACCATGTTGTTTCTGCATGTGTGCGAGCTATTGTTTCAGGGCGGGCGTGTGCGCTGGGAGGGGGCACAGGTGGGGGGACTGGAGGTGACCGTGTGTCCTTCACTGGGACGTTGGCCCTGCCTGAGGTAGATTTAGTGGCTGTTCATGTTATGGGGATGGGGACCAGTTTGTCATGACAGTGACAGTTTGGTGCAGTGTGGCCTCCAAGTTTCCCACAGTGGCTGACCTCTGACCCTGAGCCCGGCTGACTCCTCTTGACCCCCACGGTGCGAAGGCCACACTCTGTGGTGGATGGTGTGTGTGTGTGTGTTGCCTGCCTCCCACACACACACAGTGTCTAATTGCACGCCGGATGTTTTTTTGCGCCACCAACGCGTGTGCGTCCAGCCTGCGCGACGCCCACAAACGTGGTGTGCGCTTTGTGACTGCTTAGGACAGCCAAGGCATTGACCCTTGTGTCAGTCTGAATGTGCACTCGGCAGACTGGGGTTACTTTGTGTCAAGCTGAAGGAGACATGTGGTCTGTGTGTTCTGCCTGTGTGAAGGGAAACGCCTCCATGTCGCCCAGGCAGAAGGTCTGCAGTGCGCCTCTGCTGGTGTCGATCAGTAGGCCCCTGCAGGCCTGTCTGGCCTGGGTGTGGGTGTGTGTGTGTGTGTGTGTGTTGTGGTATCCGTGTTGGTATTTCAGAGTAGTCTACATATGTAACCGTGTGGTGGAGAGTGAGACATACACCAACCCAACTCTTGTGCCTTTCAGTCAAGGCATGGGCAAATTGATATGTGTCAAAGAGGAAATTCTGGTGTTCCGCTTTTCTATAGTCAGCTATTTAAACTTAGATACACACACACACACACACACACACACACGTGCCATACCCTACTTACTTTGTGTGTTTTATTCTAGTCTAGTCTGGTGGTACCATGCTTTGTGTTTATAAATGAGGGCTGCTGTTTTTACACCAACCGACTTTGTGCGTGTTGACACCGTCGACGTGTAGAAATGATGGTCCATCAAGACCCGGGTCCTGTTCTTTCACACCTTTGTTTGTCATCTAGACCACATTAGATGATGTTGCTGTCTCGTGTGTGTGTGTGTGTGTGTGTGTGTGTGTGTCTGTGTGTCTGCGTGTGTGAGTGTCTTCGTCACTTGCACTCGATGTCCCAGCTAACCAGGCTGCTGAAGTCAACATGGGCGTAAATTACAGCGCCAACCCGCTCTGCAGCACTTTCAGGTAACGTCATGTTCAGTCTACCCCCAGATTGTTTTCATGAGCCTCCACCCAAATTGAGGCTAACCAACACACATGTATATACACACACACACACACACACACACACACACACAGACACCACCACCTCAAATGACTCTCGGAATGCCCGTATCTTAGGTTTACCTCACAACATTCCAAAGCCAGATCCCCCCCCCCCGGAACATCATCCACTGTCGATGCAGCGCCCGGCCCTGGCTCTCTGCACAGGTGCCCACAGCGGCAGGGTTGGACCGAGCGGGAGCGCTCTGTCTGGGCCACCCAGCCGCCGAGTGCGGAGGCTGCCAGCGGACCCGGCTTTCCTGTCGGCTTCACGGATTCCAAGCGGGCTACAAGACCCTCAGGGCAATGAGTGTGCATTAGGCCGCAACACAAAGAAATGTAACCGTGTGGCAACGACACCGCTTTGCTGTGTCATTAGAGAGAGGGAGAGAGGGAGAGAGGAGGGGAGAAAGATAGACGGAGGGAAAATGGAAAGACGTTATGTGGGAGAGGACAAGAAAAGGGGTGCGCGGTGAGGTACTGCCGTCAAACGGCTGGAAGGGTGCAGAGAGGAAAGTAAAGGAGGCGGGGACACGAGAGAAGAGCCGGCAGCCATTAAGGTCACTTGCCAACAGAAAAACAAAAAGAAGCTCACTAAAGAAGTTCAGAGGAAGGTGGTGTTTCTGGACTTTACCATTCGCTGCGGGACGACATTGTGGATGCCTTCACCAAGGAGCCCAGTGAGGCCATGGGTGATAGGAAAAGGAGACTGGGGGAACCGGAGCCCGATCCAAGCCATAGAGGGAGAGAGGGGAAAAACAACCCCCCCCCCTTCGCCCTCTCCCTGTTCTTCTGGGCTTGTCCATGTGCTGGCAGCCAGCCACACCTTGTCTGTGTTCTCTCTCTCTCTCTCTCTCTCTCTCTCTCTCTCTCTCTCTCTCTCTCTCTCTCTGCTTTCGGGTCTCCAGGCATCCAGTCATGTTTCAGTAAACACTCCACACACAGCCCTTATGAAACCGCCAGGCCTGCGCCCTCGAGCAGCCGGCCAACTCCTCTCACACACACACACACACACACACACCCTTTCTCCTCACCCCCAGACCCTCTCCTTCCTCTCTCCTCACTCACAGACCCTCTCCTCTTCTCTCCTTACTCACAGACCCTCTCCTCCTCTCTCCTCACTCACAGTCCCTCTCCTCCTCTCTCTCCTCACCCTCTCCTCCTCTCTCCTCACTCACAGACCCTCTCCTCCTCTCTCTCCTCACCCTCTCCTCCTCTCTCCTCACTCACAGACCCTCTCCTCCTCTCTCCTCACTCACAGACCCTCTCCTCCCTCTCTCCTCACTCACAGACCCTCTCCTCCTCTCTCCTCACTCACAGACCCTCTCCTCCCTCTCTCCTCACCCACAGCCTCTCCTCCCTCTCTCCTCACCCACAGACCCTCTCCTTCCTCTCTACTCACTCAGTCAGCCTGTCCTGTCCTGCCGCTCCCTCTGAAAGGAAACCCTTCTGCTCTCGGATCAGTTAAAGGCCTTAGTGATCGGGAGTTGTCAATGTGGGGGAGGTGTGATTTGAACCCGATCCCAGGTCATCAACCAGAGTGGAATTACAAACTTATGCACATATGGAGCAAAGGGTGAAATACCAGTCAAAAGATTAGATATGCGTCCGTTAATTACATTGGATGTTTGGCAGTTTAAAGGGAGTGTCAGTGGCCTATAGGATCCACAATGGTAGCCGGGCTGGAGGGGGGGAGGGGCAGAGACTCTGTAAATGTCACCTTTGTCATGAAAGCACAGGCATTGCCGGATGTCACAGGGATGCAGTCAAAGACATCAAAACAAGTGACGCCTGGGCAAATGATCCGACACACGTTTCTCCACCGCCCGAGGCCCTTTGTCAGAAAACAAATTGCTATTAGCCATTTGTGACAGGAAGCCGGTCTTAAGCAAATCCAAATCGGCAAACATGCCCTGTGTCCATTGCCAGGGGTAACAGTATTGACTTGAATCTTGACAACCAGTTCAACAATGCGCTGTTGTCTTTGACGCCGTTCGCCTTTTGTGTGCCGGGAGGCTCCCACGGGTCATGTGACCCGCGACATGGTGCGAGAGCTCCCGTTGGCGGCAGTGCACGCAACTGCCGAGGCTCAGACGTCGACGTGCGTCTGGCCTGGTCACCTGTTTTGGTGTAACTGGCGGTGCTAGGCTACTCTCTGCTCTAGCCAGTGGCCTTAGCCCAGGCCTTCACTCGGGCCTTCGATTCCCTCGTGTTTTCACTTGGGAAGCCCGTCCATGCCCGAGTCGCGGAGAGTTTTTATTAGCTTCTCGCGCCGTCAGTATTTTTAGGGATAGTTTCCACAGCCTGGCCTGGCTGCCTCAGGGTCTTGGGATTCTCATGTGACACTCTGGACGGGGAGGGGATCGCAACACTCGACACACAACATTCCCATGCTCCCAGTAGGACGTGAAGACACCCCCCCCCCTCCCCTAGGTGTTGGTGGTGAGGTCGTTATGTCGCTTTTGACGTTTTCATGCCATGTCTTGCACTTTAGGTACACAGGGCATGGAGACTTTAAAACGCTAAACACAAATCATCTTTGCAGGGAAAATAGTTTAAGACAAGGGTTAGCCAATGACTGGATTTGTGGAATTACTTAGGCCTGACTTTATCTATCTTCGAAAGAGAAGTGACATTGATACAGCGTGCCGTTCCTCTCTCTCGCCCTCCGCCTATATTTAGCGCCAGCAGGAGAATGTGGGTCAGCAGAGCAGCGCTGTTCAAAACAAGGCCGAGGAGAAGAGAGAGCTCTGTCAATGCCCCCGAACAAGGACTCTGTAGGGCCTGTGAAATCCTATACCGTGTGTGTGTGTGTGTGTGTGTGTGTGTGTGTGGGCAGAAGGCGAGGGGCCCAGCCAAGAGAGGCTCAATCACGCCAGCCTCGCACCCTCGTCCCAAACTCCCGCCTCGCCTTCCCGACATGCACTGCAGAAAAGAGACGTGTCGGTGCAAACACACACACACACACACACACACACACACACACACACACACACACACAGACCGGGCTCCGTGTCTCTCCCGCTCCGCAGCACCTTGTTTTGATCGCCTGCTTGTTTGGTGAGGATGTGCGGCCCAGCCCCTCGGGCCGCTCGCTTTCCCAATCACATAATGAGCCTCCGTGGTGATTCATTCTCAGAAACTGTCAAAAGACAGGCTTGTGTACATCAAAGAGGGCTCTTTCTCCGAAAAGTCTTTGCCGGGTTGGCTTCACGATTTGCGAGAGATGGATGGGATGTTTGTTTTCATCCTGATTTTTGTGGTTTCTGGAACTGTTTTTTGTGTTGTTTTGAGGCCGTGTGTGTGTGTGTGTGTGTGTGTGTGTGAGACCCTCACATTGTCTGGCAGGACATTGACTTCTGTGGCGTCACTGTGAACCTGCCACTGCTGCAGCTTAGGTTTGTACTGTCGTCATACGCCTATAGGCTATTTTTGTCAGTGTGTGTGTGTCGTTGTGATGTTCCTCCCTTTCGTTTTTTTTTTTTTGACTCTGTCCCGGGTCCTGTTGGCCAGGTGTCCCTGTCTGTTGATCCTGGACATACAGTCTTCTAGAGCCCTGTTGTCCGCTGGCCCTGACGCATCCACACCGTCTGAATGGGTTACTCAGTAGCTCCGGTGTGTGTGTGTGTGTGTGTGTGTGTGTGTGTGTGTGTGTGTGTGTGTGTGTGTGTGTGTGTGTTCCAGAGAGTGTGCATGCATGTGCGCATACTTTCATTTATTAGTATATCCTTGTTTTTTGCCTCTTAGTATTTTATTGGTGTGGGTGGGTGTGGGTGGGTGTGGGTGTGTGTGTATGGTGTGGGTGTGTGTGTATGGTGTGGGTGTACATGTCTCCCCCTCTCCCTATCCGCTCTGGGCAAGCATCCAGGGCCTATTAATGCCAGGTCCTGACCTCCTCTTTATTCTCCCCATCCATCACTCTGAAGACTTGCAGAAAACAGAGCGCAGCAAAACAACAACCGCAGACAGAAGGAAGGGGGTCGCTCCTCCCACCCGCCACTCCCATTGGCCCGTGTACAGGCTGAGGGGGGCCCGCATTGGCTGCATCGAGACACACCTCTAGAATCTGTTTGTGTGCTACAGGAAAGCGTTTTTTTACGGGGCGGGGGGTGTCAGGGGAAAGGGAGTTTTTTTTATACTTGAGACGGAGCAGAAGGGGAGGGGTAGGAAGAGGAGTGGGAGAGGGAGGCAGCCGAAAGCAGCATTCTGGAAAACGTCCACTGGGCACTATTCGGAAACTTCTAGGAAACTTGGATGTTTGTGTGCTTTGCACTGCGTCTGTTTGTGTGTACTCACAAACTTGTAGTGCGCCAAGCCTTTGTGCTTGTGTGTTTTTTTTACCCTACAAGTGTGTGTGTTTACCACCGTGTGTGTGTGTGTGTGTGTGTGTGTGTGTGTGTGTATGCACTTTTGTGCTTGTGTGTTTGCCACAAAACCAGGCTTTGTGTGTGCTTGGGGTTGAGTGTGTATATATGTGACTTTTGTTCATGAATCTGGGTTACGTTGTGTGTGTGTGTGTGTGTGTGTGTGAACACTTTGTGTTTTATTTTAGTTTTTGTTTTTTGGAGACACGACCGGGCTAACCGAGTTTTTAGTCAGCGGTACTTACTATTCCCCGAGGCACTTTCTTCTTTTGAATGTTCCACGCCATAAAAGGTTGGACCATTTCCCCCACCGTGAATAACACCACATCTAAAACTCTTGTTTGGGCTGAACGGGAACCAATGTCTGCTAATGATGTCAACATGTTGACGAGGCAGGTTTCGAGGCCCTCGGTGACTCACTGGCGGGCCTGCCGCGGCCTGTTACAGGCACGCCGGTCGACGGGAAGGCGAGGTCTGTGCGCCGCCGGCTCTTGGAAGACGACGGGAGTTACGTGTGCCCCGGAGCGTCTCCCTGCTGTCCCTGTTGACACTTCTAAAACAGCCGGCCGCCTCAGCCGGTTCGACGGGTCTCTCGCCGGCCGACCGTGCAAGCGTGTGCAGGGTACTGTACGTATGCAGACGGCAGCCAGACAGCCGAGCGAGAGAGGGGAAGGTCTGAAGAGTCTTCATGGGTTTTCTGACCTGGGGGGCGGGGGGTGCTTCAGAAGTCATCCAGGGGTCAGGCTTCGTTTGAGGGGCTCCAGGTGTCAGTGGATGGGGCTCGTCTGGCTCTAGTCTAGACGGCCTCAGATAAGAGACTCGGCTCATCACGTGTGGGCCTCTCACATTAGGGGAATGCTTAGCCCAGCAGCGTAGCCTAGAGCGCTCCACGGCGCCTCCTTTGACTGCCGTTGATTCCCGGCCGGAGGGGGTGAGGGTGAAAAGTGTAGGCCTTTTGTGTCGGTTGACGCTTTTTTTAATGCTTTTTTTTTAATTATTATTATTTTATTTTTTTTACATGTCCTTGAGGGTGTGTGTGTGTGTGTTTTACAAGTTTAGGGATCGGCTGTAGTCCTGAGTTATGAGTACGGAGTGCACTGCGTGTCACCCCTCCTTGTTTACCATCTCCCAGGTTGTGTGTGCGTGTGCGTGTGCGCGTCTCATATGAGCATCATCAAAGGCTAGGCTATAAATTACTCCAGGGATAGCATGGGGAGGGGGTTACTTGCGGTTAGAATGTCTGCTGTGTGTATGTACGCTTTTTTAAAGTTCAGCGGTGCCCCTTCTGCCGTGTGACCAGCAGTGGTCCCAGGGGACATGTGGGACCACGACAGTCACTCTTATGTCACCTAGCCACTGGCCTTTTTACTGTGTGTCACTCACAGACACAAACACGCATATCAAAACACCCCCCTCCTTATGTCACCGCTCCCCTACCCTTATGTCACAACTGTTTGTCACCTAGGCAGCGTGCGCGTGTGTGTGTGTGTGTGTGTGTGTGTGTGTGTGTGTGTGTGTGTGTGTGTGTGTGTGTGTCCCATTGAAGCTCTGGTTCTCCCCTCCTCCGGTCGATAAGGGGCTACACTAGTGGGCCTGCTAGAACAGTGCTGTTCTTTGTGCTCTTACAACAGAGGGATTAAGGGCAGAGAAATATGGAGCGCAACAAATGGGAGAGATGTAGATATTTTTAAAGGGACAACAAACAAATAGTGATTAGGGGCTTGAGCTAATACACTTTAAGAGCCTTGGGTATTTGCGCTAAGTATGAGCTTAGTGTGTATGTGTGTGTGTGTGTGGTATAGGTGGGTGGGCTGGTTAATGTTTTTGTGTGTTACATAAAAGCTTCCTTTCTATGAGTGAGTGTGTTTTTTGTGTGTGTGCGCAAGAATGACCCACCGCTGGCTGCAGTCCTTTCCCTGTCGTTGTTCCGCGAGTTGGGGCATGTGGCGGTGTAAGGAGAGTGGCTCCTCGACACCTTCTCCTCCTCCTCCGCTGGTTCCCTCGTTCCCGGTAATTCTGGAGAGACCTCGTGACGAAGGGGCCACCAGGTAAGTGTTTGAGCCCACAGCAGGAGGCTCCGTTGTGGACGCCCAGGTCTCAACGCCACCCACTGTTAAATCATCGGAGGAACAGCCCGACCACACACACACACACACACACACACACACACACACACACATGCTCCAACGCGCTCACTCGTCCAGTTTCGGTGGGGGGGGGGGACACGTTGTACAGTACGTGAGAATTCCTCAGGACCACCCGGTTCCCCTCCTCCAACCAAGCGTAAGTCCCTGGGTTAAGGGGCCAACTGTTAGGGATGTACACAGTGTACGGAGGCACTCTCACACGTACGCAGAGGTATGCGTGTCCACACACAGCTGCACCCTCCCGGGCAGCAGAGCTTTGCGTAACCTTCCTTTCTGGGGCAAACCTATTTCTTTTAGCGCAGGGCTGTCTGAGTGACGATCCCAAAAGCACATGTGGGATTGTGCCTGCGTTTAGGAATGAAGATCTAGAAAGGTTGTGTCTGTGTGTCTGTGTGCGCCCGCTGGCTCAAACCAGTTCCTCTGTCATTGTGGGCTGTGGCGCTGCAGCCTCGCTCCACAAAGCACTCTGTAACAACAGGGGCTGGAGGGGCAGCTTAGGGCCACACTGGGGCCACAGCATGTTCACCTGGGTCCCCAGGGGCCGCCGGCCGTCATATTATCGGCTCGTTGGAATATTGCCTTAGCGGGTAATATCAGGGTATCACGCTGGAAGCGCGAGGAGAATTGGTAGTTGGAAAGAGGTATGAGCGTTGAGCGCTGAGGTAATGGAGGGGGACGGAAAGTGAAGTGAAGAGCAGAAAAATGTCAATAGCATCAGCCGCGAGAAAGAGGGAGGAAGTAAGGAAGTAAGCTTCTGGAGTGTGTTGGCCCTGACAGGAAGTACAGGCAGTGGGTTAAAGGTCGTCTAAGGCTGCCAGGCAGGGGGAGATCCCCCTCATGAGGCCCACAGCTGTGTGTCAGGGTGTTATTTTGTGCGTGCGCATACACACACACACACACACACACACACACACACATACATCCTTACATATCGACTTTTGATTTATAGGTTTCTACAGCATCGACCTATATTATCTTTCACATGAACAATCAACCCTTCACAGGAATGTGTGCTTTCAGACATATCAGCTAAAAGATAGGTTCCGAGAACAGCAACTTGAGGAGTATTTAGATATGATTGTTGCAAAGGAATAAATAGCCTTCCTTGTAACAGAATTAGTCAAACATTTTCTAAATTATGTTTAATTTGGACAGGGATCCCTGGCCTATTTGCAAAGCCAATTCAGGAGGGCCCAGGTATGAGAAGGTGACCCGAATCCTCCGGTCCTGGCCTTGGAGACTCTGCTCCCCCCTCTGCCTGTGAGGGCCGCACCCTGGCCTTTCATTTCCTCAAGCACACCTCACCCGCAGACACGCAGGCAGTGTGAAACCCCCGTCTCTCACTGTCGGCCCGTCTTTCACACGCGGGCCTAAAAATGGCTGGACGCGAGTAGGTGGCTTCTCCATCTGGCTCTCTCGTTCTCTCTCACGCACACACACTGTATTTTCGGGCACACGCACACAGACCGTGACTAAGGTCTCAGGGTGTTGTTGTAGGCGGCCGGCAACCGGCCTTCCTGTCCAAACAGCCTCAAACGCTGAGGTGGCAGAGCTCGGTGTGTGTGTGTGTGTGTGTGTGTGTGGGACAGTTACAGTAGACGGAGACGGGTGGACGTGCTGGGGGTTGGGGGGGGGGTTAGGTGTGACCAGTAGCTTAGCCTGCAGGGAGAGAACTAGAAAGACATCCCTGCCTTCTGTGTCCGGTGGGGGGTCAGGAAACTGGGGGGCATGGGAGCTGGACGAGGGCCGACGCTGGCCTTCCTCTGGCCCTGAACGAGGGGACGGGCCGACACATGTTGTTCACACGCACACACACTCGACACGCACAGCCACTGGACACACACACGCCGCAGGGCGTTGGTGTTGGGACCCCCCCGCCCGGACACGTGAGAGTGTGGGACGTTCGAGGCCCGTGGGTCGCCCACTTAGGCGGGCCAAGGGGGCTGACCTTCGCTCCCTTGTTTTCTGTTTCCTGGGGTGTCACCGACTCTGGCTGGTTGTACAGTGTCCACCGACCGACTCCCACAATGGAGCTCAGGTGTGTTACAATCAATACTGAAGAAGGTTTTTTACATTTATTGACCTAATTCCAGTTGATGTTTTTTTATTTTTTTTTACAAAGTTGTTATCGTAATGTTTTACTTGGCCACAGAAATTACAACTTCAATGCCTTTATGTAATGGTGTCAAACACGTTTTTCATTACCAGCTGCTTTGCATAACATGGGATCTTTGACTGGTTCACAGTCCCATTCCATGAAACACGTTTTAGTGGCTGGGCGTCGATGTTTCTCTCGTGAGGAAGCCGAACCTGCCTCGTTGACATCGTTAGCGGCCAGGACAAGGTCACATCCTGCAAGCCGAAGTAGGAACGGCAGCCACTAGTCCAATGAGTGGCTCCCTCCTGGACCAGCCCCCTCCGCCCGGTCCAGCCCACCGGGTCATCACAACACAGGGGGTGAGGAGGGACGGCTCCAGGGCTTCTGTCTAGGCCTCGACGCCCCGGTGTGGTACTCTGAACTGGCTTTCACTGAAATATCCCGTGGCTTAAAATGGCCGTTTCCTCCTGACACACACACACACACACACACACACACACACACACACACACACAGCTTTAGGGCAGAAACACGTGGAAGCAAACACACTCGTCTCACATAAAGGCAACTGACACACAGCACACTAATGCAATATTAGCCCGCTCTCCAAATGCGCGTACAGAGGAAAAGGCAGGGTTCCGAATACAAAATGCATTTAGTAATCAGCTTTTTCTCCCTGGATGATAGGTTTTGTGTGTGTGTGTGTGTGTGTGTGTGTGTGTGTGTGTGTGTGTGTGTGTGTGTGTGTGTGTGTGTGTGTGTGTGTGTGTGTGTGTGTGTGTGTGTGTGTGTGTGTGTGTGTGTGTGTGTGTGTGTGTGTGTGTGTGTGTGTGTGTGTGTGTGTGTGTGTGTGTGTGTTTCTTCCCCCCCAGTATTGCTGTTCTCCTGTGTTATTAGCAGATGGCTTTGTACACTTGACTGCAGATTTTGAAGGATGATCTCATATTGTCATTATCAGTGCCAGTCGCTCCGCTCTGTGTTTGGCGAGGAGGAGGAGGAGGAGGAGGAGGAGGAGGAGGAGGAGGAGGAGGGAGGTTGGTTAAGTAATGTCAGAGGGAGAGGCAGAAAAGGAGATATAGAGCTAGAGAGAGAGAATGAAAGGGACAAAACCTAAGCGAGGGTAGGAGGGGCTGGTGGTGAGAGACTATGGGACAGGAAGGAGAGAATCGGAGGAGGGAAGAAGAAAGGGGTGTACTGGGAAAGAGGAGAGGAAGAAAAAGCGAGAGAGGCTGCGGAGACAATGGAGAGAGAGAGAGAGAGAGAGAGAGAGGTGTGGTGGTTTTGGCAGGTAGCCTGTGCAGCTGCTTCATGCAAGACCCCTACACCGCAATCATCAGGAAAGCGTTGTGCTCTCACAAACGCACACCAAACACACACACACAAACACAAACGCACACACACACGCTATAGACCTTCCACCTGTGTGTAGCCTGCCAGAGATGTCTGCTCTTGGAACGTTTGAGGTCGTTTTCTTGTAACCGACGTTCTCCAGAGAGCCATTGAAGACTCCTGGAAGCAGAGCCATCCAGTTCTGCAGTCGCACACGATGGCTCATACACATTATGCAAAATGCCTTCCTTGAACTTATTAAAGTGTTATTATTACTGTGCGTGCGTTATTGACACATTCTGTGCACGTTGAGGCGGGTTATGGCCGTGGGAGAAGCACCATGGGATTCTGTGTTGTTTTTTTGAATGGTTGTTATTATTACGTCTTACACACACACCTATTCTTCAGGGGACAGTGTGTTCTGCTGACCCAGCAAAGGGAGGACAACAAAGAAACATTGGCGACCATTGTGATTCCCAGTGACGCGTCTGTTATCGGCTCCAAGAGAACAGGCACCCCGCCTAGGTCCCTCCACCCCTTCCGTGTGTGTGTGTGTGTGTGTGTGTGTGTGTGTGTGTGTGTGTGTGTGTGTGTGTGTGTGTGTGTGTGTGTGTGTGTGTGTGTGTGTGTGTGTGTGTGTGTGTGTGTGTGTGTGTGTGTGTGTGTGTGTGTGTGTGTGTGTCTTTTTGTGCAACTTATTCTTATTCTTATCAAGAAAGGTTGATACTTCTTCGAGACTGGCTAACATCCCATGCTGTCAGTCATTGTGACAGTACCGTGAGCGTTCCGTTAGCATTAGCTTTTTTTTTTGCATTATAACTGTTGATAATGGAAAAGCTTTAGGGCTCAGTCAGAGAACGGAAAAGACTTCAAGGTTGCCCGCTGTCGTTTCAGCAGCGGGGTTCTTGGGGATACAGCCAACGTTCCACCGGCTTCCCAGTGCCTGTCAGAGTGGTTGTGTGTGTTTGTGTAGTATATGTGCATCGGTGAAAGTTAGCGTAGCGCTCCGCGGGCCCCCTCTTTCCCTGGCTGCGTCCTGTTCAGTTTCCAGTGGTGTGTCCCGCTTCCTTCCTGGCTCTTTTTCAGAATCTCGCTCACCCTTCCCTCAACTTTCCCTACTGCTCTAGCTGGCGCGCATGGCCTACTTTGTGTGTGTGTCTGTGTGTCTGTGTGTGTGCGTGGGTTTTATCTCGTGTATTTGTGGGTATATACACCGGCTGCATACGAGTACGACCTCTGAAGTCAAAAGGTGAGTTGAAACACAGACAAACACACACACACAGGTTTGCTGAGGTAAGAGGAGAGATAAGGGGGAGACAGGCGGTGACCTATCGTCAGTGACGTCAGCGCGTGAGAAACGGTGGTCATAGAGCAGATTCTTAGAGTTTCTATTGCTTTCTCTCTCGTCATCTGTTCCTTTCACATATTCTCAGCCCCCTCGTCAAGTCTCCCTTTATCGACCGCCACAAGCTAGCTTGGTCCGAGTCCCCTCACTGTCTGAGAAGTGATTCACCTCAACCTCCGGAACCTTTGCCCCCCCTCCCCATCCGAGGGAACCGGGCGAAAACCTTGCCGGCCTGGCACGAGATACCCAGGGAGAGCCACCGTAGATGAGGGTCGGTAGCCCAGACGGCTCGGGAGATATGTGTGCGGAGTGAGAGATAAGGAAGTGGGCCGAGCGGGGGGTTGGGGGGTGGGGGTTGCCGGGGCCGGGGCTGGGCGGGCAGCTAGGAGGGGTTGGGTTTGGGGACAGCAGGATGGTCAGGGTCAGGCGGGGATCGTGGGATCCGGGCTGTGTGTTATCCAAGCCTTCTGGATGGCTGCCTGACACGAGTGCCGTCACACCAGAGCAGAGGTCGTTTTTGTCCGTGTGTGATGGTGGCGTCATAGCAACAGGGGGGCGTCTTTGATGGGACCTGTCCCCTATCTCGCCTGCTGTTGAAATCCAGGCCGGTGGACCCCCCGGGGGTAGCTAGGAAAACATCTTAACTGTGTGCGTTCACACACACACACACTTATTCGCACAAACACCACACAGGGGTATAGATAAGCTCTTAGCCAACTGTTGAAAGACAGATAAAAGATGAGATTAGCCCGCAAATACAATCGTTGTGTTAAAAATGTCAAAGCTGCGAGAACTTCATCGATCCGTGTCACTGAAGAGGTTTCTTAGAGATAATTGATGTGTTTTATACCTCAATGTACACACAGCCCTTAAATCCACGGGCACGTGCGAGGCTGAAGTGTGCGCACGCACACAAACATTCACGTGTAGATGGAATGTGCGGACTGTCAAGCGCGCAACAATGGGTACATGGCCGCATTCTCGTCCACTCTAGTTGTTTCTTCGTTTCTGTGTGAGTGTTTTTAAGTTGTCTGGCGTATCCGTCTTGGTCTGTGCACCCTAAACCCAACACCTTTGGTCTTCTGCCTCTGGCACGGTATGCCCTTCCTGAACAAGCCAGTGTGGCACACGTGGAACCGCTAAGAGAAGGAGAAACAAGAGCGAACGATGGAGTTGCAGGATGGGTGGAAGACTGCAATGGGACTTTCCATCAAAACGGCGTTGCCCTTTTTACAGAGTTCGTTCATAGCAGCGGGGAGTGGAACTTGACGGTTGTTCTCTGAACTCAACGGTTGTTCCCGCAACAGTGTTGTTCTGAGCGTCTTCTCTCTCATTCCAACAACCCCAACACGCTCTCCTTTACGCCCGCGAAACACAACGCCGTGTCCCCCCTGCTCGTTTATGAGAAGGGATGTTCAACAAGCCACTGTTGTGTTGGAGCGAAAATGTGTTAAACACATTTTTGATTTCCGTGGAGATTCCACCAAGGAAAAAACTGTTCCATTATATCAGCTGGAGGAGTGTCAAGGAGGGGGTGGATTCAATTGACGTCAGAGCCTTATGTTTGCGATACCAAACCTCACTCCTCGATAAAGAAGAGTAGCAGTGTTTATGGTCCCTGGTTGTCGAGCCAAAGATGAAACAAAGGGAAGAAGCAAACGCGGCCTTGAACTTGACCTAAAGTTCCTCCCTCCTGCAACCGGGTCCAGCTAGCCAAGGGGGTGGGACCTCATTCAGCTGGGAGAGAGGGCCTTGTTGAGGGGGGTAACGTCTCAGGCCAGTCTGGGGATTTGGGGCCTCCTTCGGCTGGCTGGCAGCGTGGAGGACATTTCTCATGTCAACACCATAAAGACAACAGTCTTTTTGCAGGCAGCGTGTGGAAGGGCGTTCGCTGAGGTTCTTTCCCCCCAGAGTTGATGCATTGCTGGAATTTGGGCGTGAGCATCTGGTGCTTCTGAGAGGGCCTGCTATTTATCAATCTGTGGCTAACTCTGTGGCGACTAACCAAGAAAAGAAAAAATAGAGGAAAAAAAACACAGCCTGCTAAATAGGTTAACCCCCCTCATCGTCTCGCTCTCTCTCTCTTTCTTTTTTCTCTCGCTCGCTCTCTTTTCTCTCACTCGCTCTTTTTTTCCCTCTCTCTCGCTCTGTTTTTTCTTTCTCTTGCCGTTTCTCTCTCTCTCTCTCTCTCTCACACTCTCTCTCTCTCGCACATTTTCTCTTCTCTCTCTCGCTAGTCTTTTCTCCCCCTGCTGCCGGAGTCTAAGGACATGTTAATCAAAGCTCTGTCTGTGTAAAGGGAATCACTGGGTAAAGACAAAAGGGGGGGGGGGAGAGAGAGACTGAGACAGAGTGCCAGAGCAGACTGTAGCCTGTCTTTTTTTTCTTTTTTCTTTTTTCTTTTCTTTTCCTCCTATACCTTCTTTTAAAGCTGTCAAATGTATGAAGAAAAAGTGCCTCTGAGTATTTTTATTGCGCAAGGCTCCGTGCACTGGAGCTGTTTTCCACGGCTCTCAGAACTGCCCTCCGGACAAAGATCCATATTGTCATGCAGATGTGGTTCCTAGAAGGACTGAGGGAGGGGGTTCTTGGAAAGCCCAGGAGGGGAGTCATGAATAGGCTGTTCTGAGTTCAGAGACCTCTCGCCTTATATGTGCATGCAAACACGCGCGCACACACACACAGGCACACAGGCACACACACAGGCGCACCCACGTCCAGCGCCGGTGTCAAGGTCACGTTAGAATTTGATGTGCCCGAGTGGCTCACCTGTTTGCTCCCCGGCGGCTCATGGCTGGGACGGAGGGGAGCCCCTAACCCCCGGCCCCTGGAGCCGCTGTGGAGCCTGCCTCCACCGCATTCCACCACTCCACCATTGACAAAAACAACAGCCAGGGAGGAATACGCCGAGGCCCAGCGACGGGCAAGGAAGCAGAAGATCAACAAGAGAGGGGGGGAGGGGAGGGGAGGGGGGGGTAGAAGAAGGAGGGGTTTGGTGTGAGACCAATATTGATCGAGTGTAGAGGAAGGCAGACGTCACCGGAAGAGAGCAGGCGGAGCGGGTTAACTCGGGGCTGGTCTATGTCGGCATGGCGTCGCCGAGTTAGTCACACGGCCCCTTTCTGAAGCCAGCCGCTCAGTGACCCGTAAACCCTCTGACCAACTTCTCCAGCTGTCAATCTCTCTCTACCTCTCTCTCTCTCCTTTGTCTCTCTATCTTATACCTCCAATGTGGTGTGACCCATGCAGCCAAGCAGGTTTTCCTTGAGCAACTCACTCAAGCCAACGTTCAGACTTCCACTCACACTTTATGTCTCTCTCACACACACACACAGACACACGCATTCTCACCCCCCCCCCCCTCCCCTCCCCTCACACAGAGGCCCCATTCATTCGGTGGCGGCGGTGTTGTTTTCGATGCTCTTCTCGGTGACACCAGCAGAAATTGTTTTCTTCTCCCCCCAGCCCCCTCCATCTGCCCGGCCTGCTGGGCCCACTAAGGCCTTTATTTATGTAATGGGACTCTTGTTATGGGTTAGCCACCCCACAACATGCCTTTGGACACGCAAGCCAAGACAACCGGGCAAGACATTTCCCTTGGAAGGCGGGAATAACTCAACCCAGGCCGAGAGAGGGAGCAGGAGCGGTGCGAGTAACACGCACACCCTGGCGCGCACACACGCAGACGCGCTCGCTGCTGGCATGTCCTCTCCAACGGAGAAGTTCACCCGGTGAAGGAGGCAGCGCCGGTCAACAGGATGTGGAAGCCTCCCGCTCTGCTCGCTGCGGTCGGGGGGGCCCTGACCTTTCCCCTACTCTGTGTGTGTGTGTGTGTGTGTGTGAGAGAGAGAGAGAGAGCTGGGCTGTCTGACGGCATAATGCCCCCTCCTCCCCCTGGCCGATGTGGGTGGAAGGGAAGATGGCCATCTGCTGCCCCACTTGCCCAGCGACGGGACAACAGCCGTCCCTTATGGCACTGCTCCACTGTCCATTGTCTGACCCAGAGCCGTGTGTGTGTGTGCTCGGGCTTGAGGGAATCTGCATGTGTGAAGGCCTAACAGCGTGCATGTGTCCGTTTTCTTTGTGTGTGTGTGTGTGTGTGTGTGTGTGAGAGTGTGAGAGAGATTTGTCCGCCTGATTGAGTGCTCGTGTGCGTGCACGCATCCATCTCAAGGAGAGCCGTGTATTGTGCAGCCTTCCTGTGGGACTGGAATAAAGAATACACCCACACACACACACACACACACACACACACACACACAGACACACACACACATGTGCCGGTGACCAAACTGGGCCATGGCTGGACCGCGGGGGTCACTGGGTGATGGACCTCACTGTTGCGGTGCATGTTTCCTCTCCAGACGCGTGCGTGCGTTCGAACACACAGAGCGCCGGTCCAAAACGTGAGTCACGACAACTTTCCCGCCGACTCAGCATTATGCTATTCTGTCATTCGGTTTCAATTCTCATTTTGACTTCGGTGTCATTTTGCTAACTTGCAAAAAATTGACGACGAGAAAGACCGTCAACGCTACTGCGTCTCAGTCACACGCACGCTCTGTGTTTGCCGTATGGGGACTCCGGGGGAAGGACGGACGGACGGTTGGAGCTGCAGGTGAGCACGCAGTGAGAGGTGGGGTACCGGGGGAGGTGTGTGTGTGGGGGGGGGGGAGACACAGTCAGACCTCCCCGCTGTACCACCGTCACGGGTGAGCGAGACAACATGGAGGCACATCCTGTCGACGGGAGAACGGACGTGATAATGAAACACGAACGGTAGTCTGTGGAAAAATGACACCCACTCAACGAGTAGATACCGTATCTCGCAGCAAGTGTGTCATTCACACCTCCTATGGGCGGCGAGTGTGTGTCTCCGTGTGAATGCGTGTGTGTGGCATCTGTCGGCGGGGGCTCGCGAGAGCGACTAAATAACAACTTGTTTTTCTTTTTCTGAACAGACCCCCTCCCTCCCTCTGTTTAGTAACTTGTTGGTTTGTTGCAGAAGTCTAAAAAACTTGTCTCCCCCCACTCCTCTCGTTTGCCCTTTCTCTCTCTCTCTCTCTCTCTCCCTCTCTGCCAGTCTCTCTACCTCCCCGCCTATCCTCAAGGCTATTGTCTCCCACACAAACAAACTTATCAGTCTCTGGCTTTGCGCACACACACGTCCCCTCCCTTCTTCCACGCGGGGGCAGGTGATGGAGGTTTTTGGGCTCAGTTCCTCATTATTTGCCCTGCAGCCCTCCCTGTCAGTTTGCGGTCTGGCTCGCTTTGGGGCTCCATGGCTTGGCAGCGGCCCAGCGGTAATCTGAGAACGTCGGAGCCCGTGGCCGGGAGCTTCTCCTGTCAGACGTTTAAACGAGGCCCAGGCCTAAAGCTAGCCTACGCGCTCAGCGGTTAGGATCCTTTAGTTATGGGTGTTTTTTTTTTTTTCGTAGTTGCTCTCCCGCACTAAAATGTTTTTCTTTCAAGTATTCCTCTCAACCTGATACTTGTGTTATCTACGTCTCATTTAGAGAAAATGGCGAAGGAAGGATCGGGCGAGGGGAATTTTTTGAAGGAGAGAACACTTTGGGTTTAGGCAGGAGCAGGGCCATTTTTTGCCGTCTGCCAGTGTGTCTTGATTGTGGGGGTGGGGGGGGGGGGGGGGGGGGGGGGGTCAGGGTGGATTGAAACCTGAGAGGAATCTGCTTTAGCAGGAGCTGAGCCCAGTAGACTGGACCAGATCTCATCCTGTAATGGGCTGAACTGGCCAGCAGTCTTGACAGCAGTGTTTGTTCCAAAACATTTCAGGAATGATGACTGTGTCACCAGTGAGCTGTTTGGACGCTCTGTCTGTTTGTTTGTTTGTTTGTGTGTGAGTGTGTATTTCCAGGTGTGTGTGTGTGTGTGTGTGTGTGTGTGTGTGTGTGTAGGCAGATAAGTAATCTAGTGTTCCCCCGAGTCATTGATTTTTCCTCAGGCTGCATAGGAAGCGGCTAGTTATTGATTCTCCTTCACAGTGATGTCACTCGGGGCGCTGCGCGGTGTTTGCTCATCCAAGAGTTGGGAAAGCGGTGCCTGCTCCCGCCATCCGTCACTCTTGTTTGCGCTCTCTCTCTCTCTCTCTCTTTTTTTTTCTCTCATGTTCTCCATTTTATCTCATTAAAATCCCCCCCCCCCCCCCTTTAACACTCTCCCTTACCTGGTGAAATCATCACTACAGTTCCCCCTCTCCTTGTCCTGGTCTCATATTAGGTTATGATTTAATGTTTGACGAGCTTTTCAGAAGGCCTTGTGGATGATGCTCAGCTGCCGGTGTGTACCTGGTTTTAAGGGAGCATTACTGATTAACCACAGCACAAACATAGCAATTGACGCCACGTAAGCTCGCACGCGCACCTTGCACACACACACACACAAACACACACACACACAGCATCAATTAATCAGACAGTTTGTTTTTCTTGAGTGTGACAATTCGATTTTTTTAATTAACATCAAACCAAATGCAAGAAAACCAACTGACTTGGAAATCAACTAACCCTCTGCAATGCGCTTTGTATTTTCAGGACCAGGTTTTCCTTAAACCAGACACGTAATTCCTCCAAATGCAATGTATTTTTCCCCTATACATGCATTTTGCTGACGCAAGGAAAAAACGAGCGTGCGCCTTATTGAACACGGTGTCTGGGCACGTTCATCCTATAGATTTGTCCCGCATCAGCAGGAATGCATTTTCCCTCTTGCCTTTTGTGCTGCTAATGGACTGGCTCCCCACTTTGCAGCGCGTGCCGCGGCGATGCCCGCCCGTGGGTCTATTGGGTAAGGAGGCTCGCGCCGTTTTTTAGTTTGAACTGGTTCGCCGCCGTGGCGACCCGCGGGGTTCAGCCGGTTCACCTCGTGGAGCGCGCCGGAGGGAGGCGAAGCAGGCAGGCGAGCCGTGTGAAACACGAGAGGCCTTGGACAAAGAGGAACGGCTGCGGCCGTACTTTTCCGCGGCTCCGCGTCTCAGCGGTGGACGCGTTGGCGAGGGCGGGACGAGGCAACGGAGTGCGGCCAAAATTGGGCCGGGGTTCCGCGCTGCCAAACAGGCATTTTGTTAACGATTAAATATTAACAGTGGCAGTTTGTGAGCTGTGACGCCGCCTCGTTCAAAGGGTGCGCGTGTGCGTGCGTGTGTGAGAGATGGGGGTGTTTGTTCTGCGGCCCGTCCGGTACAGACACTTATGACCTATTCATGAGATTAGGGGTCCTGGTAAAAACGGTGCTACTGTTCGGCCATTAGGCCTATTGTCCTCTTCCACCAGCAGAGCTGCGTCACCCCCCCCCCCCCCCCCCCGTGAACTGTAGTGATCCTACCGTGAGTTGGAGGGAGAGAGAGAGGAGAGGGGCCTGATAGAGACAAACTACCACTGTGGCTGGAGCATGAAGAGCAGAAGAGACCGAGCTAGAGATCGTGCTGAGGCAATCATTTGGGACCTTTTTTCCGTTTCGTCAGTGATCTATTGCTTCTGGCTTTGTCTGTCTGTCTGGCCGGCTGTCTGTCTACCTTGCGTGCTGTGCCAGCCCTTATGTCGGTCACTGGTTTGGACAGGAACACCCAGGCGGTTGCCACCTCTCATGCTTGGCCTCTTTCACACTTGCATAAGACATGTCCAACCTTCAAGGTGGACCTGGCAGTCGGCCCCTCGCTCTCCCTCCCCACACACAAAGGGAAAGTTCATTGTCTCTTGTTTTTCAAAATAGGTTGTACAGATGGCACTGATAAGATGGTATTTTGATAAAAAAAATGGGACCGCAAAGGTGGCTCGTTGCGCCCACTTTTATGTCTGTCTCGCTGCTTTGTTTTTTTTATGGTCTCTGGTTTAGTGGCGCTTGAACTCCCAGAAGATTACAGGTTGCAACATGGCCGCCGGCGAGTTGCTGCTATTGCCCCGTTGCTGTTTGTGGAATTTGGGTAAATGAATCATTGTCCGTTCTGCTTTACAGGATAGGCCTGTGATGAAGGTTTATGAAGGCTTTATGAAGGGTTATGATTATTGGACGATACGGGGACTTTCTGGATCGGCTCCCAGACACGTTTTTGTCCACTCAGCAAAAGTCGGGTTGCTATTGGAGAACGAGAAAAAAAAGCTGGGACCAGCTGCGATGAGGCGTGCACCAACAGAGGCCCTGCTGAAGTTAACTGCACTGGGGCCCCTTTAAACACTGACCTTGGGTCAGCTCTGGCCATCCCCTTTTTCTACATGAGGTGTTTGTGAGGTTTAGGTGAAAAACAGGTCCGATATCTTTTGTTGGTGCGCCTTTAGGCTGAGATAAACCTCTTGACTCACTTATTGTTTTCAAGGCTTTAGACTTTGAACTCTCTTTAGAACCAATGAACTTTGGCAAATGTTCTGTCGGCTCCCCTCCCCAGTGAAACGTAGTGGTGTCTCCCATAGTTCCCAGAGGTGAACCCTGTGGAGCCCCGAGGGCTGGGAGAGAAGATTACAGGGAATTAGAGGGGGGTTTAGGGAAATTAGATTGTGAAATCCTGAGATGGAAAAAGGGATAGGGACTATCAGATATTGAAGAGGATATCTTTTTTAATGGAGTATTGGCACTGTGTCCTATTAGGCTAAAGATAGCGGGCAGGGTTAGTATTTTTTCTTTTATTTCCATGTGATTTTTATCGGTTGGGGTCCGCTGTATTGTGACAGCTGTACTCTCCCGCTTTTAAAATAACATCCCCGGGAACTGGGCCTTCCTAACGTGCAACCAGGTTTGCAGGGCAGCATAACGTTGTGCCCACTGGAACACAGCAGGTGGGTGTGTGTGTGTGTGTGTGTGTGTGTGTGTGGGTGTGTGTGGGTGTGTGTGTGTGTGTGTGTGTCTGGCCGCTCAATATAAAGGCACAAGACATTTTTACGTCTTCATTTTGAATTCCTTTTTCTTTGGTTCCTTGCACGTCGGCCCGTGGCCTTTGGTCGACTTTTGTTTTCTTTGTTCTCTCGCTCTCTCTCCGAAAGTCCGCTGCGTTTCATGGAATTGAGGGAAAGGCCGCTTCCTCCCGGGGTCCGTGTGCGTTTGTCCCAAAACCCGTTGGTGTCAGACCGCGCCTCTGGGCTCAGGAAAGCCGGCGCTTGGCAGGTCCGCCCAGCCCTGATAGGCTTCCAGAGCACAGGGACATCAGAGAAGGGGGCTGGGGGGAGGACCAGAAGTAGGCCAGAAGGCACATCTTCTCATGCCGCCAGTTCCCACATGCTGGGCCACCTGTTGCACTGTTCAATTTACACTAAATCAACTCGAGTTTCGGGTGGACCAGATTATTACACGTCATCGGAAAAGGGTCCAATAATATTTTTAGCTCACAAGTCAATTATATGGTCACTAATATCTCACAAGTAGCTAATATGTTTATACAGAACTTTCCCCGTGGAAGACAATATGGCCCACTTCAGATTCCGGCAGAGGCAGTTTTAGATTCTGCGTGTATGCGTCTCATGAAGTTGTGCAGCTGCATGGTTTGCGCGGGCTGGTCTGGACTGTCTCTCCAGTGTTAGGACTTAGAGACGGCCGCCTGCTCAGTGATCGATAGATGTGTCTCGAGCATACAGCCATGTATGACCAGTGGAAATGGAATACAGGAAAACAGAGAGTCTGCACTCATTCACTCTTTACACAAGGACAGCGGTCCTGTGGACTAGGTTTATATTTATCTCTAGCAAAAGGGATATGTAGTATTGATTTAGCCTTGTACTTTCTCCTTTCCAGTACGTATTTTTTTTTTATTTTATTTTTTTTTTTAACCAGACTATCAAAATACTGGCAACTTTAAACCATTTGGGGGGGTAAAGAGAGCAAGTAAGGTCCAAAGGTAGCAGTCTGTAGAAGCATACTTGGTGTGGGAAAAGTTCAGAGTTGTTTTTCACAGTTGTTTTTGAGCCTCCCGACTAAAGCTGCAGCATATGGTTTTGTGTGCTCAGTGAAGACGTGAAGATAGAGGTCTATTTGTTACGCCCTCCAAGCAGATACACAGACACACTCAAACAACCGCCTGGTAAAAACTACAGCCAGGCAAATCTCTTAGTGCAATGAATTACTCTATTATACAGAGCAGATATGCTTGTGCACACAACTTCCAGGCTCTGACATAAACTTTTTTTTCTACCTTTTTTTTTTTTTGAGGAACAAGAAAGGGAGGGAGGGAGGGAGGGAGGGAGGGAGAGAGAGAGAGAGAGAGAGAGAGACAAACAGATTGGACCCTGAAACTGTTGTTCTTTCCTGTGATTGGTGGAAGCCTGTTGCTAGGCTTATGTCATGGTGCGAGAGCCTATTCTGCTTCCTCACTCTGTGAAGCGATAGGTCAGGTTTGAACTGGTTCGTAGGCCTTTTACCACTTGTTGAACATCCCCACAGTCTTTGCGGTTTTGCTCTTTCGCTTCTCATTGCATGAGAAAAACTGAAGCTACAACGTTGGGGCACATTATGTACTGCCTAACTTTCGTTTCTCTCTCTTTAAATCTACTTTATTGGTGAGAGTTAAAAAAAAATCTTTCATTCAAAAAGAGAAGTCACTTTGAACTTTTTGTGCTGTAATGTCATTGTAATGCATGTAAAAATTGGATGGCATTTGACTTGTTTAACTTTTTGAACTTCTCAAACAATTGCTAAAAGTACCTCAAAAGTATTCTAATATAATTCCACAAGACTACAGGTTGAAGTCACCCCCCATTTCTGCATCTTTTTGTTGTTAAGAAGTAATACTCTTATCGTTAAGACTTTGGGTAAACTTTAGGACATTTTGTGTAAATTGCACAGATTTGTTACTCCACCAAAATATGTTTTCCATTTCCCGTTGAATCACATCGTTAGGGAACAACAAGGAAACGTACTAAAACATAGCCGTTGGATGTTTTGAAGCCCATCTATTGTTACATGCATCAGCCCTCAAACACTCCATGTAGAACAACAAAACATAGTGTTGGTCTTATCTGTGGCACGCAAAGTATTCCCTCGGTCCGTTTGAACTGGGACTGTCATCTAATCCGCCTCAGATGTCAGTCTGGCATCCCACACACCTGGCATCTTGTGGGGATGCACTGCACGCCCGTGGCTTGGTTGCTGGAACATTGTGTAAGCCCCCACTGCTACCCGTCCTTACAGCTCGAGACAATCAACGGGTGACATCCAACCCTCTGCGTCGTTGCTCTGGATGCGGGGCTCTACGTGCCCCCTGTCCCATACGGCCA
Organism: Galaxias olidus; assembly: GCA_026901105.3. Taxonomy (NCBI): domain Eukaryota; kingdom Metazoa; phylum Chordata; class Actinopteri; order Galaxiiformes; family Galaxiidae; genus Galaxias; species Galaxias olidus. The sequence continues at coordinate 54,631 of JAPMUY010004218.1, forward strand.
TTTTTGTGGCTTGTGCCACCGCCGGGCACACTTGGAGCGAAGCCTGGGACGAGAGGACAGAAGCCTGGGACAAGAGGACAGAAGCCTGGGACGAGAGGACAGAAGCCTGGGACGAGAGGACAGAAGCCTGGGACGAGAGGACAGAAGCCTGGGACGAGAGGACCACGTCAGTGGACCGCGGTCGTCGCCTCATTTTGGCGGGACTTTGACTCGAGCGAAAATCATGTAGCGTGTATCCTAATCCAAGCCAAACTGAAATCCAATCTGTCCTAAGAACACTGGACATGCTGTGTTCAAAGGTCCTTAGTAATAGAGTCTCACCATACAACCCAAAATACTCTCACGGGCCTCCGAAGATTGCAGTGTGGTCAGAAAGTGACTTTTCATTAGGAATATATTTTCTGTGACAAATCAACCCTCAGAGGCATTTCCCCATGTATTGTAAAGCCAATGGGAATATGTCCATGGAAATTACTCTGCCTTGAGAAAACCACAAGCAGATGAGAACCAGTTGAAGGTGATCCCTACAGAATATCCTAAAGTCTCCTCCACTGTAGCTAATCATAAACATATTATCATAACCCCACTCAGCCCTCCTGGCGTGGGCACAGTAAAGCCAGTGTGTGTGTGTGTGTGCGTGCGCGTGTGTGTGTGTGTGTGTGTGTGTGTGTGTGTGTGTGTGTGTGTGTGTGTCCACGTACAATGGGTGACAATAGCGCTTGGGCCCCGTTCCGGTAGGCCGGACCAACCAGCCTCAGCGCTTTTCCTGTGAAAAGGTGGTGCGACGCGGCCGAACGCTGACCAGCCTCTTCTGCCACTTTGCTGAGCCATGGCCATGGGAGGCTCACAGTGTGCTGCTGTTTCCCAGCCGCAGAGTGCTGACTCCAGGCCCAGGAGGGTGTTTACCGCCCGCTAACACCCATACACCCCCCCCCACCCCCCCACCCCCCAGTCCCCTCTTCTACCCCAGCACGGCACCCCATCCCTGGGGGTGTGTCAGGAGGGGGTCAGCACAATAAACCTGCTGAACGCTGTGCTATCTCGCGGGGCCCGAGGGAACGGCCAATGGGTCCGGCCAAGCCGTCCGGGCCAGGCTCGTGCACGGAGAGCGGCTTGGGTTTGGCCGTTAATTGGCTGGCGCCGGCTCGGAGACGGATTTGTCTGCCCCCTTCTTGCCGCCCCGTCGTCGTGGTTACCCAGTGTAAATATTTTTGCCAGGGTTTCATTTCGTTTTCTAAACAGGTACACAGGCACGCACGGCCAGCTCCCACCCCTCAATGAATGTATTATTAGATGACTAATAGCAGTAGTACTCGGCAGCAGTGACATTGTGCAACCCACTCATTATTAATTTGTTGTTGACTTTTAAGGGACAGAACCCGCTAGGGGTGTCATGGTGTTCTGTAATCAGCCGGGCTGTTCGGTTCGCCACCCACGGTTCGGTTTGCGCAAGCGAACCGCGGGTAGTTGTTGGAATCCCGCATTGACGAAAATAGCAAGGGAACAAAAGGTGATCACTATAAACGTGACTTTCTGTAAGCATTGCTTGACACATGCCAGTGGAAACACAGCGAACATGAATATACGCCAACGTCACCCGGACCTATCCCTGCTCAGAACGATTCACAGTCTGCAACAATCTAAACCCGCTGCCTTTCGGCAAATATTCAATACCAGTTCAGATCGACACCAATATATAACCAAAGCTATGGGGGTTTTCATTGTGAAAGCTATTCAGCTCTTTTCAGTTGTTAGGGAATTGAGATTTGGGCATATGGTTAAAGCCGAACGGCGTTATGGGATCCCATTCCAGATGCACTTCAGTAACAAGTCATTCCTAAGCTCTCTGAAGCGACACGTGGGACAATTTGAAAACGAAATGGCCAAAACATTATGAGGTTCTTACTACAGATTGTTGGACCTCCAGGGCAACTGAATGTTAACTGACAGTGGCTGCGCACCATATTTTCAACAGGGGGGATAAAAAGTAAAGTGTTCAAAGCAAAGAGTCGCAAACACGGCCCCTGCACGGGAACCACACAAACACACACTCAGCTGACGCACTGTAGCCTACAGTATATATCACATTTCTATATTTCAACAAGCCAAGTCACACTTTTTTTTTCTTTAGAAAGACATTTTGTACATTTTAGTTTCATATGAAACCGTGACACCAAGACCGTGATGTGAACCGAACCGTGGGCTCCTTGAACTGTTGGCTTGTCCCTAGAGTCCCCTGTACTAAAGGCGGCACAACAGCAATAAAGCCAGTCAAATAGTCAACTAATGTCTTGGGCTTGACTACGTTATGAAAGCCTGCGCTCATAAACATGAGTCTAGAAGAAGTGAGTGAACTCTGTATGGCATTGCCTTTCTTTTTGGAATGCAAAGAATATGACGAAATCACCCGCTTCTTAAGAACTAAACCGATTGGCCCTTTGCTCCGAGTTCAGCCAGTACCCGTTTTTTGTTTTTTTTGTTTTAATAAAGGGCTAATCTTTTTTTGATTGTTCAAAGCTGTCGTTGGCAATGAAACCACACAGCGTTCCACACACCCTGTTATTGACAGGCCTGGGATAAACAAAGCCATTAGAGCGGTCTCTCTTATTCCCACTTCTCTGCCTGGCGGAGAAGGAGCTCTGCAGCTCCTCTGATTGGCCCAGCAGCGGGGGTTTATTGGTGGCCTGATAAGCTGCAGTGGAGAAAGCCTGTTGTTGATGCTGCTGCAGGTAGGTGCAGTCCACTTTGGCGGACTGTGGATCATGTCATAGCCAGGCGCACAATATTTACTGCTCCTGAATGGGATAGGAAGAGCCCAGGCTCAGTTTTCAACCCCCCCCCCCCCCCCTCCCTCCCTCTCCTTCTTTGAGCAGTGTCCAGGACTTGCTGCTGCATGCTAATCTGTTTTTTTGGTTGTTGTTCTTAGAGCATGTTGCAGAGATGTTGAAAGAGATTGTATGAATGAGCCACAACAGAGTCAATGACGACTTTTTGTTTAAAAGCTGCACACCAGACATTTGATCTTAGACAAATTTGGTTGATTCATTTCTCTATATTCAATGGTCAAATTCATAGACAGCTTCACAACGTAAGTGACTTTTTCCAAGAGTTTTCTAAAATGTAGAGAACACTGTAAGCAGTCTATCGATACCCAATCCTGATCAATGACATGAGAGAACAAAGAAGGACCAGGATGAATGATGTTTTCTTAGCAGCTTGTTCTAAGCTCACGTTTAGACTTCTCTTCCCCCCACGGTTCACTCCTCCTCCTCCGGCCCCTTTTATCCTATTGGTTGAATGCGGGTTGTTTTCGGCATGGGATTGGCTGTTGAGGACGTCCGTCATTTTAGGTTCAGCATATTTACTGAGTGTATGTGCAGAGAGAGAACGGTATTCTGCTGTGGGGCTGCAACAGCTGACATCTGAGCACTTTACCCCGGTGCTTCAAGGAACAAAGCGAATAGGGAACAGCCATTCAAAAAAATATTTTTTATACCTATGAAATTAAGCGCACTGAGAACACAATATGAGGCACGCAACAGCACCCACAGAAAATATGGAGAATAATTCTTTTTGCGTGTCCGACCTATTTAAGATATGCACTCAGTGTGAACGGCTGAGCAAAAAGGTAAGAGAAAATATGTCTTTTAATGACAAATTATTCCGTTGACAGTAAATGCACGTTGTTGGTACTTTAGGATGTAATAATGATTCAAGCAGTATTTGTATTGGTCTTAGTTCTGGGACACTTTTTTTTTCTTTGACTTAGAGCAAAGGACCTGCAGTGCAGTCTTTTCTTTTGTGTCCAGACTTGTTTACGCGTTTCAGGAGTTTGCGCTTCTTGACATCAGTTAACATGCGTAAACAGCGTTATTAAATTATCAGTACACTGCGGATATGTTACTGGTAACATTATAAAAAGATATTTACATTTTAAAACCGTCGAATCTGGCTGATTTATAATCTTCAATTCTGGGTCATTCATTCAGTCATTCTACTGTGCACAGGGTGAATGAACGAGTTTGAGTGAGCTTGTAGGGAACATGTCGCGACAAGTAATTTTATCAAGTTTGGAGACAGTGTCCGTGTCCAGAACTGATGCATTCTTCTATTTTATTTTGTAGTCCTTATTTCGTGAACATTTCAGTATAACAACTTAGTATAAATTCATTCATATTTTTTCTCTTCAATAAGCAGTGGAGACATTATACACGCATAGCGATATAGCAGTTTTTGAGCTTCCATTTAGATACTTACATTTGTGGGTCCTGTTTTCTGGTTCTCTGCAAACGGGCTGACTTTACATGGACTAGTTAAAGGGGGTGGGGCAGCCATCCAACAGGACATACAATATTACATGGCCAGGGCTTGCAGCCAAAACGCAACTTAAGGACTCAATTTTGGGTTTCCTGTACATTTAGTTTTGCAAATATAAAAACACAATATAGTTCATTTTATTTAGATATACATTTTTTAAATCTTGTTTTCCAGGACTCAGGAGTAAGGATCCCAAGACCCTTAGGAAATGGACCAAGTCGATTCATTCCTGAAAAAGAGGTAAGATTAACTACTGTAGAGATTATTCCATTGTCCTGGATTGAATTCAGTTGAATTAAGGAAGTCGTTGATTAGTCACACACTCCAAGGCCTACTCTTTCGATAACCGTTACGCTCCTCTTGTCCCTATTCCTCATCAGATCCTTCAAGTCAGTAAAGTGGACGTAAGGACGCAAACTATATTTGAAGACGCGTTTGCCGCCCTGGGTCGCCTTGACAACATCTCCCTGGTGATGGGCTTCCACCCCCAGTACCTGGAGAGCTTCCTGCGGACTCAGCACTACCTGCTACAGATGGATGGCCCTCTGTCTCTGCAGTACCGCCACTACATCGGCATCATGGTGAGCGGGTGCCCATACCACACAGGCCCTGGAATGTGCCCCATTTTGAGTCCTGATACCCTCCACAATTGCAAATTCACACTCCTTGTGGTCACTTGTGTCGGCTCCTTTTGTGACGGCGCGTGCTCTTCCCTCCTTTCCCCAGGCGGCGGCCAGACACCAGTGCTCCTACCTGGTCAACCTGCACGTCAACGACTTCCTCCAGGTGGGAGGCGACCCCAAGTGGCTCAACGGGCTGGACGGCGCCCCGCGGAAGCTGCAGCACCTCGGGGAGCTCAACAAGATCCTGGCCCACCGACCCTGGCTCCTCACCAAGACCCACATCGAGGTAAGAGGGCCCCCCCCGGGGATAACGCTGGGCTGGGGCTGGAGGGTGGCCGAGGGGACGGGGCGGGGGTTACGCATTGGGGTGAGGTTGCGAGCAGACGCCAGAGTAGACAGGGAGCTGTTGAACTTGGCAGCGCTGGACAAAGGGGCAGGGGGAAAAAACAAGGTGGAAAACAAGAATTTAGGTCATGGGGAAATCCCATGTCCCATCAATCCACCTAGCAGTTCTAAAAAAAAAGTAATAGTCGTAGGAAGTGGTTGACCGCCTATTGAACCCCCCCCCCCCAGCAACTCCTGAAGGCGGAGGAGCACAGTTGGTCCCTGGCGGAGCTCATCCACGCGGTGGTGCTGCTCACCCACTACCACTCGCTGGCCTCCTTCACCTTCGGCTGCGGCATCAGCCCCGAGATCCACAGCGAGGGCGGCCACACCTTCCGGCCCCCCTCGGTCAGCCAGTACTGCGTCTGCGACATCGCCAACGGCAACGGGCACGCCAACCACCACGACGACATGTCCGCCAACCAGGTGAGGACGGCGAGGTTTGCGTGGGGTGCTCGTGGTTCACGTAAATGGGTGGGTTTCCCCCGACGGACTCGGGTCAGAACTTGTCCTAACCTGGACCACTCGGCCCCCCCCCCCCCCTTTTTTTTTTTTTTTTTTTTTTTGCAGGAGGTTTCTGGAGAGGTGGAGGTGCTGATGGAGAAGATGAAGCAGCTGCAGGAGTGCCGCGACGAGGAGGAGGCCAGCCAGGAGGAGATGGCCACCCGCTTTGAGCGCGAGAAGACGGAGAGCATGCTGGTGGCCACCGCCGAGGACGAGGAGGGCGTCCCGTCCAGGGACGTGTCGCGCCACTTTGAGGACCCCAGCTACGGCTACAAGGACTTCTCCAGGAGGGGCGAGCACGTGCCCACCTTCCGAGTGCAGGTAGGATCTCTCTCTCTCTCTCTCTCTCTCGCTTATACACATGTAAACACACACACCAGTGAAGCTGTGTTGATTCCCCCCAACGTTGGCACGGATCGGCCTCGTTAACCCCCTCTGCTCGGCCCGTCTCCCCAGGACTACAGCTGGGAGGACCACGGCTACTCCCTGGTCAACCGGCTGTACCCGGATGTGGGCCAGCTCCTGGACGAGAAGTTCCAGATGGCCTACAACCTGACCTACAACACCATGGCCATGCACAAGGACGTGGACACCTCCATGCTGCGCCGCGCCATCTGGAACTACATCCACTGCATGTTCGGCATCAGGTCAGTCACCGGCTCCAGCAGACGCGGAGTTTGTTTTCTGAAGGGAGGCTAGCTATTTGGAGACAAATAGTTGGGGCGGTTTGCACGAGTTCAGCTATTTGGATGTATGTGGTTGTGAGGTGTTTTGACCAGGTCGGCCGTCTCTGCTGTTTCCTTACGGTGTTTCCCTTCTGTGTCTGCCAGGTATGATGACTATGACTACGGGGAGATCAACCAGCTGTTGGACCGCAGCTTTAAGGTCTACATTAAGACCATGGTGTGTAGCCCTGAGAAGACCACCAAACGAATGTATGAGAGCTTCTGGAGGCAGTTCCAGCACTCCGAGAAGGTGAGCACGGCACCCTCTCTGTCCTGAAGGCTTTTCTAAATGCGTGCTGTGGCGCCAGTGCAAGGCATTCTAAAAAAACGACAAGGTTTTGACGTGGTACTCAGTGTGGTAACGTTCCTCTCTGGTCTTTGTTTTTGTTTCTTTTTGTAGGTCCACGTTAATCTGCTTCTTATGGAAGCGCGCATGCAGGCAGAACTGCTCTACGCTCTGAGAGCGATCACCCGCTACATGACATGAAGTGCTTTATGGCGTTTATCGTTGTCTTTTTACTGTCGTCATCGTTGCTCTTGTGGGACACACACAAAAAAAAGAAAGAAAAAACGAAGGGGAGAAGGAAGAAGAAGAAAAAAAGAAAAAAAGATTCACTGTGTAAGGGACTGAAGGGAGCCCCATTTGGTGACGAATGTTCGCCCCCTGCGATAAATAGATGTGAAAGGACGGATCGAACAAATGAAAGAAATGAGGAAGGAAGGGATGACGGAACCGCAACGGAAGAAATCACTCTCACATTATTGGTGGATAGAGGGCCGTCCGTCTTCGAAACCCGCAGTGCCAAACATCACCATTAGGGGGCAGCCCGGCACAAACTCCCTCTGCTATGGGGGGTTTGCGCTGGGCTAGAGGACTGACACAGTAGGCATAAAGGCTAGCCTTTCAGTGTTCCACCGCAAAACCGAGGTGGATGCCAGTCGTCTGAGATCTCCTTAGAGTGTTAGTACCCACAGCAATTCTCCAGAACGCAGTGCAGTCAAATCAACCTGCACTTTGATATCATAAAGTCACTGTTGTTTCTTATGTTTTTGTTTTGTTGTCTTTTAAGAGAAACCTTTTTATTTAAATTTTGTATTAAGAGAAGATGTTGTCGTTGTAGTTGATGTCTATAGTTATGGTGGTAACTGGAGAGGAAAGCATAACTAGGGCTGTGTTATAAAGTGTGCCTGAACTATCCAGCACAGTATTCAAACGTGCTGATGCTGCTGCTCTCGTGTATACATGGGGGTCATATTGATTCCCAAAACCCCCACCCACATCATTCCCCTATGCCCCTGTCCATCAGAAATCCACTGCATTACCCCCATCCCCATCCCTGTTCCCCAACTTCAACTGTCCATGTAAGCTAACCCAAGAAAAGTGTGAAAAGAAAAACTGAGTGGTGGAGAGAGGAAAAAAAACTCAAAAAGAACACTGTCTGAGCCCTATTGAGTTTGACTGTGTGTGAGTCGGTCTTGTGACAAATATCAAGCGCGAATGTGTGTGGGCGTGTTAAAAAAAAAAAAAGAAGAAAGAAAGAAAATTCAGAAAAAAAAGTATTTTTTTGAAATTTAATGCGGAAAATAGCAAGGCCCTTTGAAGAAAGAGACTTCTTGCTTCTGCTGTAGCTCCTTTTGTGTGGTGTTTTTTTTTATATTTTGTTGATGTTGTTATGTTTCTGGTAATGAAGCTTTGTATCCTGTAAGAAAAAGTGAAAAAAAAAAGACATTGAAACAAATAGAAAGATAGAAACCAGGTCTTCCAGGAGGGATGTGCTTCCGGTTGTCCTAACCACACCTGTTTGTCTTCCTCCCATCCCAGACACCTGGTCACCCTGACTTTTTCAAAGCTTTGGATTGTGAATTTTACCAGTTAATGAATACCTATTCTGTTTTCTCTATAAAACATTTAAATAAGTGCTCTTCGGCGAGCGGAATGACTCTCTCCCTCTCGGGCCGACAGCCTGGCTCCCATTCGTAGGGGGCTGGGCCGGCCTACACTGAACCACCTGCTCTCCATGATGGTGGAGCGCAGGCGGTTTAAAGCTGTGCTTGTTCCCTTTCTGGGGATCCTAACCAGTGCAAACGCAGCTCTTTTTCGACTGAGGGAGGGTCCCTCTACTGTTTTATCTTTGTTTACTAAAATCAGTTAAGTACTGCATTATTCTGATGGTGAATCGAGATGAGTTGGACAGTTGAATTGTTGTTTGACTTAAGGTGGCGACGGATGGTGGCTATATCAGTGATGGAATGGTACATTATTTGAAGGTGGTTGTGAGAGGAAGTGGAGGTTTTTATCAAACTTCTGACTTAAGTCAGTTACTGACACTTTTTTATATGAAAAAAAGAACATGAAAGAAAATAATAAAACATGTTATTGAATCATTGTGTTATCATTCATACCGTTCATAGTTGATATTATTTGATATCCAAACAAGCCTACACTTTTGACTTATTCACCAACCAGGTAGTAACACAAGTACCCAAGTAGCACAATCAACACTGTTCAAGTGTTCAATTACTACACATTCAACCAGGACCCTTTCAAACAAACTAGTTATCCTGCTGGAAAATTGGATATCTATTGATTTACGGCAATGCATAGGCTACAAATACGTATGCGAACACTTTTATGCAATGATGACTCATGGAATGTCTTGACTTTTCCATGGGTTTGAAAATTGTAACCCACAAATGTGTTAAGTTTTACACTTCACACAACTTAACTCAGGAATGTGGTTCAGCTTGTGTTAACGGTACCAACCCCTAACAGAACCACCCAGTGGTCTGGTCCCACTCTACGGTTCTCTCCTGTTAAAACAAGACCTTTGAACAAACAAGGTTTGACTATAACCTATGAGATAAGACTGGGAACCCATGTGACTTACCAGAGTGGTCATTAGGAAAAGTCCCTGGCTCGAATGGGAATCTATTCAAATTCTTGGGTGTTTTCTGGTTTGTTGAAAAGTAACTTGGGCAATATACAATCACCAGCATAGCCTCAGTGTACCACCACTGTCAACACGGAACTGCCCTTTTCCCTCCTGGCTGTCCTTTCCCTTTGACAATATCTACTAAATGGGGAAGTTTATCAAACAACCCATGCTTATATAGACAACTGTTTCCTATCAAAAACAATGTGTGGTTATCAACTCTTGGCTGATAATATTATTGCGATGTTCTAAGGGGGGGGGGGGGGGGTGAAATGTTGAGTTGTTTTGTGATTGTTATAAGGTCCCTATTGTGAGGACTGGGGCTTTTTTTTTTTTTTTAAGAAAGTGCTGATTCTGTGCTTGTTTGATGTAATAACGATGTGACTTTAAAGCTCTGTCCTTTTACTCTGTAAAATGTAAGCACTACCTGGCCCATATCTGTGTAATAATAAAAGGTTTTGAGAAGCAAAATGTTTTCGAATCGTTCTGTCTTCTGCTAGCTTTATTGTGTTGCGTTGATACTCCACATCTTTAACAAGGATAAATTATTCATAACATACCACCCATTTGAGTCCTTTTTATGAAGATTAACTTATAAAAGCACATACACTGAAAAACAACCTACACCAACATGTAGAGAAATTACATGTTTTTGATAATTCAGTGCAAATATATTTTCTTATAACTGTAAAATTTAAGTTGGAGTTGGAGCTCCTTCTCTGCCTCCAAGCCGCTGCGAGTATGTATAAAGAAACATGAAAACGGTACTAACTGAAATTAAAGTGCATCGATCAGACAGACATTGATAAGACGAAAGCTGTAAATGAAGTAAAAAATCCCTATTGAGTGAGGTATAGTCCACAACAAAACCAGGCACACAGTGGTGGATTAGGTGAGGGATTTGGAAATATCCTGAGAAGAGCTCACACCGGATAGCCCTAAAACCTCATTCATTCTGCTAGAGACTGCAGCCTTTTGGTCAGTCTTTGAGCCACAGGGAGAAACTCCGTCTCCCAGCATGCTCGGTGGAAGTCTTTCATCTCTTCGCTGGCCGTCCACTGCAATGCCTCCCCCTCATCTGTGAATGGAGAGAATTGGACAAAAAGAAAACTAGAGACCGACTAACTTGCTGGACAGTGGAAAAGTATTAAAACCTGAATAATAATATATCGATATTATATAAAATAAAATAATATAAATAACTATTCGATGTTAAATTTAGTAATTGTAATAATTGCTTTACAATCTATGGGTGATACAGTAGAGGAAAGGACAGCATATCGTACCTAGGTAAGCAGTAAGGATCTCCAGCAGGGCCTCTGTGTCCTGTGCCTCCAGTCCCACGGTGTCTTTGTCCACACCCCCGTCCTCTGTCAGGTTCCACAGGGTCTGACACACTAAACCCGCCAGCTGCCAGTCCCCGGGACCCAAGTCCTTCAGGCAGTCTGCTAGCCTGCACACACACACACGCACACACACGCACACACACACACACACACACACACACACACGTCATATGACTGTGAATGAGATTCACATGACCTGCAGGCTGGTGGGCATTAGCTCCCCTCGACTGGAGTGTCTACTTAAGGAGGACCACAGCGTTCTGCCGGGTTTCACAGTAAAAGGCTCTGATTCATCGTACGGGACACGCACTGTGAACCACTCTACCTCTACACAAGAGCTTTCACCTTTGACACGCACTTATCAAATGCGGTAGCCAAAATAGTTTTCTTGTTGTTGTGGACCTTTTCACAATTAAAGTTGATTATTTTGTTGATGGTGACACACACACACACACACACCCCGAGGTCCTTACTTTGCTGTGGCCCCCTCTGTTAACAGTGTGTGTCGACTAGGAGGGTCCAGTGCCAGGTTGGTGAGGACCCCGCAGGCAGAGAAACACACCTCGCTACTCTTAGAGTCCAGGAGAGTAACCAAGAACTGGTGCACTAGAGGGGAGGAAGACGAGAGAAAAGGAAGAAACACGTAAAATACTTTTGTACCCTCATTCACTCTCCATACACTTCAACGTTAAATTAGACTAAGTGAAGGACTGATGTTTGAATGAGAGACACAAAGGCAACATCATCCCTAGCATCCTCAGGACCCTGGGTGTGTGTGGTCTGTGTGTTCTGTGTGGCGTGTTCCGTAAGGACGTGTGTGTGCGACCTAAGACATTTGAAAGTGTGTGTGGGTGTGTGTGTGTGTCCAAAACACACCTTTGTTGAGCATAATGAAATCGCGGACGTCCCGGTTCTGGGACAGGTTTCCGTACACACGTGTGGCCTCCAGCACCGCCTCCATGCTGGAGCACAAGAGCAGCTTCAACATCACTGCACACAGACGGACAGCCAGCATGAGCCTACCCACAGGATTCACAGGGCAACTTGAATCAGCACACACACACACACACACACACGCACACGCACACGCACACGCACACGCTGCCACATGCTTACACTTGGCGATGGCCAGCGCTTGTTGTTTGATCACCGAGCATTGGCCCTGGTAGAAGGACAGGTTATTGATGGTGGCCGCCACGTTCACCAGCAGCTCCTCGCTCTCCTGCGTGGACCTCAGCTCTAACGCCCACAGGGGGAGTAAAGAAAAGCACTGTTCAAACAGACCAAAACGAAAAGCCCACGCACGCACCTACATACCACCGCGAACACACACACGCACACACGCACGCACGCACACACACAAACACACACACACACACACACAGCTTCAGATCAAAAGCAGACAGACAGGAAAAAAAATCCCTTTATTCAAAGACAATGATGGTCCTCTGATGAAGCTGGACTGCATTTTGTCATCTCTACCTCAGAAACCCAGCACGGCAGAATGGAACCCATGGTGATGGAACACATGGGGGGGGGCGTTGGGATCCTGTCCTTTCATCAGCGTTAAAGGACCTGCGTGGAGGGAGCCTCCACACTGCTGGGTCACCAGGCATTGCCCTTTGCATTCCAACGTGGCTTCTGTAGGCTGCCGCTCTATTGCAACTGCTAAACGACTCCTCACTTAAACTATTGTTGAACCCCTACGCATATTGTCAGGGCCTGTTAACTCGTTATGTCCGAGTTGGCCGTTTCACTTCTGTACCTTCGGAAGTGTGGGCATTCGATCACGTAGATGAGATTCCGTATGGACTACATGAGAGTTGCCATGGCAGGCTGCGTTGTTGTCTAAGAAAGACTTTCAAATTTGTTCGTTTGTTTTTTCGCAGAATGGGCTTTGATGAAACCCTTTGTGAAGACATGATTACCCTGAATCGGCGTTGATGACTACCCTTTTGTTCTATATGTTCAATGTAGACATTGTGGTTCCTTTTAATGCCGCGGATCGTTAAAATGCATACAAAAAAATCAAAGCACACGTTGGTGGTGAGAGGTTAATCTGGGACGAGTGAATGCGTTGTTATGTGAGCAACCGCTCCTACAGCCCCACACCGCCTGTAAGACGAAGCCCTCTCCTGATATAGCCGCAGACGCCGCGCACGGCCTCGTAAAACCGCAGGTACGGCGTTTGCCCTGCTGTCACGCTGAGTGTACGGCTCTTGTGTCTGGACGGGAAAGAGGCCCTTCGGTGGTCTTCCTCTCTCTCTCCACTCTCTCCCTCCTCGTCCCCTCTCTCACCTCTGTGCGACGCAAAGCGGCCGGGCCCCTCGCCGACCTCGATCCAAACAGGATATCGCTGAGCCACCCGCCCCGTAACTCTTTATATCGTCTGCCTCCCTCCCACGCACTTCCATCCCGGCCATCACTGCATCTGTCTCGCTCCATGTTGCAAATATCACCGTGTCTCCCACCTGCCTCCTTTCTCTCGTATTCCTCGCCCCTTCCTGTCTTGGTTGTCATCTCTGTCGGTAAGGTCCTCCCTCCCCCACCCGCCCCCCAACCCTTCGTTTCAACCACCCCAGTTAACCTTTATTTTTCACTCTTCGTGACCTAGATTTCTTCCAAATATTTGTCCCCCCCTCCCCCCCTCCCTCCCTCCCTCCCTCCCATGGTGTCATGTACAGTGAGGGGGCGGTATGCAAAGCTCCACGAAAGTACAGAAACCGAGAGTTTCGACACCTACCTGAGCGTTTGCGCCCCAGTCATCCTGTAAGCCTCTGAAACCACAGCCGAGAATGTCACACTGCCGTGAACCCAGACCGACAGCCGGAGAACGGCACGGCACGTCCTGCTTGCAATTCTCACCGCGGGGACACACTGTACAAAACAAAGTCCGGAAAAAGACGACGTCGAGAGAGCGAGAGAGCGAGAGAGAGAGAGAGAGAGAGATAACGGGAAGCACCTGAAAGAGACAACGTCTGTCTGCGGGTTTGTTTGTTCTAGCACAGTGTCACGTTGATGGAAGGAGTGCGTTTTTGGAAGCGGAACGGGGATTCATGAGTGACGCGGTGTCGACTGTGTTTGGTCCTGACGGCGGCGAGCGCTCCGGTCGGATCCCTCCCGGACTCTGCGTCTACAGAGGCGAAGTGTCGAAAACAACAACATCTGTGCGTGGGCGAACGCGTCGGGAGCACTTAACCAGCCGACCGGCCTTCACTAAGCAACGTCTCCGTGGTGGGCCCCTACCCGCTTCAAGGTTCAAGGTTCAAGGTTCACGGTTTCTTTATTAGTACGCGAGGGTAAGTTTGTTGTGCGGACGGGGGATCCAGCATTCCAGAGTTAGAAACAAAACGTCACAGCGACGCAAATTCAAAGGACATTCAAACAAAAACATCAGGACAGTATAAAAAAGGGTATTAGTAATAGTAAAGTTCTCATACTAACCCACTCACCAGAGGATTATACCCCCCCCCACTAACCCCAACCTCTCACTCCTTAACCCCCCCTCGGCTCACCCAGAGTCTCCAGCAGCAGCCGCACCACGCCCCCGTCGGCCGCCAGAGCGGGACCCACCACCGGGTGGATGGACATGTTGGCCAGCACGCGCACCAGCTTCACCAGCACGTCCTCGGCCTCCCGCCGGCCCGCCGCAGGAGGGCTCCCTGGTGGGCTAGCCGCCGCCCCGTCCCGGTAGGCGGGGTAGAGCTGGAGGAGGGTGGGCAAGCACTCCGGGGCCTGGGACAGCAGCTGGCGGGCCGCGTCGCTCTTGGAAGTGAGGTTGCCCAGGATGAAGAGGAGACGCACCACCAGGTCCTGTCGGGGGGGGGGGGGGGGGGGAAGGAGGGTTACAGGGGTTGGGTGTGTGTGTTGAGTGAGGTTGTGTGTGTGAGATAGATTGTGCGTACCTGTGTGTTGGAGTGGTTGTGTGTGTGAGATAGATGATGCGTATGTGTGTGTTGGACATTTACAGTTACATTTATCAACCTAAAGAGGAAAAGTAAACATCCCGAGTACATTATGTTTGTTTCTTTATGTTTTTATGTGAAAAACATTCACACACACACACACACACACACACACACACACACAACCTTTCCATCACAACCCTTGGAGTCCTCCTGGCTAAGTATCCAGACTGATAGAGTGGTGTGGACTAGACTGTCCTGACAGGGTTCTGGACACACCGCAGCCTGCGTGACTCTGTGTGTATGTGTGTGTGTGTTTGTGTGTGTGTGTGTCTGTGTTTATTCCCTGGGCTACTAAGAGCACATGACGGCCTTCTCTGATTGCCAAAGAGCACCCTCTTCCTTCACCCCCCACTCCTCCTCCTCCTCCTCCTCCCCACTTTGTCCTCTCCGAGGAAGGGCAGGATGGCTTCCTCCTTTTCTCCTGGGGCGCTGATTAAACTCAAAGTACACACACACACACACACACACACACACACACACACACACACACAGACTTGCACACAGCCTAATATACAAGCATGCACACAGAGGCACACACACACAAACACACTTTGCTAAATGGACTGGGACTTGGGAGTACATAAACATGGAGCTCAAGGTAAACAGGCTGAGTTGGGGTTCAATATAAACACTGGTGAGAATGGATGAGCTCACCTGGTTCCCAGACACACACACACACAAACACACACACTCATGACCACAAACACACACACACACACACACACACACACACACACACACACACACGCCCACACATCCTCACCTGTTTCCACCGGTGTTTGCTCAACAGCTCTATAAATAGGGTGTAGCAGCCCGGGATCTGGGCCAGAGCCAGGCAGCACTCCGAATAAGAGGACAGTTTACTGGAGAGAAAGACAGAGAAAGAGAGAGAAAGAGAGGGGGGGGGAGAGAGAGAGAGAGAGCGAGAGAGAAAGGCAGAGGGCGACAAATGTCATGACAGACAGACAGCCACACACACAGACACACACAGACACACACACACACACAGACACAGACGCCGAACCCGGAGTCGGTCGGACTAAATGTGCAATGCTCTTAATGGACTCCCGCCGCTAATGGACGAGATAGGAGCTCGCCCTCTGATTCATGACTAAGTCATTATGGAGTCTGCCGCCCAGTGACTCGGGGAAATGGTCCGGCCGGGACTCTGTTAGCGCCGGCGTTAGGCCTTCACCTGTAGATCCTGGCGACGTTGGTGCAGACGTCCTGGTCATCGCGGTGACGCCACAGCACCAGGCAGAGCTCCGGCAGGACGCCGTGCGAGACAAACAGGGGGCGGGACTCGGGCAGGTCGGCCAGGTTCCTCAGGGTGGCTGTCAACTGGACGGGGTCGGAGGTCAAAGGGAGGGGGAGAGAGGAGCGGAGATGGATAGAGAGAGAGAGTACCAGCAAGAGAGGGAGAGAGAGAGAGAGAGAGAGAGAGAGAGAGAGAGAGAGAGAGAGAGAGAGAGTGATAGAAGTAGGGGCAGAGTGAGAAGGGCGAGACCAGGAGATTTATGAGTGGGAGGGAGAGCAGTGAGCCAAGGGCTCCGGCTATCTGCGGCGCAGGCTCTGATTACAGGAGGAGGGGCGGGTGTTGTGTCTGGCAGGCCATCTGACCGCGTCCTCATCGCCGGCGCTGGCCAATGCCGGACAGGACGCTATACAGCCCCGAGGACGGAAACTATTCAGCGCAGCCATAAATCACTCTATCATGAGGAGGAAACTCAGACCTCAAACCCACACACACACACACACACACACACACACACACACACACACACACACACAGAGACCCACTCACTCACTTAAACACACAGGGACACGCATTGGGCGGGGGGCCAGCCATAACGTTGAAACGGAAAGGAGCCCGAATGTTCTCTATCAAACTGATTTCCCGTGGACGGAGCATGACGCGGTTGGCCAATCGAGTCCCTCGCTGCACCTCAGGATGTTTGGTTAGGCCAGTCCTCCGCCGACATCGTTCTATAGCATTAAGGGGGATGTTTGGGAGCGGAACGCCACCGTTCCCGGGCCAGCGAAAGCGTTCCGCTGTGGGAGTGGTACCGGGGGCCGGCAGTACCAGACAGAAACAACAACATGGTTCTATAATCGCAGGAAAGGACACATTATGAGTTCTCCTCGGGACGGCCCTGGGATGGCGTACGTACGGGGAGGAATGCTTCACATTCTGTTCTAGCACGTCGTCGTGCATCGCCGCTCTCGCCGCTGGACGGGCCAAAACGTCGGGTCGCTAGCCAGAGAGTTGCTCAGAACTAACATTGGATTTGGAGCTCCCGTCTGGTTTAAACAGAATGTCACCCGGGTGCCACCGTGTTCTGAGCGTACAGGCCAACTCGTAAACTCCTAACGTTGCAAGCCCACAAAATGTAAACGTGATCAAAGATGAGGCGATCAAACAGTGGTTCATGTAAACCAATGCATGCTCATAGTATCTACCGTGCGCGATCCATCTCACCTGAACGAGGATGTGCCCCGCCACGCTAAACTGGGCGTGGCCCGGCTGCGACAGCGGGTGCAGTCTGTGGATGAGCTGCTGGGCCGCGCCCACAAAGCCTTTGGCCAATAGGAGCCGCCGGAGGGAGCTGTTGCCGGAGAGAAACTTGACGGTGCCGACGGAGTAGACGAAGGCCTCGCCGGACGCACACACGTCCTCGGCGCTCAGCACACAGAGGAGGGAGTCTGCTCAAACATAACGCACGCACGTTAAGACGCACACATGCGAAGACACACACAGGTTAAAGATGCACACATGCCCGGCCAGGGCGAGGACGGGAATCCGCCCAAAGACCTTTGGGTACACAGAGGGAGTGAGAGGCGGTGGACGTGCCGATGATGGAGCTGTTCTGGAAGAGGACGTCGTGGCTCTCGCTGCGGCTGATCTTGAAGACGAGCTTGCAGATGTTCAACAGGTTGTTGCCGCTCACTTTCAGCTGGGGAGAGGCAGAACGGAACGTGGGAGAGGTGCAATAGCTTTGCATGCGACGGGTGTATACTGTAAATATACACAGTAGACTCAAGGGAGATTATGGGTGGCTGAAACCCCAATGCACACCGTAACACACACGCTAAGCTCACCGCTAGGCAGAGTTTGGCGAGCTGGAGATTGAGCTGGGCGGAGTCGAGGTCCACGAGGCGGAAGAGCGTCTTGAGAAGCCCCGCCCTTTTCTTGCAACGCCTTCCCAGCATGCCTTGCTCTGCCAGGGCGCCATGCAGACGATCGCAAATGTCACATAGGCATTCTAGCGAGTCATCAGCTCCACCTGGCACAGGCAACAGGCATCTCTATTATTATTCAACACACATTTGAGGACGTGTCAGTCTCGCAAGGGCAAGGGGTGTAACAAAATAATATTTATATTTAGCGTCTAGTTATTTTTGGATACATAACTTGAGTCAAGTGCTGCAGGGCCTCTTATTTATACTGCATATTCATAGCCTTTGCTGTAGGAACTTGAGGTTAAAGCAGCAACATCCATCTCACATGGACCGGCATTAAAACAACACTGAATGTTAAGAACATTTTCAGTTTCCAACGGTCAAGCACAGGGCAACAATACATCAATGCCCAGCTTCATGGTTGACACAGCGGGAGGAAGCGAAGAGGGTGGGGCACTTTCCACTGTAGTTACCGAGGTAAAATAATGTTTCCCCTTCTTTAAATCAAAACAGAAATAACGAGGGCTGGGCCCTTTGGCGTTCCCAGAAAAGGTTTGGACACACGTTTGACACACACTGCAATTTCCGAGCGAATCTGAAAGGTGTTTTATGCATGAGCCAGCTGGCACTTGGTACACTAAATATTTAATATTTATCTTACAAATGAATTTCCATTAAATTCGTGGAGTGCTAAAATATTAATGGCACTAGATTTCATTTTGCGGCTGTCAAGACTCCAGCGTCTGTGCGGAAGAATTCTGCCTGGTAGCCAGACACAGCAACACTCTGTTTGCCTTTCTTCGAAGGTGGAGATGTTTGGGTGGGCGTGGAGTGTGTCTCCGTGTGCCGTCCAAACCCACCTGAATCCATTTCTGTCTGTGTGTGGAAAAGAAATGAACCGAGTCACGAACTGAGAAACCTGTATAAATAAATGTCCCCTCTGGTACGATCACGAGAGCGAGATTCGATGTGAGGCACGTTTTCAGATGAAAAACTAAAAGTACTGGTGCCAGCGGTGGGAGGAATGCTCATAAGTGGGTCCAAGAGGATTGCACTTTGACCTTTCAGCCCTGACCGTAGCACCGACAATAAAGCGTTATATAATTTCATCTGTGTGCTTTGCATCTTCAGACAGCACTATAAAGACTGCAGATTTACACACATTTGTCATAGTACACTATAGATTAGCACACACATGCAGCTATGGTCTCCAGCTCCTGTAGCAGAGGGGCAATGTGAGTGCTCCAGACCAGGGACTCCTCAGCTTCCTCCAGGCCCGCTGCTTGGTCTCCATTCCCCACCTCTGTGAAAGAACCCACACACTTAGACAATTACCACCCTGTATAAAAAAATAGGCACGGCATGTGTTGGCCATGGTTCACAAGTTCACTGTCTTAAAATAAAGTGCTCGCCAGCAAGTGGGACGCCTGCATAAAAGGTCACCGTTTTTATCTTCACTTCCTCTGATTTCTTGTGTGTGTGTGTGTGTGCGTGTATGTATGTGTGTGTTTGAGCATGTAGAACTGTGCGTGTTACCCAAGTGGTCTTTTAGGCGTTGGTATTTGGCTGTGTGTGTGTGAGAGAAAGAGAGAGAGAGAGTGAGAGAGAGAGAGAACAGCGCAAACATGTTTTCACAGACAGACACCTCTGCCAGACATTTGCATATCTCCCAGGCTGTGAGGGGGCACGCAGGAAGCCGTGGTCCGCCCAACCATCACCTCCGGCAGCCATTGGCTAGCCGCTCAGAGCAGGTGGGCGTCGGGCCCTTGGCAACAACGCTGATGAAGTTTGACACACAGCATAGCTCTCGCACTCGGGGGAAGGGAACAGGTGCTGGAGATTCATGGCTAACGACCATGTCCTATGTACCTATCCGTGCGGTCTTAAATACGCTTGGTACCACTTCCACTTTCTACAAAGCGGAGTCAAAGCCTCATTGCGCAATATGTGAGAGGGGGTGAAATGAAACAGCATGTAGGCCACTGTCTAGGTCTACGACTATGCCGTGAACAAACCACACAAACAGAGAGCTGCATTGTCCTAGGGGATGTGAGAGTTCAGCGAGCCACATTCAGGACCGACCTGTTCTGTCCGTGGGTCCCTCCTCTGACGGTCTGATGGATGAGTCAACACCGACGGGTCGCCTCGCTCCACTGTGGTCACCCACAAACACACAAAACACACCGAGGGAGACCGAGAAGTTATTAGCAAGAAGAATTTGTCATTCTTTTAAAAACTGCTTGCTCACTTGATTTATTCATCTTTGGGCCTTTGGCGTTGGAAAATGTGTATAACTAACTATCCTTACATTAATAGTATTAATAGTTTTCTAGGCAAACAAGAACAAGAGATTTGATCCTCTCCACAAGTCTTGGCGTATGTGAACACTTCCTTTATCTGCCACAAGGTGTCCCCATTACTACAAAGAATGTGGTGCGGCACCAACCCAAGTTGCACCATACGTGGGAATGTTATCTCTTAGTGTGTGTCTTTGCGGGCGTGCATATGTGTGTGTGTGCGTGCCTGCAGCAGAACAGGAACTGAGACCTCAGCGCAGTGGGAAGTCCGGTTTAAGCCGCTATTGCTTTGTCACCGTGTGCTTTCGCCGCAAACTCCCCCAGCATCCAAGCACTTACCGTAAAGGGCTGTCAAAACCCTGCGCCCGGGTGCGACATCAGCTGTGTTGCGGCTTGCATTGTGCATGTCGCCCGGCACGTCAAATGTGAACTGACAGGATTTTCAGAGAGACCGACACAGCTAAAGGCTTGTATAAAATCAACACTTTGGAAAGAACTTCAGTGTGGCGCACCAAGCATCAGAACGAGCAGAAAGCCGACCGTGCATCTTCCATCGATTTACCAATTTTAAACATGCACCTGACTCACACCTGAGGGGAATCCTGAACCATAAGAAAAAAATAAAAGACAAATGAAACTGTCTTACTGAGCACACAGAAATCTTTGTCTTTTCTCCTGCTGTTTGTTGTCTGGCTACACAAATCAAATGTCATATCAGTAAAAAGTTTCATATTCCAGACTACTAGGTTAGCAGGCGGGCACAGTGGTCATTATAATACAGTAGGCATGGCGATCCAAGGCGTGTTCTTCGAAACATCAGCCAAGGGCTCTTTGTGATAGGATTAGAAGGACTGATAATAAGGCTTCTTTGTGATGGTCAATTCCCCGAGACATGACCTCATCCCCGTGTTCGCCTTGCCAGCCTCTTCACTGCAGCCACAACATACACACACACACACACACACACACACACACACACACACACACACCCTAACACTGAGGGCCGCTGCCAGCCTTGCCCAGATGGGCACGCAAATCTAATAGAGAGCCATTTGGAGCGATAAAGCCCTGGCTTATTGGGAGAAAAAGAACCTGGTGGACATCTAATCTCTCCACCCGCTCCTTCTCCTCCAACCCCTCCATATTAATCATTCATGCTGTCTCCATACTCTGTGTTCTATGATGATAATGATGAGGTCGGTCTGTTTCTACAGGCTCCTACTGTCTGT
The DNA here is from genome assembly GCA_026901105.3 of Galaxias olidus. Lineage (NCBI taxonomy): Eukaryota > Metazoa > Chordata > Actinopteri > Galaxiiformes > Galaxiidae > Galaxias > Galaxias olidus. The sequence continues at coordinate 76,137 of JAPMUY010004218.1, forward strand.
TTGTTTTATTCTCTTCCTGTTTTGATCCTTGTCTGTGTCTTTACAAACAATTCCTTCTTCTTCTTAGTTTGAAAGCTTAAGAAGTGTACGGACGTTACTGGCGAGCATCAAAGCCTCCTCCACTTGGTGTTCCCCTGCTCTCGCAGATTAGCAGCAAAGATAATCCTGACCCGAGTAGGTGCAGCTCTGCCACATGACTCGTGACAAAATGGAGGGATCGGGCGCCGCGTCTACTTTGTTCACAGCGGACAGATTTACGCCCACGGACACTCGATACCAGGAAGGAAGACACCTATTGTGTGGCAACCGAACGAGCACTGAGAGAAAAGGGGAGCTGTTAAGGGGTGCACCTGCGGGCCCGACTTCCTTTCAAAGTGTTTTATGGGCCATGTCCACCCCCCCGGCAGCCCCCTGATGCCTCACACGATCGATCAGAGGACAGATTTTAACGAGGACCCCCACCTCCCCCCCACGACCAGAGTTATGCCCCTATGCTGACACAGAGCTGATGAGGTCGGCAGAAAAAAATTAGGAACTTGCGGAGATGTAAAGGCTGACGGGTGATGGCGATGACAGACGGAGGCAGTATCGTCGTGAAACGGGCCCGGCCGACGGGTTGTCCTGAGCAGGCAAGGATTTACTGTCCCGCGCTGTGCTGTAGTACTGCCAGGAGTTTGTTACCTGGACAAGTGGCTCGACTTGGGAGTTGGTGTCTTATCTACTGGTTGGGGAATGGAAAAGGTTGTAAACTCATAAAGTGGACGAGAGTGGAGGGGTTTATTGGCAGATTTGATTTACTTGAGATAAGGGTATAGTGTTTATTGGGTTGAGTGCTGTTTTAGATTTTTTTTTTTCTGTACTGCTCAGAACGAATCAGCTAGTAGCACAGAATACACAAAGTCTAACTTCTTACTTTCTTCCGTGAGCCTTCCGTCATTCAGCACATTCTGTTCCCATTCCCTTTCTGCTCCTCCGTTTTAAAACACAGGGCCTTGGGAAACGTTACGCGACACCTTGAATAGTCTGTCTGAATTAGTTAAGAACACCAAGGGCAGTGAAAGCACACACAGTGCACACAGAGTGGGTGGGGGGGTGGCGAGTCCATGAATCAAACAGGTTGAAGGTGAGACAAAGAGAGTGCCGCACAAAATAAAGACGCGATTTAGCCTGAGGATTGAAGGCTTTGGCTGAACGCGAGAATGGGAGGCATGATTCGGCTCCGTGCGGTAGAGGCCTCCATTGCAACCTTTGTGTGCCCATAAATCTGCACTCATTGTAATACTGTCACCTTGGCCAAAAAGAGAGGGATGGGGGAAAGACTGAAAGGCAAAAAGAGGTTATTACAAAGAACTAAATGGAATTGGAGACGGAATGGGAGGGAGTAAGAGAAACAGGCAGATACGTTTAGACAAATTAGACACAAAAAGTGAGAAAGACAAAAGGAGGAAAAAGAGGGGTGCAAGGTGTCACCGGGAGAAAAACCCCGGGTGACTCACGTCAGCGTCAGAGACGGCTACCTTTCACTGGCAGTCCTGTGTGGCGCCGCTCTGAGGGGGCCTCCGTGGCCCCTGTCCTGTCCCCCAGCCGGGCTGTCGGCGGTGGGGACAGTGGGGGGTCTCGTGCCCCCTGCCCTGGATGACAGCTCCATCTGTTCTGGGCTGGAGTCCCAGCTCACACCCTCCTTCCCTGCACACAGGACACAACCAAGAACATGGGCGTGAAAATGGATACGCTAGGTGACGAACACTCGTGTGACAGTTCCAGTAAATTAACTTAGCGCAGCTTTAATTTCCAAACATTTGAGCCTTTTTACTGCGTAAGCAACCAAAAAAGACAAACCCCCCCAAACACACAGTATTTTATGTGTGAAACAAAAGACTAATTCACGCAGGGATTTCCTAATGCAATCTCAGGTAACACGTTGCCGTGGCGAAGGCATATCAGCTTTCATCCCCAGAATCTGTACTGCCATTAAGGATTTGCTTCTCTTTGAAAGATAAGTGATCATAGCTTACTACAAATGCAAGAGAGGGAGAGAGAGAGAGAGAGCGAGAGAGAGAGAGACAGAGAGAGAGAGAGAAAGAGAGAGAGAGAAAGAGAGAGAGAGAGAGAGGGACTTCTTCTTTTCCATTCAAAACAGCTGCGGCAAGCGAAGTTTTTTCACCCATACCACCCCATGTTGAATGTAAATCAGCTATAATGTCGGCCTGTGAATGCCTGCATTCATTTCCCTTAGGGAGAGAAGCTGCCCAGGCCCTCTGTGCTGCCTGGGCAGATTATTTAATAATCAAAGAACTGGCAGCGTATGCCTCCAGCGACTTCCTTACAATAATATGTGTGCTCGTGTTTTGGTTATTGCCACCACCCACCACCTTTCTGGTGTCCCACCTTCTCTCTCTCACGTTCCCTCACATGGGCCTCGTGTTCGTAAATCCAAGGGACTGTTTTTCTCACTGTCTCTCCTTTCTGAATTTCCTTTCTCTGCAGTCAAGAATCTGTCTTGTTCTTGACTCACCATCGGTAGGTTGTGCCACAGGCTGGAGAGAAGTCAAAGAACCGGCCTTGAGGAGGCGAGCCCGCGCCCCCGTCACCCCCCTCCTACCTTCCAGAGGGTCAGAGGGAGGTTTGGGCTGGGCCTTAGGGACAACAGGCTCTCGGTCCAGGGACAGTGGTCGCCGGGGCTTCTGAACACAGGAAATCAAGATTAGACACAAGCCGTACTGTGATAATGAATCCATGTTAAATGGAAGGGCTTGATTGAAAGTTAGACGAAGCCTACATGTTCCAAAGGTGAGAGACGAGTCCCTGATCCTGGCCTGGAGTCCGTTGTATCAAAACTCCGAGCGTGGAGGCTGTAAAAATACTTTTTATATTATCTCAAAGGTACGAACATAAAACCAGAGCATACAATGCATAAACATTAAAGACTTATTGCAAAGTGCCTATGGTACCATACTAAATATATGAGGGGCATAAATCTCTGCCTTAGGACAACATTTAATTCTGACCTGAAGGAAGAGGAAGGTCTGCTGTCATGATGGGTGCGTGCAGAGGAGTCCCCAAACAGGTGCCTGTGGTCGTCTCTAGGGGTGAAGGGTCGCTGGGTGCGCAGGGTACGGAGTGACCGTCTGGCCTCGTTGACTATTTCGGCACTCGTCTTCCTCTGCCCACTGGACTTCAGAGTAAAGGGGTTGGCTTTCCCATGCTTCTTCTCCAGAGAGGCCATCTTGTCATTTGCCCTTTCTGGGTTCAAGTTCATAGTCTGACTCTGCACACTTACTTCAATGGAATGATTTCATGACCCAGGAATGGAACTTCAATGCAGGAACAAACAGGCTGTTACACCGATGAAGCATGTTGAAGATTGATGTTTGAGTCATAATGCCGAGTTTAATTTTAAATTTATACGGGCAAACGTTTTTTTTTTTGATGGAAATTCAAATATTTTCTATTTAGATGTATTTAGATGTTACTGTTTTTGATAAACTAGCATGAAAGCTTTGCATGAGTGGGACAGTTGCTGACTGCACTCCAACAGTGCCTGTTGAATAAAAAGAACTGCTCAGCGCGTTCACGCGGAATCTCCATGGTTACGCAGTGGCGCGGTGCAAACAGCTCCCAAGCTCTGACAACAATCCACCGCCAAGAAATTGGTCTGTTAGCCCTTCAACACTTTACAATAACGATGAAGTGCTTGCTTATTGCCACCTTTACTATTTATTCTCAGCAAATAAAGTTTTTTCACTGCAGATAAAGTTTAAGAGCAAAAACAACAACACGTGAGTTCACAAATAAACACGTTCTCTAGGCAGAGTTTGCTAACGTTAGTGTTAACATTGAGCTTCCTTACCGTTACTAGGAAGCCAACTTTAGCTAACATAAACTAATTTAATAACCTAGCCAGTTAACATTAGCTATTTAGAACTTTAAACTAACTTACCGATACGGTAGGATTGTCGTTCCATTGAAAAGTGATGACACATTGCGTTCATTGGAGGCACGGACAAAGCAAACTTAACAAGAGCTAATTGATATTCGGGCACGAGCTTCACTGAGTGGACCTATGGCACGCGCATCTCTGGCACGAACTTTATTTGAAGGAGGTAAGTCTATTGGGTGGGCCCCTTGTTTTGAAAAGTCTGGGTCTGTTTAACAAAAATATGTAACAGATGCCTCTTTATTATTGTGTTACGGTTGTTCGGTAGTAATTTTGTTTAAAACAGAATACAATAACAAATAGGCTTTACCTTTGCCATGCTCCTGAATACATTTTGGATTTATAGTTACAGTATTTTATAGAAATATTTTTAAGTATTCTATGCATATGGTCCATACCATCCTCTTGATTCTGATCTGATTCACTGATACACATAATTTTACAGAATCAGGCTTTACCAAATGCAACAGACAGTTAATTAGTTATCCAGTGTATGCAGCAACACATGGTCTGTTTATTACAGTACATGATGTAAAATTGTCAAATACAACATCATTTGTTTGCATAACTTTCAGTTTATTAGTCTCTAAGGACCTAATTCTTAATTTACCCACACTGGATAAATTGAAAATCTGCATTTATTTTTTTCCCTGTTCATTATTTGTGTACTCTACGTTGCTAGGAGCATAAAGCCCCTGCTGACAGTGAAACTCTAAAGCACCTATGGCTTCAGTTGGCTAAAATAATTATGGCATATATGTTGTGCACACACGGGAGAAGGGGGATAGCCCACATACTCTCAAAAGAGTGAACACTGACACACACACACACACACACACACACAGCTTGTCTGCTTGCTGTAGTTACTTGCTGTAGTTACTATTACACATTACCATGCGCACTTTCCTTTGGACATTCTTAAGAGCACTTGAGTGCAAATAGTTGCACTTGTACAAAGACACTTGTCCCTCCGTATAGTTTGGTGTTCCATTACTTGTTGTCATGGCTAGGTAGCATGGGGCCGTTGCTATACTGTCAGTTGCTTCTCCTGAACAAGCTCCATCCCTATTCTAATCAAGGCACAATCTCTGTCTCTCTTAAAGCAACTTTACAAAACATGATAGTTCATTTAATTTTACATTGGTGTGTAATAATCAAGTATTTCATTGCGATGAAATATCAAAACATTTCTTTATTTGAATCAGCATGATTTATTTGCTGCATTCAGCTCAGCTTTTTTAAGATGCACTCATAAAATACCAGAAATATAGGAAGTAAGAAAATGTATCAAAAATTTTAATCAAGCAAAACTGCACATATTTTAATAACAAAAGTTAGTACAAAAACTTCTTTAGTTGTGGATTTGTGCTTTTTCTGTAAGTGCAAATAGTCTTGTTATTATTCTTTGAAAAAAAATATCTCGGAAAGGACTGACCCGGCCAAACAAAAATGTTCCGCCATTTTGTGGTAATAGAAAATGTGACGTAGCTCGAATGAATAACAGTGGACACAAAATGGCCACGGACTTACGTGGTGTTTGTCACCCGGCATTTCGGTCTTTAATGGTACTCCTCTGTGAGTTAGTCTTTCGTACCAACATTCCTGCTTCTGGTGCAAAACCAATAGCTGGTTGCCCGCCTGCCATAGTTGAACAGGAGAAAATACCTCCAGCTTTAGTTCATCTGTCCACTCGATTTCACCGTCGCGTCTCCGCTTCCTGCAACAGCTACATTTAATGCAAGGCAAGTGTGATTGCAAGCAAGGAATAGACTTTTATCAATATTCATAAACCAACTATGGGTAGACGATGAGATAGAACATGCACGGGTTCCTTCATTCAACTCACTTTGCTTCGCTCTGGGTCACTTTAACCCTGAAAGATAGGTCGGCCACACTGCAAACCAATCAGGTCTGTCTGGATTTGCACATTTGACCACTCATAAACCCTTTTCCCCCTGCTTTTTGTTTTTTACAAAGTGAAATGTACATCTGAGCAATCTTGTGTGCCTCTGGATGGATTTAAATAGCCCTACATGCTTCAGTCTCATGGATACAGGGAACCTGATTGGCCGATAGTGCAGGCTGGCCGTGCCCAATCAGAACGCAGCTCCATGGTGCTTCCTAGCCAATGGGAGGAGGAGGATGGTCTCTGGGATTTTATTGTCACTAAGGGAGGAGGAAACATACTGTAAGGACAGTTGGCACTAACATGCTAGAGCGCTACAATCAAACTCTACCTTTGATGTGGCCTGCAGAGCCAGATCAGGGATGCCGTCAACAAGCAAGAAAGAGAGAAGAGCTAAAAAATAAAAGTATTCTCAAGAGTGCATAGGCGTCCAAAGACAATCACACACAAGCACGCAGACGTCACTGCTGTTGGTGCTCCACACGTCACAGGAATGAATGGGTTGATTTGTGAGAGCTAACCTCCTCCTTGAAGGTGGTGCGTCTCCCTGGCAACCAGCTCCCATCTCTGGCCATGCAGGAGCTCAGTATGATAGAGAGCACACAGCTGACATGCAAGGCAGGCAAAAAGACAGGAAACAGCCCTCTCTCCTACTATTAACCCATTTATGCGCCGCACCCTGTAAAGTAGCCTACCTGATTTTCACCAATATCATATCTTAATCTGGATCTTAATCTATATTTTTTAGACTAACATCCTATTTTAATCTATTTCAAAGGCTTTCCACAAGCGAAAAATTATAGATTGTCTTATATCAAAACAAAGGCGGAAATCTGTTTCTAGACTTGGTAGGTACACAACAGTGATGTGGCACACTGTCAGGCTGACCCAAAGTTAGCAGTGCTCATACTCCATGTTTTTAAGTTGTTTCTTTATTTTGTATCTTTGTTCTTACTTTTTGTCTGTTTTTCCCTCCCAACTTCCTCGTAAGGGCCGTCATCCGTTTCACCAGGAAGATAAGAAAGCCCTGAGTCAGGCCAGAGTTTGAGTTCTGTGTGTCAGCGGACACATGTTGTAACACGAGAGATTTGCAGGCAGTGGCTCTGTTTAGGTTTGATGTCATTGTTAAAACCCCAGCTTGCTAATGGCCAATGTAAGCATATGCTCCTAACATAAATGCTCATGATCACCTGACCTGCTGGTATTTAAAAAAAAATAGAGTTTTTAACTATTCATGACTCTCTGTTCAAAAGGGTTTTGGGGAAAATATGTCTCTGTTACAGGAGACTAACAGAACAAAATAGCAATTACACTTGGAATTGATGGCGATAAAAAAATAGAAAGTAACACAAGTGTGTTTGTCAGGATTTCCCCAAAAATGTTTGGCTGGTGTTTGTGGAAACTTTTTCCATTTCAGTTAATCAGCTCAAGTTTTTAAGCAGTCTAAAAACAGCAATGCCATTCGGTGAACCAGGGTCAAATTGACATGGTACGCAGATGTCTAAGAACTGTAGGCTTAGTAGACAAATAGCCTACGTCCCATCACTCCACCCTAGTTGTCTGCCTGGAAAACAAACGTCCCTTACATCTCAGCACACTCAAATGACACCTACATGACATTCTGTTTTTAACACCCTAGAACGTACATACACACGCCCTTGTGCTCCTACATAAATACGTAAACATTGAAATGCGTGCATATATAAGAGTGATGCAAACTATTACACGTCATCGAGCCAGATATAGATGTACAGAATAATTGTCTTGCAGCATGCTATCCCCCACTCTGACTGTGTCAAGGTGAAACCATTACCTTGGTCTACCCTATGATCTACCATCCTAACCAGATCCCAATGAGGCCTTTCCATCACATGGCTTAATGAAAAGGCTAATGACTACATCCTTTCTTGATGGAGCGGATGACTCGCTCTATAAATAGAAATGTGGGTGTCGTTGTGGGCCCGTCTTGTCTGTTCAACATGTTCCTCCTCTGTAACAGAAAGCGTTGGGCTCCTCTCCAAGGCCCTGTGAACGCACAAGCATGTTCACACACACACACACACACACACACAGTGACTCACTCCTACACTTGCTGCCTGGGCATAAATACTCACATAAATACTTGCAACCTGTTACCGTGGCAAGAACAACACACAAACAACAAAGCTATGACGCACAACTCTGAAGGCACAGTGGCCTCACCAAAGGAATGGGTCCTGAAAAACATTTGTCTACAACTGTAGGGATCGTGTGAGTGCACGTGCTTCACGTGTCAGCAAGCTAAAGTACGTCACCTCATACTTCACATATTTCAGAGAATAGGGTGCAGAAAGAAAAAATATGTGAACAAAATAAGTTTCCACTGTAAAGAGTGAGGTTGTTTCTCTCCCCCCGCGATCCCCGGCTTGACCTTGTTCACAATAGGTTGTGCAATGGACGCCAGGCCTTGCCGGCTCTTTTTTCGGACGCTGTCCCTTTTCGGTGTCTTTGTGTTCGTCCCGAGGTCACACAGTCATTCATTGTACATCATGTACGAGTATTCCTGTTTGTGAGTTGGCTTTGTTAGTGATTTTGTTTTGGTGCGTGCATGTGGGTGTGTCTTTGCGATCCGGGCTAAGAATCGCCAATGACAAAACTCTCAGGCGTTCCTAAAGCACGTGTCTAATGTTACACAACCTACGGTTTGGTAACCTCCCTCTACACGGTGAGCCCTCAAATGAGAAATAGTACACCCTTTATGTGTCTCGGATTCCCAGGGTCACCACCATCAGTCCAAATAGGGTCCTATCTGTCCCAGTGTATCGGCTGTTTGGCAGGCCTTGCGTTCATTGGTTTATAGATGGGACTAAGTGACACTTATTCATACTTTGCAAACAGACGTGCCTTTATTTGAACGGACACGCACAAAAAGGAGGTTGGGTCACCGACTGTGTGAAGGTCCTGTGGAGCGTGTGCTAAGGCAGGTCTCAGCAGGTTAACGCGGTGGGGACGGCTCGCGGTGGAGAGGTTTGAACCCCCCAGGTCACAGGACCTACTCAAACTCAGAGGTTTACAAGGATGCGCTCCGTAGCAGAGCTTTTGTGTGCTGGCCGCCACACACCTCATCACCTCGGCAGTAGGGGTGCAGTGACGGTGCCTTGACACCCCTCCCCCAGATCCTATCTCCTCCTTTGTGTGCAAGGTTCCATTGTCAGCAGCTGAATCCATCCCTCATATGTGTGGACACACACAAGCCGACACACACACAAGCCGACACACACACACACACACACACACACACACACACACACACACACACACACACACACATACACACACACAGCCACACACAGCCACCGAGAGAACAGAACTCCCCTGTGACCATGCGGTCATAACTGGCCTACTGCTAGCCCCGAACAATGCACTCTCTTTCTTTCTCCCTCTCTCTCTTTCAATCTTTCTCCCTCTGTCTAATCCATGTGATTAATGGTGATGGGCTTTTCTATTCTCTCACTCACGCACTCACAACAGTCGCACACACACACACACACACACACACACACATTCATGCACGTGCGCACACAGAGCTGATTGTGGTCCCTTGGCAGCATGCAGGATTTCACCCACACACTTAAATGTATGCACAAAACGAATACACACATGTACACACCTACGCACACACACACACACACACACACACACACACACACACATGCACACACTGAAATATATCTCAAACTGATCTGTAATACTAGAGTGTGTGTGTGTGTGTGTGTGTGTGTGTGTGTGTGTGTGTGTGTTGGCTCTTCCATGATTCCTTTTCCATAGTTTGGAATCTGTTTGTGTACCCAACCATAGTGGGGGAATTGTAGATTGTAGTACCAATACACACATGCTCACAGACACGCATGCACAAATAAACAGTCTGTACTCCCACCAGTCACATTCACTCACGCTCTTCTCTCGCACATACAAACAAGCGAAACACGTTGAAGACCGTTTGCTGGCCCGTCTCCTCTCCACCCTCTGCACGCCTAGCCTCGGCCTCTGTTGACACGTCACCAGGCAGCCCTGCTGGTGTCGGCAGGCGGACTCCGACTGTATCCCCTCCCCTTTGTCCCACGTTGTGCCACCTCGGAGATGGAGAGAAACCGAGAGAGAGAGGCAGCGGAGTGAGGGCAGTGGGGGTGGGAGTGGGACTCTACGGGGCTATCTATCCACGTACTTTCTCGAGTGGCTTTAATGGCGCGTGCTGGGTTACGATGTACTCGCATCGAAACACGTGCACCGCACACACACGCATGGGGACGCGTGCCAGAACCCTGCGTTTTACTGCCTTTGTCTTTGTCCCGGCCCTCTGCTCGGAGCAGCGGTGGAGAGATGGATGTGCGCAAAGCCGTGACCTTGACATTCAGTGGCTGTGTGTGTGTGTGTGTGTGTGTGTGTGTGTGTGTGTGTGTGTGTGTGTGTGTGTGTGTGTGTGTGTGTGTGTGTGTGTGTGTGTGTGTGTGTGTGTGTGTGTGTGTGTGTGTGTGTGTGTGTGTGTGTGTGTGTGTGTGTGTGTGTGTGTGTGTGTGTTTGAGTGTGTGTCTCTGGTGCTGATCATGCAGCGGGACAGTGTATCCTTGTTATCACCCCGATCCCCGCTATCTTCCGCTCCCTTCCCCCTTCCGCTCCCTTCCTCGGCTCTCTGTCCACCTTTTTTAACGCCTTTTTCTCCTCTCTCTCGCTCTCTCTATCTCTCAGGGTCCCTTGCTGCCGTAAACAAAAGCACACACACCCTGACACCCACGCACACACACACGCACTCTATAGGTCAGTGGCACATGACCCGGTGCCAGCTTCTACGCACGGCACGCTTCCACTGTCCCGTCTCGGCCTGGCGGCGAGGCACTCGCACAGAGGGGCTATAATGGTCCGGCATGCCCATGGCAGGACAGATGCGCACGCTACGCTGCTCTCTCTCTCTCTCTCTCTCTCTCTCTATCTCTCTCTCTCTTTCTCTCTCTCGCGGAGCAGTTGACGAGGGTGTTTACGACCCGTAGAGAAACACACACACACACACATACACACACGCTGCAGGGTGAGGTGGATGCAGAGCGGGTTTACAGTGGGTGGTGGGGCTGGGGGAGGGGAAGACAGAGGGGCAGGCTAGCAGAGAGGTTAGCAGGCTTACACAGAGCCCGTCACACGGGGGGGAGGAACACACCACCTGGTGCGTGCGTGCGTGTGTGTGTCAGTGTCTTTGCGCTAATGCGAGTGTTTCAGCTAAAGTATGTGTGTTTGTGCAAGCGAATGTGTGTGTGAGCGAGCGTGGGCATGATAGACGGTGGTGTGGGGATGGAGTGAACGACGGAGCTCTCCCTCCGGCAGAGGGAGAGAGAGAGAGAGAGAGCGAGGGAGGCAAGGGGGAGGGGAGCCGAGGGACTGACACCTTCCTTATTTCCTGTCCGATTATTCCACCTCTCCTTCTCAACCAGCGTCATCCTCTCTTCCTCCCCCCTGGCTCTTACTTTCTCTCCCCGCTCTCTGCCTCTCACCCTCTGTCTTCCTCCCCCCCACCCCTTCCTTTGCTACCTCTTTGCGCCCACCGAGGAAAGAGAGTAAAGGTCTAGGCACGAGAAAGAAAGAGAGGGAGAGCAGAGAGACGACAAAGGGAGATTGGGAGCGATTGGGGGGGGGGGGGGGGGGCGCAGGAAAACATGAACGACAACGCCGTGGGAGAAATGAGCAGCGGGAGAGGGGGAGAGAGGCGGCAGAGCGAGGGGAGAACGAAGGTCTGTAAGAGTATAGAGGGGAGGACCGCTGGGAGGGACGAGTGCCCGAGCTAGAGGCACAGTGTTTCCCCCGTAGATATCTGTGTCCGTGCCTTCTCTCGTTACGTCCTGGAAACCGTGGAAAACCCGGTACTTTTACCAGGTGCTTCGAAACGTATCTGACCCAAGGACCACAAAGTCACTGTGCCTTTGTCTCCTTGGATGCCCCCGCACTTCGCCCGCGTGTGGAGGGGGTTGTCCCGATTCACGGCGCTGGCGGTTTAAAGCCCCCCATTGATTACATCGTGGGCTGTGGAGAATCCGCTCCAATCAATGGAGAGGCTGCGGAGGACGGCGGAGTGGACCCACCATTCATCAGTCGTCCTCCCCTCGCTGGCTCCTCCCCTCCTTCTACATGACGTTTTCATTCACCCTTCTCACTTCTGTATGTGTGTACGTGAGGTAAATAGAGGATGAGAAAAATATTGTATATAGGCACAGAGAAAGAAAGAAGGAGAGGCTTGTTTTCATTCGCCCCTTCTCACATCTGTGTGTGTGTGTGTGAGGGGGAAAGAAGGAGAGAGGGGGGAGGGAGGGAGGCAGGCCACCAAGAAGTGTCCATTCTTCTTCTTCACCTTCAGACTCGATTGTCTTCCATGTAGCCGAGAGGGAGGGACAGAGCGATGCGAGGCGGATGGGGGGGGGGGGGGGGGGGGGGGGGGGGGGCAAGACGGCGAGAGGAGCCGACGGGAGGAGAAGACAGCGCTGTCTCGCGGCTTAGCCATCTTTGTCTCAGCGTTGCAGCACGTGGCTTTGCAGCAGAGAAAGAGGGAAGAGCAGTAAGAGAGCAATGGGAGAGAAGACGTAGAAGCGTACGAACAGAGTGGCTGAAGGGACACTGTGTTTGCAAAGGCTGCGGAGGCCTTCGACACAGTCGAGACGTGTGAACGTGGATGCTCTTTTAAATGTGGTACCTTTGAAATACCACCTGTTAAAAACACAGCCTTGTCTGGCTTGTACCAGCGTAATCATATCGCAATAACATGAGAGAAATGCAAAAAAGGGAAAGTGATTAGCCGGAAAATATAATTACAAATGTTTCACAAAAGAGCTGCCAAAAAGACAGGGTTTCTCTTTCTTTCTTTCTCTCTCTCTCTCTCTCTCTCTCTCTCTCTCTCTCTCTCTCTTCTCGTTTCTATGTCCGTCTCTTCTTCACACCCCGTCGGCCATCTTCACCTGGGATGAGCTAGGGGATGGGTTCGGCCACATCTCCACAGACGCACACACACACACACACACACACATACACACACACACACACACACACACACACACACACACGTCAGCGCGATGGTGAGTCAGAGTGGTCTTTGACCACGTCTGTAAATGTGCAGAGTGTGGCGTGCCACCACAGACTGGGGCTGGGCGGTAATCTGTCCCAGAGGACGTCGATCAGAACCAATTGGAGGGGAGTGCTGCAGGAGAACTTATTGAGTGCCAGTGTGCCATTACAGCGATGACATCATCGCACTGCAGCAATCACGCACACACACACACACACCCCCACACTCACCCACACACACACAGACACAGAAGTATCGTTTACGACCGCTCGCTTCTCAGGTCTCTCCCTGTCACGGGTCCTTCCTTGCCGAGAGCAACATCAATTAGTGTGGAGCAAAGGGTGTGTGTGTGTGTGTGTGTGTGTGTGTGTGTGTGTGTGTGTGTGTGTGTGTGTGCGCGCACGCACGTAACTAGTAAAACTACTAACCCAGATAAGACAGGGTCAGGCAATGAGTAGGATATTTGCACAGAGCAGCCTGGACATGCTGTGGCCACAGCCATGGGCAGACAGAGCTATCTTTGGAAGGGAGTGGAGAAACACTCAGAGAGGGAGCATCTAGCATACATCTCCATCTTGTTTGCACTCTGCTCCCAAGCATGTATTGATGACTCACGCCCAATTACTCATCCACTGTAAGAGAGTAAGAGCGAGTGTGTGTGTGTGTGTGTGTGTGTGTGTGTGTGGGTACGTGAGAGAGAGTGTGTGTGTGTGTGTGTGTGTGTGGTGGGTACAAGAGAGAGAGAATAAACCCTGCGTGAGCCAAACAGGAAGACAGAGTGCACGCCAACGTAACTACAGTACACACACACACACACACACCATACCAACATGCACCTTGCTCTCTGTATTCATTGTACCTGCGTGTCAGGAGTGCCCTGTCATCATGACAAATGGCAGCGGAACGCGGAGGCTAACGTGTCTCCCTACCCGGCAGTCTGTCACGGCTGGATGGTAACTCCCATCCAGACAGCCTTTGTTCCCTCATACACACACACACACACACACACACACACACACTCATATTGTCTCGTCCTCTTTGTAACCTCTGTTTACACACTCCCTTTCTTCTACCGCCTTTAGCCATCTTTCTTTATCCGTCTCTTTCTCTCCTGCACTCGCCGTGTCTCTCTGTGATGTCACAAACCTGGAGTAACAGAGCACAAAACGATGAATTTAAAGATGAGAGGAAGACCGATAGAAGGATGTGGGTGCGATGGAGGTCAAGGGCGCACACACACGGATACACAAAACACACACAGCCACCGACCGCGCAGGTAGAGTTACACCCTAATTCGACACCAAAGACGATAGTAACTCTGTCAGTATAGTGTAACACAGCTGATCCTGTTTTTCTGGCTTCTACCCATTTTAGTTATGGCCATTAATGTGAGATAATGCACACCTGCCCGCAATGAAAAGCCAACACTTCTCCCTTTCCTCTGCTCTGCCAACTACGTGATTGAATGGCTGGCTGGCTGGATGGCTGGCTGACAGACTAAGGTGCCGGCTGACTGTCTGACTGGTTAACACACTGGTTAACTGTTTTACGGACTAACAGACTGGCTAACTGTCTGACCTGCTAACAGACTGACTAGCTGAGTGGCTATAACTCTGGTTAACTGTTTTACTGACAAACTGACTGGCTAACTGTCTGTCTGACTAAATGTCTGGGTAACTAACGAACCTGCTAACAAACTATCTTAACTGTCGGACAAACTAACATACTGGCTTACTGTCTGACAGACTAACGTTCTGGCGAACTGTCTGACTGCCTGACCTACTAATTGACTGACAGGGTGAAAGACTGACATACAGGTTGAAGTTCTGAGTGACTGGCTAACCGAATGACAAACTCATGTACCGGCTGACTGAGCGGCTGACTGTGGACGACTGATCGTTTGAGTGACCGCATGACTGATAGACTCCCTGAGGCGCTCCCTCATATATATCCAATGTGCATGTCGTTCATGTATTGAATCCTGGAGTGACATAGAGTAGGCTAGGTAAATTGCCTGCTTTTGTTAGAGCTAGCTGTTCGTTTACACTGTAATAGAACGAGGCTGAGGTGGATAGAATGTGGAAATAGAGGGAGAGAAATAGAGAGAAATGCAGGAGGGCAGACAGACGGACAGCAGCGATCCAGAACCATCCAGTTTGAAGAGGTAGGAGGGAAACGAGAGTCTTGTGACGCAAGTGACTGACACCGGCCCAAAAGGCAAAGACGCAACGGCACATGGACGGATGCAGGGACAGAAAAGGAGCGAGAACCAAACACACACACACACACACACACACACACACACACACACACACAGACAGACAGACACACGACTAGTTTGAAACACAACGCGACCCCTCGGTGACCCCAGACAATGGTGTGGCTGGATGACTGTGGACAAATCAGACAGGCCGTCTGCAGCCTTTGGGTTGGTCAGCAGCCAGTCAGCAGCAAGTAAGACAGTCAGTCAACAAGTCAGCAAGCCAGGTAAGCAATCAGTTAGACAGTCAGATGGACCGTGAGATCTGACTCTAGATCTTCTATTTAAACTGGGAGTCACATTAAGATTGAATTATCTTTTCCAAGACAATACCTGTCAAAATAGCATTAAGATGCTAAGTGGGTATATAAGTAGTACTAAATATACAGTACCAGTCAAAGGTTTGGACACACCTTCTCATTCAAACCTTTGACTGGTACCCTAAACGTTTTGCTTCTGCACACTTTTTATGAGCAAATATTGGAACATCATTCTAAAATTAACCACGTCATTCTAAGAGTTAAACCTACAATATTAAAGGCTGTTCCTCTTCTAAATGTAAAGTCATCAATCATATCTAACGTGATCCATTCCTGAGACTCTGTATCGTAGTGGCAGACTCCTCACTGTCATAGATTTGTAACGTAGACACTTTAGTTTTGACCCTTGAGCTATAATTTGAGCCCCGCATTTTGATACAAACACAATACAAACACAATAGTAGTACTTTAGCCAACCCTACTTTGACCTGGCATGCTGAGAACTCAAGGTTAGCTAAGTTAGACGCCGCTTCCGTATTTGAAGCTTAAATGTCAGTAGATGTGTCTCCCCTAAGGTGTGAAGGGAGATGGTTAAGTCACTCTGACTCGGACCTTTCCTGTCGTGTAGATTACTCCATGATATGAAATAGAAGGCTGGAGCAGAGACCAATGATCGCATATTCAACCCATAATTCCCTTTAGTGAAACAAAATACGGATCTGACGCGACTGCATTGGCGAGTTGAGTCAATTAGCCTTTCATTCATCCCCAGTTACACTGGATCTGACTGTCCCAGCCTGCAGACAGAAGAAGCAGACTGTGCGCAGCATTTGAATAGGTCCGGGACCGCTGGAAGAGGCTACCTACCTTTCCCTCCTGTTTGCATGCAGTTGTTATGTCTGTTTGTCTGCTAATGAAAGGGCCTTATGTGCAGGAGTGCGGTGAACGGAGGTGTGCCCCGGGGCCCGAAAGACAAACACCAGTGGTTTTGAACGCACACTTATTACCTGGAGCCCAGCTATTTGTTCAGGCCCATATGGGTTTTGCGCGGCACAATGGCGGATGGCTCCGACACTCGGCTGGTCCCACCTTTAAGCAGCACCCTCCACGCCCAAGCACCACGTCGTACAGTCACACACACCCACCCCTCCCAAGTCCTGACGAACAAACGCTTTCTCTCCATCACACACGTGCATAGACACACTCGGTGTGTCTAGACTAGCGGTGGGCTAATTATGTCAGGCATCCAGTTTCTGACATTATGCAACAGGCCTGACCTTTGACAGTGGAGACAGCAAAGTATTGGTAGGGTCAAGAGGGGAGGGGGATCTCCAATCTTTCGAGGGTCACAGGAATGTCAATAGAAAGGGACCATCTAGGGTGTTTGTGATGTTCGGAGAAGCTCGCAGGAATGTCCAGCTGCTCGTGACCATTAAGTGTTAAGTAAGAAAAGCCAACATCGCTTTCTGGCTGGTTTCCCTTTCTCCTCTTTTCCATATGTCACAACCCGCTGGGCAGAGGGCCACGTGTCATGTGTCACTATGTGCTCTATGTCGGTGTTTAAGCCGGCGGGAAACAAAACAAACATTGCGCAACGGGGATTCCAGGAACTCGCTAGCCGAACGTTGAGTTGTTTTGATGTATGTCTCTTTTAAAACTCGGCTCAGCCTCCGGCGAAAGTGGGGTCAGGTTAGATTTGTTCCAAAGCAAGTTTTATTTATAGTAACATCTAACCGGTTAGTAGGCTGCACATTTAAAGTTGTAAATAAGTAGCCTTATTTGATGAATTTAAATTAAAGTGTTTGTTTTATTCAGCAGTGCACCTTAGGTATGAATTGTAAGGAGTAATGAAAAAGAGAGTGACGACACGCAGACACGAGAGAAGTGTGGAGCTTCACCAAGCTTTATTTACACGCGCACCATTTCTTATACAAACTAGATTACAATTCAAAATGGAATACACAGGAAAAAATACCCACTAACATCAAGTCGAGAAGAAGCCAGAGTACAACAGGGGTGCGGGTCAAAGGGCCAAAGTCAGAAGTGGACACGGGGGTGTCAGGTGAGGGGAAAGGGAGGGGCGGGAGCTGCTAACGAGTGGGGCGGGGCTCATGAAAGAACTTTAGCCAGAAGGGGGGTGGGGAGGTGGGGGGGTGGGGAGGTGGGGGGGTCCCGTGACCAAGGTAGCTAGTGGTGCGATGAACTGTACGTTGGTTTTGCTTTCGCCAGTAACTGTGAATCTGAAAGTGTTGCGGGGAGAGGGGATTGACACATGGATTGCTGGTCATCGGCCTGCCACCATGGAGCCCCAACGAATTGTTCGGCTGTTCCCGAAACGCAGCAACAGCAGTGTGTGCGCGTGCGTCTGTTCCTCTAAGACTTGGTAGAACCCCTCCTCCCCAAGGGTCTGTATACTATGAACACTGAAGTGCTAGGCTGCTGGCTAGATGGCTTAGGATTCCCCTAACGAAGAATGGGGATCGAAATGCTGGGCTCGAAGGATCTGGAAGGTTCTAGGTGTTTCTACATTCTGGACGTGTCTACAAGAAGCTTGATGGGATGTTCTATCCAGGCCTAGCACGGAGCCGAACCGCTTACAGTGCCGAGAGTGTGAAGGTGCCAGTGGGACTCGAACCCACTCCATGCTGAGTAAATACAGTAAACATGGAGGCGGGGAACACCTGTAAGGCCTTCCCTGTGTTTGCACCAGTGTTGTTATTTCATACAGTACACTCGACTCATATAGTAGACACACAAACACACACTTTGGCTAGGTGGAAGATTGGTGGATGGGTGTGCGTGTGCGCGCAATGTTCTCGCTGTAAAAACCCTGATTTCAAGGGCATTGGCGCAGTAAAGTGTGTGAATGTGTGCGGTTATGAGTGGCGGTCCCACAGCACAGAGGGCCTCTGCATTACAACTACGCTATGGAGAGGTGCGCACCGTTTGGAAGAGGGGCAGGTACATAGGGGCGATCATGCACTTAGCGTCCGGTAGCACTTGTTGTTGACCTACCCAGCCATGCACAGACATTATGTTTTGCCTCAGCCTCAGGTTGAAATACACATTTGTACACTATGTTACAGGACAGGCCTCTGGGTGGCTACCAAAGAAACTGAAAGGGGCACCAGGGTTGCCAGACACCACAAGAAGGATATCCACTGTTCTGTTAATATCTGGTTCAACAATACATTTGTTGGTAACATCATTATTTGATTCAACCTGGCAAGTAATATTTTTTTGCTCTTTCTCCAACTCTGCCTTCAAAGGTCATACAAAAACCAAGGGTAAAGTACTACATGAGTATACAAGCACATAGAGCGAGTAGATATATGCATTTCACACCGTTCATAATGCATAAATACATACATGCATACAAAGAGTTGTGCTGTATGCGCCATGAGGGATAACAAAGGATAACATGTCCTTATGAGACAAAGAACAATAATAATCAACCAACAGAAATAAACTCCATGGTTACGTACACCCACACACGAACACACGCTCAGAAAGTCCAGAAGACAGAGCTGTACTAGCACCGGGCTTGATCCATGAGCGGTGTGTGTGTGTGTGTGTGTGTGTGTGTGTGTCTGTGTGTGAGTGTTTCATCGCCAGTCCCACGGGAGGAGCAGAAACAAGTAGGAAGAAACCAAAAAGGTTGAGGGCCGCGAGGAAGAGTCTCGTTTTCTGATTTCATCGTTGTCCTCCTCTTCCTCTTCGACGGCCGTAGTTCACAGGTTACAAGTTCACGACACAGGCGTTACTTCTTTATCAACAAACAATTTTTTATACCATCAAGATGGGACTTGGTTTTACTTAGTATGGGCAACCTACGCCCATGCCCTGAGTGATGGTACGTTATGCATATAAAACGAGCCAACAAATTCACAACAACAAAACAGCAGAGCTAAACACATATCCCTGCTCTCAATTTCACTATAAGTGTCTGAAAGAATAAGTGTGTGTGTGTGTGTGTGCGTGTGTGTGTGTGTGTGTGTGTGGTTGTCTGTTTGTGCACGCTCGTGTATTCATGTGTCGTGCACGCATTGTGGTTTTGGCTGCCAGCATCTCCTACTGTACGTACATGTTTTCAAGTAATTTGGCAATATACACAGATAGCTTATTATTTTTGCTCAAGAAAATGGCTTCCGGAGGGTGGAGCTTAATGTAGGGCTCCGCCCCCTGTCTCTAGGCTCCACCCCGCCAATGCTACGTTTGCGGCTGGAGCTGGAGGAGCTGCGGGCCACAGGTAAAGACGCACAGCTCACTCTCGGGTCTGGACTCAACACTGTTTACATAGCACCTGTTATGGCGTGGAAAAGTTCACAACGCTAGGGTATAGGTATTTGTTTTGGCTACATAATGTGCCGTGTGAAAACGACCTCCACGAAACCCACCCAATGCAAAGAGCCTAGAAGAGAACTCCTTCCTTCAGGGCCCTTCCTTTTGTGAAAGACTCCCAGTACTTTGCAAATACCCACAACAGAGGCTTTGCCTCTGGTCTATTTCCTATTTTTTTTTTGTTACAGTTACTGTAGATGCACACAAAAGATAACAGGTTTTATAATATTCGGCTAAGATAATAATTATATTTTAACATACCTCAACTTTTTTCAAATTGAAACTTACCAAATAAAATGTAAGGAATAACAACTCAACCTGAAGTGCATGGCGTTATTTTTTATTTCATTGCTCTTAAGAAGTGTTGAGCCTTGTTTGTCGGGGACCAAGTGTGTGTATTGCATTTGTTTGAGTATGTTTGAGTATGGTTGTTGTTTGAGTGCAGATATTCTCTCCTTTCCATCATTTCATCAATACTTTTTGTACACAGACGATGTATGGTGCAAAAACAGTGATGATAAAACAGGATCTCAAAAACAAACATTGAACACTACAAATCACTGAGTGAAAAGTGAGGGAGGGAAGATTTTCAATGCAACACACCCCAGAAAACCACTTGATTAGATTTACACCACTGTACGTTTTGTTTTTGTTTGAACTTTTTGTCTTTTTTTTTTTAAACAGGAATAACTGCGCTGTACACTACAACCGACCTTGCTCGCCACTTCATTTCAGTCTTGGTATTCCACCGGAAAACTACTCTCTGATAGACAATCTCTCTTTGATGTCAATGGACTTTAAATGGTGGTTTCTCAAAGGAAGATTGCATAATTCTGAGATGACTGAGTTTGTCGTGAGGCTTTTCCATAGTTTGTTATTTCACAGGCGGCATCGAGGGCCGACACTAGCGTCTCTGGAGTCTGTCAGAATCATGTTGTGTGGGTGTGAAGGAGCAGAGGGCGGGCTCTCAACAGGAAGTCTTCTGTAAACTGAGGGTTTAGATTCTATGTTGTGCTGATAGCAGGTTTGGCAAAAAGGACGTTTCGTATCTGACCTTCTCATGCGCTTTTGTGTGGACCTACGGAGTGGGGGACAAAAGACCATATCAGTTCTGTGACAGTTTGTAAATGACAATGATAACCTGTAAAATTATTGGATAAAAAAAACATGCTATCTGCAAATCCTTACATTCTCAAACATGATTTTGAAGATTTTCAAAACAAATTTACTGTGAAATATAGCAATGTTATGGTTACAGACACAAAAACCTGCGCACACACACACACACTCACACACACACACACACACACACACACCTGCTCTGCCCCCTCCAGGAAGGCCCTCCTCAGCCAGGTACCCAGCTCTGAGAGTTCTGCTTGGTGCTGGTGAAGTTGCCAACGCCGTTCATGTTGGCCAGCGAGTCAAAGTTAAAGTCCAGGCCGTCGGCGTCCATGAGCTCGCTCCGTATGATGGAGTCCATGTCGCACTCCAGGCTGCCGTTGAACATGTCCAGGTCCAGGTCGGTGGGGAAGCGGTCGGGCCCCAGGCAGATCCCCCCGCCGCCCCCCACCGTGCCGTTCAGGAAGATGGAGGTGTCGATTTGCATGGACGAGCCGTTGCTCCCCAGCGGGGAGTTCAGCAGCTGCTGCTTGGCGTTGGCCAGAGCATTGACCTCGTTGGCCAGGCTCAGGCCTCCGTTCAGGGCCCTCTGCGAGCCCTGGTTGTGGTTGTTGGCGTGCAGGAGTCCACCCACTCCACCATGGCCCCCTGTGCTGGTGGTGCCGAAGGTCAACATGGGGTCGCTGCGCAGCAGGAGGCCTCGATGAGAGTTCTGGGAGGAGGCGACGGCACTGGCCTGGGACATGAGCGGGTCCGACTGCGTCATCATGACGTCGCTGTGGCTGTGGCCGTCCGAGTTGAGCAGGTCCTGGAGGGTCTGGCTGCCGAAGCGGGAGATGCAGGAGAAGGAGGTCTGCGTGTTCTCCTGGATGGTCTGCATGGGCGACGGGCGCAGGGACGAGCCGGCCGCCAGGGGGCCGAAGATGGAGTTGCTGTAGCCGTTGCCCACGCCGTTGGAAGGTGTGGCAGAGGCAGGCGAGGCCACCGCGGACGGGGAGCCCAGCCCGTTGGGCTTGGACCCAAAGTTGAACCCTGTGGGACCCCGCGGGGCGCCCGCCGCGACCACGGTGGGAGTCAGGTTGTCCAGCAGCTCGCTCATCAGGTCGTCCGTCAGGCCGTCGTTCAGGTTCATTGTGCCGGCCAGGTCGGCCAGGCGGGGGAGCTCCGCCGGGGGGGCCTTACCGTTGGGCGTGCTGGCCGGGAGGCCCGGCGACAGAGCCTTGCCAGGGCTGGAGTACAGCATGGGTGACAGCGGGGGCTCATCGTCGGGCACCTCGTCAAGCTCGGGATTGGCCAGGATGGGCGAGAGGCGCCCGCTGAGCGTGCTGGCGTTGGAGTTGGTGCGCGAGCGAAAGTCGGTCCAGGCGTCCAGCTCCTCGCTGCTGCGGGACGTGGGGCTGCCGGGCCACTTGGAGAGGCCGGAGGGGCTGTAGCCGCCGCCCTCGCCGGCCACCGCCGCTGCCTGCAGGGCGGCCTTCTTCTTGGCGGCGCGGCCGCGCGCCGACTTGGTGTACTTGTTGCTGTTGTCCATGGAGACAGCGCGGCGGCGGGGGGCCTTGCCACCCTTGCCCCCCTCCGGGTTGATCATCCACCACGAACTTTTCCCCGTTCCCTCGTTCTGGACGCGAATGAAGCGACTGTGGAGGGACAGGTTGTGCCGGATGGAGTTCTATAGGAGGACAGGCACAAAAGAGAGAGAGGGAGAGAAAAAAAGAAAAGAAAAGCGTAAATCCAGGGCACTTAAAAATCTTTTCAAAGCTATTAGGGCCAACAATAGCCGTCATCGGCATCGATTGGCTATTTTCCATTTCATTTGCCGATACCCCATTCAATGAATGGCATTCATTAAGTCCAACAACAATTGATTCATAAACCACCCACTGAGTCAGCTCTAGTGAATCTCCTGCCATATAAATAGCTGTGCTTCAGGACTAGCCGAGAGAATGGAGCACCGAACCCATTGCTTTGACTGCTCATTCACGGAACAGAAAGGGCCACAACAGGCAGCAACAGTTACTATTGACATCGCCATTGTTCCCATTGCAGGCCTGGGTGCTGGTGTGCTCTATTATTAAATCGCACGCACAAAAGAGTCCCCCCGCATCACAGCTTTGCGTAACCAGCAGGGTTTGATGTGCGTGTCGGATGGAGGTGGGTGGTGGTGGAGTGTCTGTGTGTGTGTGGGTGTGGGTGTGAATGAGTCGCCGCCTGTGAGTATTGATCAGCGTGGCGCTCCTGTGTGTTTGTGGAGAGCAGGGAGACGCAGTGGGGAACCAGAGCCACATCACAGCCCATGGGCCAGATTTAGAATCAAATGTTATAGGAGCGTATAAAACACACACATCTCTCTGTCTCTCTTTCTCTGAGATATATTTATAGAGACAAACCATTCACCTTCGTCTTATTCAAAACTAACCAAAAAGAGGGAACACCGGATCGCAGAGTCACAGGTATGAAGATAGGACTAGTTTAGGTGCAACAGATGCGATCGCTATCAAAGCAACGGGGACCCCCAGGTTGTCATAAAAGGACGTTACACGAGAGATTTAGAGATCACCGCAAAACCTGGATGGGACTAAAACCTGGGCCCGATTCATAGAGCTACGATCCCTATAGATCCTGCTCTGTGTGCAACCTTTTATTGACTCCGGCTCCGGACTGTTGTGTATTAGTCCGGCCCTTTGGGAGCTAAGCAGTCGAAACCAGTCGAGGACTTTCCAATGATTGCATTGCTGGATAGATGACAGGTCCCCTAGCGCTAGCTTTACAATTAAAGGCTCTTTGCTCCCACCCACCCACACACACATGTTCATCTGGACATACACACAAAACACACATTTACACACACACACACACACACACACACACCCACACAAACACACTCATTTGTGACCATCTGGAGGCTAGAGCTGACATCATTTCATACCATGGCCCATTTATGATTAAATTATAATGGGAACACACGTGTCAAGCACACAAAGACACACAGCAGAGGCCTATGCGTTGGCAAACCTTTAGAAAGAGAGCAGCTTTCACACATTTGATAGTTTGCCTCCCACTCGCACACAAGGGAAAGCGACAACTGTGACTCTGTTCACAGGTAAGCGCCATAGAGCAAGCCACCAATGGACTGGGGCTGAATGGAGTGACTGTTAGCTTCTCTCGCTAACAGGACAAAGCTAGTAAAATGTCAATCTTACGATAATAAATAAGAGACAGTCAAATATAAATGTCTCCCTCCCTGTCATCCTCCCCTTTTTTCCATCCCTCCTTCTCTCTCTGGGCACCCAGGGCCTCTGGGGATACGCTATGTCCTCCGTCATAAACGATCCGACTGTTGTCCAAAAACACACAATAGCTCTCTCTCTCACTCTCTTCTCTCTCTCTCTCTCTTTCTCTCTCTCTCACTCTCACTCTCACTCTCTGTGTACTTCGATACTTTTCTTCCCGCTCTATACTTTACCTAAGCAAAACAGAAGACATTCTTGGGTTCAAATGATCAAGTCGCAGTCATTTTGTGGGTTTACGGGAATCAAAATATTGTTTTTCCCGACCAATCTCCTCTCCATGGCTTGTCCAGGGCCTCACTGCCTGGCCAATTGAGGTCGGTTTGTTATTCTGTACAGAGACAGTTCAATCAGAGGGGCAAACTAGGAGTGGGATAGCTGGTGTGTGTGACATGTTTGTGATTGTGTGTGTGTGTGTGTGTATGTGTGTGTGTGTGTGTGTGTGTGTGTGTGTGTGAGAGTGTGTTTGTGTATACTGATTACAATCCTAGGTTCGCGGACTGATGCAGCTGTTTCTGGGTTTTCCTTTGACCTGTGACCTTGAGGGTGTGGGTACATATATCTATATATATATATATACAGTATGTGTGTGTGTGTGTGTGTGTGTGTGTGTGTCTGTGTTCAAGTATGTGCAAAGACAGCACCAATATGGACTTTTAATTTACAATAAGTGGACTTTTACATGACATTTGTTTACGCCTTGAAATGCAAATCCACATGCAAAGATGCATGTGTACACCAGGGTATACTTCTCTCCGGCTCTTATGTGAAGATTGACTGGTAGGTATATAGGTGTTTAATTATTTGTGTGTGTGTGTGTGTGTGTGTGTGTGTGTGTGTGTGTGTGTGTGCTGGCCTATGACGTAAGACAAGGAGAGATACCAAGGAGACCAGTGTTTACCTGCAGCCACAATCTCCTGAGGCATGACGTAAGGCTGCATTATTACAGGACAACAATATAGATACACACACACACACACACACACACACTAAGTGTTTCCATCTGCTAGGGCCGATGTAACTACCTATAGAACGCTAACAAACTAGTGAGTGGAGAAAGCAGATAGAAATTGGCAGTTAAAGAAACTGTGCATAGTGAGTGGGAGACAGAGAGGGAACGCAATGAATGGAATCCCTGAAGTCTCTCGCTCGCTCTCTCTTTCTGTAAACGATACCCGCCAACACGGGACACTTCAGAAACTCTCCCTCCATCCCTCTGCCAACTCCGCGTCTTGTTGGATGCCTTTTCTCCCACTCTCCTCGTCCCTCTCTTTTCCGCGCCACAGCGCATATCCTTCGACTGTCGGGTGGGATTTCCACCCGAAGCGCCGCGACGGAGCGGCCATGTGACATCTGGCCCGTCAGCCGCTAAAGGCAGCGTGTGGCGCTAAACAGAGTGCGGCGCTAAAGGCAGCGTGTGGCGCTAAACAGAGTGCGGCGCGAGGGCCAAAACCGGAGACAGCCGAGCCAGCCAAGGTGTTAAGAGGCATACTTTATCCCGCCCGCGACTATGTATCTGCGTTTGTGTGTGTGTGTGTGTGTGTGCGCGCGCGCGCGGTGCGGAGTATATTGACTCCACTTGCTCCTCTGGGTTATTCCCAGGGCCCATTAAGAAAAAGGGAAAACAGCTCAGTGAGACAGCAGCTGATTCATAACTCCAGCTCTGCATCCAGGACACACACACACAGACACACACACAGACACAGACACACACACACACACACACACACACACACACACACACACACACCTATGAGCTCCCCGGATCCCCAGTGACAACTTCTCTGTTGTTCTTCTCTTACACTAACTACGGGACTATATCGACAGATTCTTGCTCTCCCTCTTTCCCTTGATTTCTTCCCTTTCTGTCGGTCCCCTCCCTCTCTGCCCTACACCCTCTGTATGCCCAGCTCATGTGAGCGTGAGCCCTCTCTACGCCCTTTTACCCCGCTGCCCGAAACGAACACACCAGCTGTCTGAGTGTGTGTGTGCATGTGTGTGTGTGTGTGTGTGTGTGTGTGTGTGTGTGTGGACACACCAGCTGCAGCCAGTACGCCCGAGCACAGAGGCCTTTTTGTCCGTCAGCAACATGTGGGAACAATTCATCACTGTCAGCAACCACGCTAGGAATCTCTCTCTTTACACACACACGGGATGCATACACACACAGGGCGCACACACACACACACACACACACAGAGAGAGAGACACACACGGCCTCTCTCTTTCTGAGCTGTTCTTTTTAGTGTGCGTTGATGTCAATCGGTTTCACTATGCCAGAGTGTAAACAATATGTTTATGTGTTCCAAAATAACAAGCGTTTGATTACTTTGAGGAATCCAAAGAGTCACTGGTGAGTAAAGTGAAATCCAATCGCATTATGACGCCAGTCATACTGCCAGCATGGGGCAGATTACTTGGAAAATGTAATCGGGTACTGATCTCAGAATCCGTGACAAAAACAATCATTGACGTAAACCATTGGATTACTTGAAATGTGTAATCTGATAACTTTTAGATTCCTTTCGGGATACTTTTGCTTATTATTGCACAGTTCTTCAGCATCCTCCAATTAACGGACATGTTCCACAGCCCAATCAGATTAAAAATTTATTCATTACGGTTTAGCATAAATTGAACGATTGTGCATGAATGCTGTTATCAATTCAAACAGCAGTAAAATATAACTTTTTTTTATTATTTAATGTGATGCAATTTGGGTTGTCTTTCCCACCAAGGATTATTTGTATTTTTATTTGTAATCCCTAAAATGCTTATGTAAAGATTAAAGAACATTACAAAAATGTAGTACCCCGAGCAGATAACACGCCAGCAAAATATTACCGCGGCAACCCTGTAACACACTTGGAGACTGTGTCAGTACTACAAAGAGAATTCATCCATAATTGAAAAGACTATGAGAAGATGTTGTTGATTGGGCGGTCAATTCTCCCCTAGCCAATGGTGTCTGGCTTTGAACTAGGATTGGTGAGGTAAAGCCCTCGACCAATGGCAGTGGTTTGACGCTGTTGCTACTGTGTTTCATCACCCAGCTCCAGAACAATCCCTTCTCTGCACCAAATGCACATGGGCTCTTTTTGGTGTGAGATAGATTTGAAACACATATACAAGCCCCCACATGCACACGCATATACACACACACACACACACACACTCACGGACACACACGGTAATACTATTACACGTAAATGTCTTCAAACTCTCGGAAGCAGGAAACTTGTAGGTCAGAGGTTTAGAACGCCATGGGGCTTGGAAGGCTGCAAAAGGTCACAGGGTCAACGTATACGCAGGCTCTGGGTCTCTCCTCTTACATCTGAGCCACGCCCCCTATGCCAACTCTGATTGGTCGGCCTTGGTGACCTGAGCCTTACACCGTCAGTGTACTTTACCACCCGTGGTCACTGAAGTGTGTGTGTGTGTGTGTGTGTGTGTGTGTGTGTGTGTGTGTGTGTGTCTTCAATGACAAATTAGTCTCTCCAACACACACACACCCACAGATGCACGCCTACACACACACCTGAACACACACACACACACAGCGTCTGGCCTTATGTAAACCAGAACTAATCTGAGTCTAATGTCAACAGTGAGCACTGCGGGGGCAAACACACACACACACGCACGCACGCACGCACGCACGCACACACGCACGCACGCACACACACACCACCTTATGCAACAATAGAGCTTAGGTGAGCGATGGACAACAGGGTTAGGGGTGGACCGCCGCTGCTCTCCTTGTACCTGGGCTTTGTAGAGACAAGACAAACAGGGCAGGAGACTCGGTTAATTCGTGCAGGGAACAAGTGAACCTGTTGGGTTACACGAGCCCGCTCGGAAATGGACCAACACACCCACGCCGTCTGCCGTGTGTCTCCGCAGCGAGGCCTGGGTCCCCCCCCCCCCCCGCCGACTGGCATGGCTGCTGATGGCGTCTTCTGCACCCGCCCCCGTTATCCTCACTATCTCTGCACTTTGCTCTCCCTGGACAGTCGTTTGCACAACGCATTCTCAAAGTGATAACAACAAACACGACCCGCACAACAAAGGCAATACAATGGACACCCTTTGTTGTGGTTTTTTCGGTCTGTATTTCGTGGGACAACCGAGACGCACACAGAGTGACGACACTGATGACAAAAAGAGAAAGGGGAGCGAACGCTGCAAAAGTGACGGAGTACGTGAGAGTGTGTTGGTGGTGTTGGGTGGGGGGGGGGGGCAGAGACAACAGATAAGGTCTCTGACACACATTGGGTGGGGGGGTTATAAATACACACACACACACACCGAGTCTGCGCTGATACTGCTGAGAGAGAGAGAGAACGGAGTTATTTATACTGTGTCCACACACACACACACACACACACACACACACACACACACACACACACACAAACACACCTCCTGACTCCAGCTGCCCAGAGTTTTGGACAGTGGAGAGAGAACATTCCATTCTGTTCTACTGAGTACGTTCTTTCCAGCCAGGCCAGGGCGGACCTCTTTTTTCGTGCGTGTGTGTGTGTTTCATTGTGTTCTTTTGTATAGGTTGGACAGCATTATCAAGCATAAAGCCAGCAAGTTAAGCCCTACTTTGTTCTTTTCCTGTTCTTACAGACACACACCCCACCCACACACACACACACACACACACACAC
>JAPMUY010004218.1:115000-309635 GCA_026901105.3 Galaxias olidus
CCCTCACCATTCGAAAGTTGGAACCTAGCCAATTAACACAACAGCCCAGTTCACGAGAGCGAAAGTGTGGAGGAGGGGGAAGGATAGAGAGAGAGAGAGAGAGAGAGAGAGAGGGAGAGAGAGTGAGAGAGGGAGAGGAGCGGAGAGCTCACATCGCTACACACTGACCTACATACGCTTCCACCCAGCTGATTGAATCTTACGCTAAGGCCTGCGGCCAATCACGGGTGGGGGTGGAGTGCCAGCCAGCCAATGGTAGCGGCCGCCCTCCTTTAGCACTGTCTCCGTACAGTTTTCAGTAATCACACGGAGTGGTAGAGAGAGAGCGAGAGAGAGAGAGAGAGAGAGCACAGAGTCAGAAGAGAGAGAGAGAGAGAGAGAGAGAGAGAGAGAGAGAGAGAGAGAGAGAGAGAGAGAGAGAGAGAGAGAGAGTGAGGAGCACAGAGAGTCAGAAGAGAGAGAGAGAGAGAGAGAGAGAGAGAGAGAGAGAGAGAGAGAGATGGCAGGGAGACAAAGCCTGGTAGTGGCTCAACAAGACCCAGACAGACTCAAATAAATGGACAGTCTTCCCCGTCGCTCGCTCGCTCTCTCTCTCTCTCTCTCTCAATCTCGCCCTTCTCACACACACACACGCAGCGGCAGACAGATAAGGGCTAATGCTAGCTAATGCTAGCGGATTAGAGCGTGTCTGTCCCGGGCTCCTCCCCTGCCCACCCCGGGCTGGCCAAGGCTAGCCTTTTCTCAGCTAGCGCCGGCCGTGGCACCTCTAACGCCGCTAAGGCCCGCCCCTAAATATGGACAGTCAGACGTGCTTAACCACAGCTTATGGCTACATAACCCTAACCCTAACCCTAACCCTAACCCTACACGCTAGCATGTCAGCTCCAATGGAGAGACATACGGGCCAGAACAGGTAAACCACCGTGGACTGTACAAAAAAAAAATTGAAATCTAATTGGGCCGTCAAGACTTTCTCCGTAGCGCTTAACCGGGGACCCAAGGTCGAGCGTCAGCCTATGGAAAAGGAGCACGACAGGTGGTGTGGGCGAAGGACACTGTCCACAGGGTTTTCCTGCGGGAAAGGCGCTTCTCGGCAAACAGGATCGCGTGCGGCGTCGACGTGCGTGTGCGTGCGTGCAGACGGCGTGCGGTTGTGTGTTTGGTGTTCAAACCATATTGAGACCGGCAACATGCAGGAGTTGTCTGACTCATCAGAACGCAGCCAGACTGTACATAAAGCCCTGGAGATGGCTCACAACACACACACACACACACACACACAAACGCAGACATCAAACAACACACTTCTGGCACTCTCTAGAGCCACACACACACACACACACACGCCCTTGTGGCACACTCGCACACACACGCCACACCAAGGTGAAACCACCACAAAGACAACGCGGGCACCGCAGGCGCCCGAGGCTCCGAGGGTGTGGAAAGTGCAGACTGAGGCCAAAACGGAGCCCTCCATCTTGCATCTCCCTTCATCTTTCTCTCAGATCTCCCTGCTCTCTCTCTCTCTCTCATCCGCCCACAGCGTCTCTCTGTTCAGGCCGCCGCCGCCCTTCACCAGCCCACCAGATTGAAAAAAAAAATTCACGTCCTCGACGTGGAACGGACGAGTGAGAAACGTGACGGCGGGCCGGCCCGGCCACACACACACACACACACACACACACACACACACACACGTCCACGCAGCGCCCCCCTGAACCGAAGACGGCGGGGCGCGCCGGCTTGGCCTTGACCCGCTTTCCATTCGGAGCGGCTCCATTCCGCACTGTGTTCCAAATGGGACACCCTGGCAACTCCCCGCCGCTGGCAGGAAAGGAAGGAAAGAGAAGGCACAATGTGGGAGAAGAAAAGAGGAAGAAAAACAAACAGAGGGGAAAGGGGGGGGGGGGCGGAGAGGAAGGGGGGATGGCGGTGGTGGTGGTGGTGGTGGGGGGGGGTGGGGGGGGGGGTCTGCTAGGCACACTAACCCATATTTAAAGAGACGGACGCCCACACCACTCGCACTGCCGGGGCTGGAAATGATGGATTATGGGATGGAATTGAGAAGACACAAAAGGCTCGGAGGCGAGATGGCTTTGTATCAATGGCGAGATGTACACACACCGACACACACGCATACGCACACACACACGCAGAGACAAACACAGCAAGCAGCCACAAAATCCTGCTTGCTCTCTCTCCCTCTCTCTCTCTCACATGCGCTGTCCTTGGTTGACGTGCGCACGCAAACGTACGCACACACTGGCCATTACGTGCAGACGCACACCAACACACACGCGCGCACACACACACACACACACACACACACACACACACACACACTGTGTATTAATCAGACTAAAAGCCTTTCAGCCGTGCAGTGATGTCATGGTAGTACGATAACCAACACAGCCCACTCCCTCAGGAGAAGACGCTGCAAAGCCTCTTCTCTCTCTTTCTCTCTCTCGCACCCTCTCCGTCACAGACTACCGTCTCTCTCGCTCTCTCTCTCTCTCCGTTTCACTCCGCGCCTCACCCTTTCTCTCACAACACCCCCTCCCTCCCCTCCCTCCTTCATGAATTATGGAGAATACGACGGAATTGCTCAAACGAAAATGGATTCCCGACCGATATTGACCCGGCTCCTCGGAGAAAGACATCTGCAGCGGAGCGCCTAAGCTCTCTCCTGAGTGTGTGTGTGTGTGTGTGTGTGTGTGTATGTGTGTGTGTGTGTGTGGAATAAGGATCATCCCTGGTGCATGGTGACAGTGGGGAAGGAGAAGGGGTGGTGGTTGTGACAGGGTTCTCCTGTCCGACCTGTCCCATCGGAGCGCTGGGATCGACAGGGCCTCCCCACACTCCGGGGCGTGAGGACGAGGATCGCGGCGACACCGCCGGACGCAGGGGAAGAGCTGTCCCGTCTGTGCCGTCACGCCCTCATCACGCTTAGCGATGCTTACTGGTGATAGTGCAAGGCTGTTGGTCTGAGTGGGCTGGCGTACAACACTGTGTGATCCTCTCTCTCTCTCTCTCTCTCTCTCTCTCTCTCTCGCCCTGCCTTCCGGACCCCGCCGCCTCCCACAGCCAGGTCACATGACCTCACCGCTGTCCGCCACCCTGCCCCCACCACTACGCTGAGAGCAGAAGAAGAGAGAAAAAAAAGAAGGCTAGTGTGGGGGCAGGGGAGGACAGAGAGAGAGAGAGAGAGAGAGAGAGAGAGAGAGAGAGGAAAGAGAACGACGGCGAGGGAGGAAAGGGTTAACCGAGAGGGAGGACGGTAGAGGAGAAAGCCAGGGGGAGTGGGCGAGGGGCCCCCGTTCTCTCTGAAAGTCACCCCCCCCCCCCAAAAGTCACCCCACCCCCCCCCACGTCACCGAGGCATGGGCCTCCCGACGACACCCTCAAGAAAGCCGTGGAACAAGAGAGGAGAGGAACAAGGGAGTGGAGAGGAGAAAAAGGAGAGAGAGGAGAAAAAGGAGAGGGAAAAGGTGGACACCCCCAGGGTGAAAACGTCCAACAACAGCGGCTGAGGGCAAGGCTTTCCCGATTGCCAACCCACCCTCAGCTCAGGAAAACACACACACACACACACATACACGCACACACACAGGGTCCCCGGTTTGCTCCAGGCGTTCTCTGACTTTGAGGGGCCCCGCTAGTGAAGGCTTTGTGCCGGCCATGAATGCATGTATGTGTCAGTGTTCGAGTGTGAGGCGGGAAATAATTCCCGTCACACTCCTCTACAGCGAGAGGGGTCGCGAGGAGAATACACCATCGACAGCTGCATGCGTGATTGTGTGTGTGTGTGTGTGTGTGTGTGTGTGTGTGTGTGTGCGCGAGTGGGTGCTTGCTTTGAGCGTCGAGCGCTTCGCGGATGATGAAACCGAGCGCTGTGTTTTGTAACCTCGTTCCATACCGTCTTGGCACACACCAAACCACGCACAGTGCATCTGTGAACATGTGCAAAGAGGCACACAAACACGTCTCCACTTACTGCTTACTGTACGTACCCTATGTGTATGTATATGTGTGTGTGTGTGTGTGTGTGTGTGTGTGTGGGGGGGGGGGGGGAATGGGGGTTGGGTGGGGGGGGGGGGGGTGCGGTGTCCATTTCAGGCCTCTGGCTCTAACTCATTGGGCCCCTAGGGGCGGTGAGGTCAGGTTCCCCCCAGCCTCTCCGGTTCTCTCCTCAGCATCAACGGGGGACCCTGACCGACAGATGGCTCCCTTGTTGGGACCACTGTGGTGCTGGACATAAGAGATACGAGCTAGAGGAACACACACACACACACACACACACTGTACGGAAAGCATAAAGGAAAGAAGAAGGAAGGGAAGGGAGGGGAAATGTAGGAGTGAGAAAAGCAACGAGAGCGAGAGTGTAAAACAGACTGAGTGCATGGCACCGTGTCTGGGTAGAGCCGTGCCGACCGTGCCCTGGGGCTCTGGGGCGATTTCACGCCCCCATAAGCAATGAACCATAACACACACACACACACACACACACACACACACACGCACACACACACACTAAAGAGGTCCTAGCTTTCTTGTTCTGCCCAGCTACTCGCTCTCGGCTGAAAAACAACATTGCATGTGGGGAGTAAAAGAAAAAAAAAAAGAGAGAGAGAGAGAGAGAGAGAGAGAGAGAGAGAAAGTGAGAACAAAGCGAAAGCGTGGGTCCCACTGTGCCGCCATGTCCCCGACAGTCTGAGAGGAGGGCCGTGGTGTCGGGGAACCCTCCGTCCCCCGTGAGCCCCAGACATCCAACGTGGCCAACGTCCTCGTTTGACACGCTCACCGACCGACCCATCTACTGGAATGATCGCCGCACGTCCATCAGCCACCTGATCTGCCGGGCGCCGAACGCAGCGAAGCTGTGCCGATTCTCGGGGGGGGGATGGGGGGTCAAACTGAGGCCTGTCACTCTCTTACCTCTGGGGTCTCCTCATCACACGGTTGACTTACCGTGGCGGGTGACATGTGCCGGGCTCTACGGGTGAGTGGTGGCGCTGACCCCCGTTCCCCTAGGTTACCGTGTCAAGGGTGGGAATCACGACCCCCCCCCCCCCTATCCACGCGGATCCAGGTTCCGATTTGAACCGCCACCTCCAACGGATACCGGAGCCAACTCCTGATTCTAGATCAGTTCCTTGGAGGGAAAGACCTCTATCGCAACCGCCCACTGACCCCTCCTGTCCTGACCTCGGGCCGGACGCTCGGCCGCTGCTCCTTCTCCAGCCTTTTTCCCTGCGGCGTCAGCAAACAAACAGAAAGGCAGGGAGAGGGGGCGTGCAGTCCTCCGATTGTCCCGCTATCGAGCGACCGGCCTTATCTCCCGACCCGCGAGTCACCTCGTGGATCAGACCTCACAGGTGTGCAAACACACAGGTGCACCGTGGCCTCACACACCAGGAGAGAGAGAGAGAGAGAGAGAGAGAGAGAGAGAGAGAGAGAGAGAGAGAGAGAGAGAGATAAGCCGAGCGGCAGTTCTGCGTTGCGGCGCTGGCGCTGGTTGTCGCGGGAGGAACGGGACGTGCTTGGAACCTTTCACCGCGCGCTGGGACAAGGTCGGCTGCTCCCCCCCCCCCCCCCCCATTAGACTGAGGTCGACGCGGTCATTTGGAGCGTGTGGCCTGAGGACAACTTCAAATAATAATAATCAACTATGAGACGGGGTTGTCGATTTGAAACCCCGAGGTGTGTTGTTGCGAGAAAAAAAAGGTCGGAGTTGGCAGCTAGGGGCCCTAGGCCACCTTGCCCTTGGGCAACTAATCTCTCAATTGTTCTGGAAAACTCTACGGTCAATAGAGGCGACACGTAACGCCGCGGAAGACTCACGGATAACGAATTGGGCTGTAGCGATAGTGCTTTAGCTTTGATCGAGATGATTTCCCACACTGACGTTCATGTTTCCAGGCAAATTACCTCCTCTCCCAGTGCACTGATGCATGCCAACATTCAAAAACGTAGCTTTCCCCCCAAGGGTTTAATGCATGATAAATACATGTAAATTACACACGGGAAAAAAAACGGAGGACTTTGCCCTTGATTTACCCCAGTATTACTTTTGCTTTGAACACACTTACACGCACATAGGAACACACACACACACACACACACACACACACACACACACACACACAGGAACACACACAGGAACACACATTCACACACACCTTTAATGGAAGTAAATCCATTACCGTAAGCCTCGTCTTCGTGTTTTGGTGCTCAGTGGCTCAACAAGCGCCCAACAATGGCTCCCCTTCATCCAAAGAACCCCCCTCCTCCTCCTCCTCCCTTACTCTCTTTTCACCCACACAGATCCACACACACACACACACACACACACACACACACACACACACACAAACAGCCAACTCTTAAACTCTGAAGCGCTAACTGCCCCCGGCCCCAGCCAAACCTCCCAGGCCGTAGCTGTGACTTCATGAGGAGGGAGGATTAAGCGAGCCCGGGGCTGGTGTCCGGTGACCCAGGGCCTGAGCTAGGACAAGGCCCCCCCCCCCACCCACACCCCACCCCAAAGCAGCCCCCATTCTCTGGGGCTAGCACTCTGGCTAAGTGGGGCTCCAAACCACAGGCCAGTGTGACTTTAGACAAAAAAAAAACGAAAAGTCAAGTGAGGGGCGAGCATCATGGAATGGAGGGGGCTGCGTGGATATGAATCCCCTCCAGAATACAGTAAACACCCGTTCTGTTTGAACGGGTCCGTGTGAAGGCCATATACCCACGTCCGCTCTCCTCAATATCCACGATAGAAAAACACTGGGTGCCCCATGGGAGGAAGTAAGTAAGTCAAATGTATTTATAAAGCACATTTTAAAAACAACTCACGTTGACCCAAGGGCTGTACAGACCAGAGAAGACAGTGAAATCACAGAGAGACAGATTCAAAAACAAACCAAATCAGTCAATCCCTCACAACATAGGCATAGGGACAAAAGAATTAAAACCAGGACGATCCAAACGCTGAAGAACAACAGTGAGCTTTGTAAGCCTGGACTTGAAGGAATCTTCGCGGGGGAGAGGCGGAGGCTGGAGGCTGTAAGCCGGGCGGCCTGACGGGCAGGTAGCCTCTCCGCCTTTGCATATCACATCTGGCAGTGCGGTCAGTCGCTTCACCGGCGTAGAAAGATCGGACGTCGAGATCAGCGGGAGCCCGTGACTCAGGCTGCAGGTTCTAAATCAGTGTGTCATAGGGAGCCGTGGAGTAGACGACCGACACGCTGACCCCAGACCTGCAATCAGGGCCCGGAGTATCGGGAGACACGAGCTCGTGGGTTCCCGAAGTCAGGCTAACGCACGCGACACGCTCACACACTCCTCCGATACGACGCGAGCCTCGGACTTCCGGCGCAACTTCTCCAGACTTTGCATTGAAAGAGCGAGATCTCACATTACATATCGCACAACCTCAGAAAAACAGAGGGAGAGAGAGAGAAAAAAAAAGAGAGAAACTAGAAAGAGTTCGGTACAGCAGTATATGAAACGAGCTGTTTTGAGAAAGATTTGGCTGCACGTCAACTTTCATTTCATCGAGGTGTCCGTCTTCCTGCCTCTCGCTCTTTGACACAGAGAGCTAAGTTACTGTATTCAATTAAATGTTAATCGTGAACAGTGGAGCGCCCCCCCCCCCCCCCCCCCCCCCCGTGAGGCGGGTGAGCGGTGGACGGGCGTAATTGGAAGAGACAGGCTCGGAGAAAAACAAATAAAAGTTTAAGGAGCCCAGGTCAGCGCGGCAAGACAAATTCAAAATGGAGAACTTTAATTCACTCAAGGATGTGTGTGCCAAAGCAGGAGCGCTGCAGGGGACAGAGAGAGAGCTGGTTTGTGTGTGTGTGTGTGTGTGTGTGTGTGTGTGTGTGTGTGTGTGGTGGGGTAGGGGGGGGACTGGTTTTAGCCATTAAAAGGCTCATTCTGCTCCCCCATAGCCCCTCCAAAGACACGTTGCTTTTAACCCCTGCCCCCCACCGGTGTGTGTGCAATTAATCAAATATGAAAATATGCCTGACTAAATGAGGGCGGGCACAAGGGGGTGGAAGGGAGGACGGTGCCACAGATTACAATGGGGGAGGAGAGGGGGAGGGGGGTTATCTGAGTGGGGCCCACTTCAGCAATGTGTTTATCGAAGAAAAGCGAGACGCCTGGGCAGACTGGTAGGCATGTACGGACCCTCCCTCTCTCCGTGTGTGTGTATGTGTGTGTGTGTGTGTGTGTGTGTGTGTCTGCGGAATATGTGTGTATGTGTGTGCGTGTGTGTGTGTGGCAGAAAGGGGGAGGGGAGCCATCCGTTCAGAGGGTCACCCTGTTATCTGCCATCACCCGCAACGGGAGTCGCCCCCCCACTGCTTGTCTGCAACTCTCCTGTTACCCGGGACAACACACCGATAGGTGCTCAGCACACATACACACACACACACACACAGCCTCTTTACAGAGTGGACCGTCGTGGGACTCCTGCACATCGGGCTGAGGAACGTTCCATTACCACACGGCCCCTGGGGAAGTGTGTGTGTGTGTGTGTGTGTGTGTGTGTGTGTGTGTGTGTGTGTGTGTGTGTGTGTGTGTGTGTGTGTGTGTGTGTGTGTGTGTGTGTGTGTGTAAACGACACATTATTCAGCCCATCTCCATGGCGCCTTGATAAAACAAGACAGTGGGACAATAACAGAGACAAAGCATGTGCTTACAAACACTCACAATACTCACACACACACACACCCTGTATTTACCACAAAGAAAAGTGCACAAATACACACACACACACACACACACACACACACACATACCGACACACTTGGCCGAACAGGAGGAAGGTGGCAATTTAAGGGCCATTAGCGGAGCCCGTGGCTCTCCACTCCACTACCCGGCTACTGCCCAGAAGCACACTTCCTGACCTGGACTGCCCACTTCCTGTTTCGTGTAAGCAAACCGCTCCTATAATTGTAATGTATAAATACACGCTGCAGTCTTCTCCTCCGAGGCCCATCCGGACGTGAAAGGTGCTCCAGTCGCGGTGGCATCTCTCCATGAGCGCGAAACGGGCTGCGGGACTGGGGGAGGCTCAGGACAGCGCGGGCACTCCTGTCCCGGTGCAGGTGGTAATCTGTCCTTAGAGTGTAATCACTGGCAGGGGCCTGAGTGACGGTGTCTGCGATGTACCTCCCGGAGAGGAAGTCCTCTCGCTCTCATTCTCTCTCTCTCTCTCTCTCTCTCTCCCCAACAGACATACAAACCACGTGTGAGACAAGTTGACCTCAAAAACCTCCTCCCTATTATCAATCCTCAATCTTTGGTTTCTTGGATTCTAACAAACTAAATAATTAAAAAACAAACTTTATTACCTGAAGTCAACCGTGAGAGAGAAAGAGTAATGGAGGTGAGGGAAGGAGAGAGAGAGAGAAATAAAAAATAAAGAGAGAGAGAGAGCAAGAGAGCGAGCGTGAGAGACAGAGAGAGAAAGGGAGAGAGAGAGAGAGAGAGAGAGAGAGAGAGAGAGAGTGAGAGAGAGAGAGAGAGAGAGAAACGCTCTGGATAATTTATCCCCATTCATTACAAGCCTACCCCGGACGTGGAGGCTGCATGTTGGGAGGGAGAGAGAGGCTGCGGGGGCCAACGTGTTTCTGCAAACCAAAGGGTTTTTACATTCAGACAAATAAGGCTGGCTGGCAAGGGAATAATGAGCGATGGCGAGAGGGGGGGGAAAAGGGGGGCGAGGGAACGTGCCGCGGGAGAGAGAGTCATTCGAGGAGTTCTGAAGGAGACGGGAGAGTGCAGAGGAGGAGGAGGGTAAAGCCGTCAGCGAAGAACAGGCTTTTAAAAATTCATCTGGCGAATGTGAATTCATCCTGAGTGCGTTGAATAATTGAGAGACGACTTTGAACTGAGCAGATCAGACAGGGCCTTGCTAAACATGTGCAGAAGAAGGTGTGTGAGGGTTGCTTCGGTTCTATTCTGCTCTCATTAAGGGCTTACCGATGATCCGTAATAGTCATGAAATAATGAAAAGACATAATGCTCATGAAATCACAACAGCCGCGTCTGAAAGAAATAATCACTGTCGACACATCTCACAAAGTAAACACTTAATTTCACAAAACACATGACCAATCCCGTCCAATCGTACTCTCTATGCCCTTCCCTTCCTCCCTTTAAGGACAACGACGCGGAGGACAAACAAACCATCGAGGCCCGGGGTTTGACTGATCGGTGCGGGTAGTAAAATGTAAACGTGACACACTAGCTTGCACCTTTGGGCATCCAATTAATAATAAAAAAAAGCTTCTTACGACTGAATTGGGATCGGGAGGGGACCCAGGAAGGCGCCCTGAGGGACTCAAGTGAGACTATTCAGGGATGGAAGAAGGACGCCCGAGGCCACTTGGTTCCCATACCCCGGTGCCCCCGCACGCTGACTCGCCCGCAGACCTCTCCACTGGGGATCCCTGCCAAAGGGCAGCTGTAATACGCCAATTTGGGGCAAAGCTTGTTAATGTACTCCCTGGACTCCCCCCCCTCTTTTTTCTCCTGCCTCTTACCCCCTTTATTGCTTCAATTCCGCCACCGTGGCATGGTGCCAAGTCCATTCTAGCAGCCCCCCG
Source organism: Galaxias olidus (assembly GCA_026901105.3). Classification (NCBI taxonomy): domain Eukaryota; kingdom Metazoa; phylum Chordata; class Actinopteri; order Galaxiiformes; family Galaxiidae; genus Galaxias; species Galaxias olidus. The sequence continues at coordinate 125,620 of JAPMUY010004218.1, forward strand.
AATCGTGCCCTTTCCATGGTACGTGAAACCCACACACACCAAACGCACACACACACACACACACACACACACAGACACACACATACAGACACACACACACACACACACACACACACACACACACACACACAAACAGATGCTACCGAAAGATCTCCCATCTCCGCACTACACATTGTTGAACTGCCATCTCAGTTTGGGGAGTTTGGTAATTGCTTTCTGCCTGACTTTTGGGTGGGCTTCAAACACAACCCATACGCGATGAATACAAATGACCCCCCCGAGTCGTTCCACAGTTTGAATGCGTGACCCAGACAGGAGTGGCAGACAGGGTGATCTTGACATCTCTCTAAAATAACCTGCCCAGTGCGTTCCCTCCTCAGAGGGACCGCCAATAAAACCCTAATGGACGTTTTTCACCCCACCCCGCCCGCCCACCCTTTTGTCATCCTGGAGGGAACACAAATCACAGGCGCGCCGGGGGAATCAACACGTTCATCATGCACGGCCGTTAACACCATCGTCGCTGTCTGATGAGGGGGCCCGGACGGAGTTAAGAAAGGGACGAGGCCGGTCACTGGGGACATGTGGATGAGGACAGGGCCGTGGCGTGCGTCTGTTCCGTTGGGCACGGACACACGCCTAGCCGAGCACTTGACAAAGAGCGAGAGTCTGTCCGTGAGACACCTGGGGGCCGAAAACCAACCCGGATGTCACACAGTTCTCGGATGCAGAGGATGCATACTGTGCCAATGAATGAACCCATATATAATGAGTACACATTACTTCGAAAGCCACAGTCATATCTATGACTCCAATTCACACTCACACACACACACACACACACACACACACACACACACACGCATACAGCTCTCACACACACACACACACACACACACACACACAAACACAGAGAAAGAACACAGAAAGAACACAGAAAGAACACGCTTGTGTCTGCACATGTCTGTACAGGAATTTACACTTGCAATACCCATGAGAAAAATCGCTGTGTTAGAAGATTGAGGCGATAACGTCCGTGGAAATATGAGGGGAAACAGTCGGTTTGTGTGTCAGCATGCGTATGTATTTACAGGAGAAGACCACGTCAGGTACATAACAGGGGCCTGGGCCTGGGCCCACACTCTGGGGCTGGGAACAGGGAGTTTGTTAAGTAACATCAGGGTTAAGTAACAGGGAGATGCAAAGTTCACTGGCGCCTGGGACACACACACACACACACACACACACACACACACACCTTAATCTCGCTACCCTTGAAACACACACCAAACAGGCGCACACACGCACACGCAGGCTTCCACTTGAGCGCATGAGAGGCGTGTTTACAAGCACTATTTTGGGCTCACACCCTCTGCCCTGCTCTCCCCTGGCCATACCAGTGCACAGCGACGTGTCGCACACATTTCAGCAAATCCAAACCAGAGCTCGGCCCTCAGGCCATACTCCCGCAGCCTATCCGGGTCCGTGGAACAGGTTTCGGATCGGCATGTCTCCGCGGTCGGCCGCTCGTTTCCGTTTAAAGGGCTTCACAGAGAACATTCTCAAAGGTCCCCATGACCTCACGCGCTTCTGGGGACTGTCTTAAGAGCTTTGGGGTTTGTCCTGGTACCTAGTACTTCAACAGGAACCCAAGTAACGTTCGCAAGAACGAGAGACAGAGAGAGAGATATACAGAGAGAGAGAAATGCACAGAGAGGGAGACAGAGAGAGAGAGAGGGGGGGGGGGGGATTATAGGGCTAGAATGCTTGGATTGCTGGGTAAATCTTTTCCCCCTATGTGTTCTACCTGGAAAGAGCCCATGGGAGCACAGCTGCTCTTATTTGTTTGTGGTCACATCACTGCAAGGCTATACTTTCTGTTTCTACTTCGTTTTCCCCAGCACTTTACCTCTGCCATGTAACTGGCAAAAACTGACATTGCCTTAGAGTTGAACACTGAACAACTCTAGTGCCGCCTGCTCAGTGACTCATTTAGACCCAGAAAGGAAAAAGGAAAACGAAAGAGCCCCGAAAGTCTTTTGTCCCCTTAACACCTCAAGACATCTGGTGTGTTTTTAGAATGCCAGCCCATTGATTCTAAGACAGAAACTAAGAAAAAACGTCTGCTTCTAAGAATTGGTCTACAATTTAATACAGGTAACTACATGCACATTTTGGGGGCAGCAACATGAAAAATTTTTTAGATCCTTGCTTAACCTTTTAAATCAATACATTAAAATCGGTATGCTTTCAAAAAGTAAACAGCAAATAAAAGGCAACGGATGCTGTATGTGGTCAGCGTGTTTATAGGGCAGAACTATAAAAGGCCTAGTGCTAATATAAGACACTGGGTTTACTAATGACATGTACGTTCCCGCCTCTCTCTCGAGATTTATCTACAGGACCTGAAACACGAGAGCCGCGACAGCCTGGCCCCTCAAGCCCGACATTCCATGAACCACAACCCCGTGGTGTGACAATGAACGCGGCCTTGACTGGGTCGAGTTCCCCTCATAGCCACAGCTTGATCCGTCCACACTGGGCTGGAGCTATCCGATAACTCATCCACGCCCGATCATGTATGGCCTATTTGGCCAGCAGTGCTAGTCGATTTGTGACCCCCGCTCTTCAGGCCAGCGCACCTCTCTCCCTGCTACCATTTCCAAACTCTGCCCCTGGCCCATATGTTTTCCGAGTGTGCCTTATCGCAACCATAACTTTCCCTTTGAAGGTAGTCTTAAACTGGTTTAATTCGGACTTGCGTCGTCACAGGTTATATAATTTCCCAAAGGCAGGATCATCATCTCTGGCAGCACCCCGACTGACCCAGAAGATCGGCTTATGCCTGCCAAAGTTGATCACAAATAGTCTCATACATTTAACTAATGCCCAGGCCCGTTCAGGTTGGAGAGCTGATCGCCATGACAATATAGCCCAGTGGAAATCATGTTTACGTGTCTTACATTCCGTTAAGGGCTATGGGTTAATGCCGCCCTGTAGTATTATGCAATTGCAGCCTATTATTATTCGAGAGTCTTTAACGGATTGCGTCACTTTAAATAGGCCACCGTGTTGCTAGACAATCCATTCAAGAAGTTTCAAGTGCTGATTCCCGCCATTAGGCTATCCATATATATAATGCAATCATAGTGTATTCTGAGAGAAGAGACGAGGTATGTGTATGTGTGTTGAAGTGTGTGTGTGTGTGTGCGTGTGTGTGTGTGTGTGTGTGTGTGTGTGTGTGTGTCACACCGCAAAGTGAACGACAGCCGCATGCGTTTCTATTGTTGTTTTTGTTGTGATGCTGGGGGGATGAGACGTGGTCGTTTGTTGCTTACCTTCCAGCCTGCAGAGCTGTTGCTGTCGCCTTTGTCTTTGAAGTAGGGCACGCATCTCACCATCCAGTCGTAAATCTGTGACAGTGTCAGTCTCTTGTCCGGCGTGCTCTCTATGGCTTTGGTTATCAGGTCAGCATAAGAGAGATTTCCCCAGGCGTTCCGGCGCGAGGATGATTTCCTTGGGGTCTGCGGCGCCCCTGGGCTGGTGCTCAATGCGCCCGTTGTAGCCGTGGGGGAGCTGGGGATCGGAGAGCCCCCACTGCCCTCGTGGCCAAGAGAGGATAGCAGTCCTTCGGCGACAGGGCTGTTGCTGCTCTGGTCATCTGCAACCAAACTGGAGCCATTTACGTTGATGGCCATAGAAGTGGCACTGTCCTCTTCGTCATCCTCTTCCTCAGGTATAATGTCCGTGTCATTGCTCTCCGGTTTCCCTGCATTGGATTCGGGTCGGGGCAACGGCCAGGTACACGATCTTGGCCGTTTTTGTGGTTCGAAGTCTGGGTCTATTGCCACGTCCAAGTCCGGGACAGGGTCGTCGGCTGCAACATCCGCCATCTCCTCCACTCACTCGATCAACCCGCTGCCCTTTAATAAAGTCAGTAGACACGAAGTGCAAAGCTGTCAAAGTCGCCTTCCATGAATGCGCGTCCCCGCTCTTTGATGCTATTCCAGACCAGCAATCTCCACTACAAACTCCGTGCGAGTTTAAATTAATATTACCCCTGTGGCAAAAGCAAAAACAAAAACAAAAAACACCAATACACAGGTTAGATTTAATTTGTCCTAATTATGACAACCGCTGCGTTAATTCACACGTATACTGTCATCCACTTGTGGAAGGTCTCACCCTCAGTTGAACCAGCCTCCCTCTTTGCAATTTCAACAGTTTAAAAACCAATACACCTGCATTCGCTCTTCCCTGTCTTGATTACAGCGCATATTATGATAAAACTGCACAGCGAAATCGCCTGGGTTTGAGATTGCGCATCAACGAGCAATTTACGCGCTGTGGCGCGTTCAGATCAATTCCCTCACTGAGATAGGCTGAGAGAATAAACCTACTTGAAGTCTTCTCCTCAATGACCACAGAGAAAGTATCCAAACGTCATCACATACGTAGAGCTCCAAGTCTCTGGAAATAATCCCTTGTGCAGCCCTTACTATTCAGAGCTGAATAAAACCATGCACAGCGTTGGACAAGCCTATACAGAGACCGATTCAATCCCGAAGTCTATATGGTGCAATGCTTCTCGTCGTTGCCATCATATCAAACAACCATTCACTCCAAACTGTTTTTAGTAGTCGGTCTACAACACGCACGGTTTGTTGTGAGTGTCGGTGAGGAATAGCTTAGTACGACACTCCAGTCTGCGTTACAGTATCTCACTTGCTGCACAGTGAACACACACAAATTCGTCCAGGGCCAGCCCCCTGCATCACAAGTATGGGATCGCCTTTTAAAGAGACACGGTCCTAAACGGTACAGTATGTGTGTGGGACATGTCAGGACTGGTGCGTGTCGAAGACACATGTCTCGGCATGTCCACGAGCCTGCACATAAAGACCTGAATATACATTTAAGAAAAAAATACTGAACAAATAGCATGGGGTCATGATGACATTTTCCATGCTATATACAATTGACTTCTAAAACATGGCCAAAGGGAGCTCGACTCATTAGATGAACGGTATGTTTTTATTGAAAGCTAATATTTGATCAGATTGCTTCTATAGTCCATGAACAGGACTATCCGTCGCTCTCGTCGAGAAGGGCACGCCTTCTTTGAGTCACAGTCCGTCCTCTTCAAACATGATGTCATGTCATCTTTAATCAAGAGATACGGGGAAGAAATCCTACACGGTTCTCCATCCTGTAAAGGATGCGTATGAATTCGAGTAGCACCCTCCCCCACCAAACCGCTGTACAAAATTACCACTGCCCAACGTCTTTGTTCCACCGGAGATGTTTTGCAAAGTGCGCGTCCAGAAGCGCGCTCCTAAGCTCTGCACAGGAATGCACGTGCGCCACCTGTGCGCAGAATTTCATCAGTAACTGAGAACGGGGGAAGGCTGAAAATGATAACCATATTCTATAGAAAAACAACCCATAGACTGCAGTATGTGTTTGTTTTGTAGCCTGCCCACTTGTCTTCGAATATGCTGTATTTTGAGAGTACAGTATTTAAAGGGTACACCACATAGAAACACTTCATATTTATTTAGACATCTGCATGCATGTACACATTCGTCTAGATACACTATACTGTATAGCTTTAATGTAACACATCAGCAAAGGTAATGCATAATGGCCTGCAGCCATACAGACTGACTGTGCTTCTCTTTGTTCTCTTTGTGGCCTATATAAATGAGAATTTCTGATACAGCACTTTAGTCCCTGTGTAGTCGGCTATGGGGTTAACTGGATGGATGGGTGGATGGATGAAAGGATGGAGGAGCAGAAGCCGGCAAGGATAAGTGTGCTGCTGTTTAGATATAGTCCTTTGCTCCGATACAAATTGCTTGGCATTAGAGACTTTCCTAAGTTTTACTGAATTATCTCTGCTTTGTGTTTGGTTATCTAGTAATGGTGGACCGTTTGTGGATGGTCTTATTGTGCAGCACAGACTCAGAGGTCAGACACGGGGGTCCCCGATGTCCCGATACAAACACACATCATGCTCCCTCTTCCTGCCCCCAAACACACGCTTCTTAACGGTTTGTTACCTACTTAAATGTTGAGTACACCATGAATGGCCTCATCCAGTGGCCCGTCACCCCGGTGGGATACCAGCACAATTAGCAACAGACCAAAGTCCTTCCGCTATCTTCAATGTTCCGAATCCTATCGGCGACGCAGCTCCCATCTCTCACGCCTCTGCTCTTCCTCCCCGTAACCCCGTGTTGCTTCTTCCATTTTCAGTACCGTCTTATCCTCAGCTAACCCGCCGGCGGCTGCCTGAACCAAAGCTGTGGTCCTCACACAACTGCCTCTGCGCCGCCGTGAAACATCCAATTAAGACCCGCAGAAAGGAGCACGGCCATCGCTGTTTGGGTCTGATGTTTCCCCAAACTGTATAATGCTCTGATTGGATTAGGGGCCACGGAATAGACTGTGATTGATTTCTCCTCTAATTGCGAATTATGGTGGGATCAACGCCCCCCCCTCCCAAAAAAAAATAAGCAAACCAATACACACACACCATACACACTTTCAGCAGCTTTCAGGTACCAGGGGGTTCAGGATCTGCACATTGCACATCAAATCTCCTTTCTTACTAGTTTCCTAATGTTATTAACCTGTACACTCATTGGCACGCACATACAGTACAACACATAGTGCCCTTGGATGATGTACAGATTAGGTAAACAAACACAACAGCATGTGTGGCTAATCCTCTAAGTACGGGGACACGCTTCCCATGGGTTCAACCTTAAATAGCCGGCAGCACACAATCCAAGAGTGTAGCACAGTAGGTGTGGGTGTTGCTAAACTGAACTGTGCCGAGCCATGTCAGGCCAAACTGGATGAGCAGATTGTTGCACCAAGATGACCTCATCCTTCAATGGACGCAATAACAACCCTCTCACTGAAACAGCTGGCCTTCTGCTGCCCCCTGTTGGTTTCACCAGGGAACACCAGCCAAGATGCTCTTTAATACTCATTGGTCCTTAATACTTTGCAAACTTCACAGTGGGCTCTTTTACTCAAATCGTAATAAACTGAACTGGAACTGGACCTGGACTTGAAGGTCTCAGAACCGATGTATGGTGAGCAAATCAGGCGCAAAATGTCTGCCGTGGCATCACCCAGGTGGGTGCTACACATTGGCAGCATATCTTCGAGTGTCCCCCTATAGTGTAAAGCACGTTGGGTATCTGGAAAAGCGCTATATCAAGTGCCATCAATTCTAATTCCCTGTCTTATAAAGTATTCAGTGCAATCAATTATAATTAAATGTATTAAGTCTAACGAAGTCTACTGTGTTGAAGGCTGTCAAAATGAGTAGATTTGCAATTTTTTGACACCCTTTAAGGCATGACACTGTAAAGACATAACAAAACTATGAATTAGCTTTTTTTTTTCATTGTGCCAATTTTTATCCTTTATCACATTTGAATCTGTAAATTAATTCATTGTCCTTTCAAGCCAGCACTATCAGAACCTTTACACAATCATCTACTTCATGAAATTAAATAATGTAATTTATAAAGATAATCTTTGACAAATGACGAGGCGACGTCTTCAATCATGAAATCTGCACATTTATTACAGGCACATGCACTTTGTACGCAAAGCTGCTTATCGTGACATAATAGACCAAATTATCGTCACACATGACACGAACCATAAACTCCATGAAACTCTATGTGACTCGGTAAAATCAACACAAGCAAATACATCTCTTACTAAGAGAGGCCTGTTTTTTTCCACAACAGAAAAATAAAAAGTGACCATGAGGCCTTTGCAGGCAGTAAAACATGACTGCAACAAACCAGTAGAGGGCGCTAGTATTCCACAGTGAAAGACACTAATCCTGGAGGCTCTCCTCCAGTACGCACACCTAGTGCACTTCTGGTTCACTCTCCCCTTTACTTGATGACAACCATGGACAGCAGACTGGGGTTTCTACCCCCTAATTTACTGTCCAAACCCTCCTCATTTCAACAGATTTAATTAGCTCATTGCAAAGACCAACATGTTAGTCAGTGTGGCAGGCTGGACAGTTGTGTGTATTTTGTCAGTTGGCTTCCATCAAAGGAACAAGTAGCTGCTGTTAGGTAGGGCATTTAAATCATACAATGGGACACGGTAAGAACGGATGTGTGTGTGTGTGTGTGGTTCTATCGGTTGCTGCGGTCTCCCTGGGTCCAGTAAGTCTCACTCTGCATCTCCGTCAGTCTTGAGACAGTCCTCTGGAAGGCGAAGATCTCCTCCTCGCCAGTGAACAGAGTCAGACGTTCCCCTGCCTCCTGGAGCACAAACACACACACACACACAATGATCAACAGACCTGAACGTGTGTGCGTCAACGAAAACTCAAAATGGCGCACCCGTACCCCGCTGAGGGCCAGGTCGTCCAGCAACTGGCGGTCCCTGCTGTCCTCCCCTCCGGAGGTCACAAACAGCCTGTCTAGGGGGGCGTCAGCCAGCAGAACCAGCCTCACCTGGGAGGAGAAACAGAGAGGGGAGCGGAGGGCCGGCAATGAGCGAAACACTCTGGGACAGAAATAAAAGGCAGAGAACGCAGCTTGTAGCAAGCTAGGTCCAAGCAAAGTGGGTATGCCGTCCAGGTGACATGCACCCCCCCCCCCCCACCCCCAAAGCCTGTAAAGGGCAGCGGCCCACCCACCTAAACACAGCCAACATGGCGGCTTGTGACGGTGTACCTTGTGGTCGTAGAAGTTGTCCACCAAGGTGATGAAGCGGCGGGTCTGGTCCTTCAGGGAGAGGGTGAGCTGGGGCACGTGGCGGACGAAGACGGTGTCGAACACCTTGGCCATCTCCAGGTAGTCGTTGGCCCCCACAGGCTGCGGACACACACCGACAACACAGCTCAGCGGAGAGGGACTGAGGGGCACATGCACTGACATGTAAATGTATGCAGGTGGAATATATTTTGTCTTCAGAGGGAGTGAGAGGAGGACCTGTACTTTGCATAGCTGCAACCTGGGAGTATGAACTCACTCTTTGGTCCGTCCCGCAGAAGAAAAACCACATAGCCGAGCGAGAAGAGGACAAAGCGTTTCATAATTTCAAAGAATATACTTTATAATAATTATTCCTTTATATTGTTTTAATGTATTGTATTGGTGTAATGTATTGTTGGTGATGTTCCCTTTTTATTTTGAAATTTGACTATGTCTCTTTTTAATATTTTAAATGAAAACTGACACAATTGTTTTACATAATCACACTTGGCATATTGTTCTAGCCATTGCACTGGGCTTTCAAATACAATAATGGGCCAAAAAACATTGCACATTCATTAAACATTAAGAGGCAAATAGTTTTGTAAAGATCAAAATGATAATATGTTTACAATTTCTTTTATTTGATACTGGCTATCTTGAGGTAGAAGCTTGTACATTTAGGAAGTCAATTTACAACTGCTGACACACGCAAAAACACACACATACCAGGTATGGCGTTTTTATTTTTATTTTGAGGGTGTGGCCTTGGGTGGTTCTTGTGATCATGAGATCCCGTCCTTAATAAAAATACAGCAGTAAGCGCATTCCTGTGTGACACAGTCCACAGTGGTTTGGTGTCTCAACGCAGAACCCTTTTGTTGCAGCAGAATGTTCTGGATGCCTGGCATGGCGCGCAAGCTCAACGGGAAAGAAAAAACACGCGCGTTTTTAGCGCGCTCCTACAAAACCAAAACCGCATACCACATAAATATATATCTATATACATTAATAAGACACAAAGTGGCGGAGGTACAAGGACAGGAGAGCGCCAAGTTCCAACTCATAGTATGGCGACACAATGGGCGGCTCCATTTGATCGATATGTGTCAACAGCCCGCGCGCTCGTCCACTCGGCAGGGCAGACTCGGAGACGTGTGTATAGGATTGGAGTGGAGTGGGCAGGAGGCCGGTGAGTGTCGGGGTTGCGAGCCGGAGGTAGAGGATGAATAAGTGAAGACGGGTAGGATGACAAACAAAAAAGACAAAAAAAAGGAAACGGGAGGAAAAATGAAGGAATGCAAAGTGACAGTGCGCCACGCTCCAGCGGGGGTTTAAGACATGGACACAGCTTGAAAGAGAGCTCCTTGAACAAGTGTGTGACACAAAACAAATGTGTGGAGAAAAAGGGCTTTCTTGAACGCAGTGTACCGTGCGTGGGTGTGTGTGTGTGTGTGTGTTCAGGAGAAACACTAACTCGGTCACACAGCTCCTGGAAGGTGCAGTCAGCGATGGAGCCACAGGTCTTCTCCAGAGTCACCTCTCGGCCCTGTACCTCCAGCACACGAGGGCACGTTACTACGGAAACACACCAAAAACCGCCAGACAATAGCCAGCTTAATTCTATCCCTAATCATCCTACATCCATCACCCTAAATACAGACATTTGTGGAGCGTATCTACTGCCAATGTAAAAGTAAGCAGAATACAATCGACAAAATGGTATTAAAAATAGAACTGAAGTATTTTCTGACTTTCTCCCCAAAAATTCTATGATATACATTTTTAATCACCCGAGATCCTCCCTCCCCTCTCTCCTTTTCATCCTCTCCCACCGCCCTCTTCTCCGTTCCCCCGTTCTCTCTGATTCAGAAGAGCTAAATTAACTTCCCTACCATTGTTTTGTCTCAGGGCCAGCTCATCAAACAGTGCATCCATGAAGGCCTCCGCATCAGGCTCGCTTGTGCTACGCCGTACGTGTACACACACACACACACACACACGCACGCACGCAAACACACAGCCGGGGAGAGAAGAGAGGATAATAGAATATGAAATTAATAAGAATGAAGTGGTCACATCAAAACGTTGGAGGCGAGGGGGAAGCGAGGGAGAGGGAGAGAGAGGGGGGGGGGACTACTTAGCTTTTCACTCCGTCTCTACAGAAGCGAATGTTAGGCTCTAAATACAAACATTAGCCTGTGAATGCGCGTCAAAATGAGGCTGGGTGCGCTCGCTCGCGCGCGTGTGTGTGTGTGTGTGTGTGTGTGTGTTTTAACGTCATCTCAGGTAGAGGGGGCTGCAATGAGTTGTATTTGCATACACTGAAAAGATGAAGGCCCTTGAAATCCCCGGCGAAGCAATGAGCAGCGGTGGCGTTGTTCACACGGCGCAGGTCTGCATGAGCGTCGGCGCTTAACAGAGTGTATGGCACCGAGGAAAACAGGAAACTGCCTTTCAAGCTCCGCCATTCTTTCCCTCTCTCTCATTGATTCCCTCGCTTTTTTTCTTTTTCCTCCATGGCTGTCCAGTTCTCCTGTACTCACCTGCTTTCCCCGGTCTGAGTTCTTTCCCTGTCTCCTTCTGGAACATTCTTCTCTCTCTCCCGCATGAGTGAAGTGTGAGTGCGTGTTGGCTTTGAGTTGAGGGGCAATTTGATTTAACACTTATTTATTTTTCCACCATTCTGAATATGTAACGATAACTCACTCATCTGAGATTGTACGTGAATCCGTCTACATACGTGCACGTGTGTATCGGAGAAGAGAAGCTCCTGTGTTTAGAGCGTGGTGACCCCCGCTCAGAACTGACATGGTCTCTGGTACTGGGAAGGGTAAGGGGTCACCTCTCCGTTCACCCGAATCTCTTTACAAGCTCACCTGGATTGACACCGACACCCAAGTGGCAAAGCCACTCGTCTCTATATTTGTGTGCGTCAAACAAAGAGAGGGGTGTAGTTTGTGTGAAGGCGTGCGTTCTCACAGGAAGTAAATCTTCCGCGCAGCAGTTCTCTCCAGCCTCCTGTAGTCAATCCCAGAGTCAAGGCAGATGGTCTGGCAGGATTCCTAGAGAAACACAGACACACACGCGCGCACGGGCGCACGCACGCGCGCACGGGCGCACGCACGCACACACACACACATACAATCGAGAAATCTCTGAACAAATTTGCTGCCATGGTGTTGTGTGTTTGAGTGCGGGAAAGAGAGAGGCAGACGGAGACACCGGGGGGGGGGTGGGGGGGTGCCACAGTAGGGCGACACTGGAGGCAGCGCCCCTGTCACAGACGAGCGTGGCTCCTTTTTAAGGCCTGAACAATTTGGGGATTGTATGATTACCCCCTTCGCCATCATTTTGTTTTATTCCCCTGAACCACTGCTCCCCTATTCTTTGTCTGAAATGTGAGGCTACAGTGGTTTGAACTTGCAATGCAGGGTTTAAACTTTCCGCGTAGTGTAAAACGTCAACAGGATTCATGTCAGAGAGTGCAGCGCAAACTGTAATCATCATCTCCTCCATTCTATCAGGGGGAGAGGAAAAAAATGAAATAAAAAAGGGAAGAAGAATCGTGCATCATCCCGTCCAAGCTATTGGCGGCGGATGAATCAGTATTCAATGACAGCTCGGGCAAATTATGAAATCAGTGAATTTCTGCCACCGGCCCCCTTGAGCTGCGGGATAATTAGCAATCACCACAAAGCAAGGGGACGGAAATACTCCATTCTTCTCCGCTGTCAACTTTTTATCTCGGCGGCGAACGGGGTTCCCACTCCGAGCCAATTGGCTGAATCAGGCTTAATAACAACCTGACAAACTCGCCGTCCCCCGCGCACAAAAGGGACGTGTCATTTCATCAACCCGCCGCGACCTCGCCGCCGCCGCCGACGGGTAAATAGTCCCCTCTCCGCAAAGAAAAGGGCCCGCACGCCGGCGGCACGTCTCCCCCCCTCGCGACGCTCCCGTCTTTTCTTTTGGCTCCTTTTCTCCTTTCAAACCCCCCCCCCCGGCTTCCCCTTCTCCTCACCTCCCCGTGTGTGATTTGTCTCTGCCTGTAGGGTGCCGGTGGGTCACTCCGAGCCTCTCTCGGAGGGACGGCGAAGCGGAGAAGGAGCGAGGAAAGACAAGGCAGGGAGACGGAAATGCAACACAATCAGCAGTGATGACCCCCCCCCCCCCACCCCGATGGTTATTTATAATCAGTCGCGGCGGAGGCCCCGCGGGTCATTACGTGATTACCCGTCTCCAAAGGATTGTCAAGTCCTCCAAGATTTCATCCACCTACGCACCTATGAGCGGGGGAAGGGGATGAAGACGCCCTGAGACTGCTCCTGTCCAACCCACTCTCACGCACAGCAACTCAATCACCCCCCTCCCCCCCCACCACCCCCCCGAACTCCTGTTACTCGTTAGTCCCACCCAACCTTAAAAGCCATAGATCTTTGCTCTCAGCAGCACCCAGCCCCTGACCACGGTGAGAAGGTATTCTTCTCTGTGGCAAAGCCCAGCCGTTTCTACACACACACACACGGCCGCTGTAGGAATCCGGGGGCGGGCGAGACTATTCACTGCCACGGACAACTTGGGACTATTCAGGACGAGCAGCATGGCGGCAGTGGCACCCCGAATGAAGGGGGGGGGGGGGGGGTTCTCCTCCCATCTGGTGACAACCTCAACAGGAGAAAGGAGCGCACACACACGGGCGAACGTGGGTGCGCAGGCTCCCACTCACGAGAAGAGAGAGAGAGAGAGAGAGAGAGAGAGAGAGAGAGAACGCGACATTGACGGACATGAGAATCAGAGTCCCCCATAGAAGGAAGTCATCCAAACACATGTAGCCCCCGATCACGTCATTGTCCGAGCTGTCGGCCGCTCTCCCTCTGGACAGCCGCTTAGCATAAAAACAGAGTGGCTTTTTTCTCCTTTTTTTTCTCCCTCTCTTTCTCTCTCTCCCCTCACCCTCCTCGTTCTGTCCCTCCCGTATCGCTCCCTCTCTCACTCTCGCCCTCCTCCCTATCTCTCCCTCGGCTCCTCCAAAAAAAGTTGCTTTTGAGTTTTTCAAAGAGCGCGGTCCCATTGAGGCGGCAACAAAAGCCAAGGATAGCTGACTATTGGGCTCTGATGAGGTCCAGTCCCTCATTACGCGCTGCAGAAAACATTTGATGCTTTTTTTTTTGTTTGGCCCCGGAGAATTGACCAGGGCCCTCAAAGAAACGCAGGGTGGGAAGGCTGAAAAAGAGACGGAGGGGGACGGAGTGAGAGGCGGGAGGGGGGAAAAGGTTGTCGTCCATTCATCCGTGTGTGTCTTACAGCCTTGTGTGGAGGCAGAGAAGAAAAGGGGCGGGAGGGATAGAAGGGGTCGAGGGAGAGCGAGAGAGAGAGAGGGAGCAAGAGAAAAGAGAAAGCTTAAAACAGTGCCTTTATGCTGGCAAGTCCTGGACGACTCTTCTGACATCAAAGTGTTTTCACTAACTGGGGAGCTGGTGTGACTGTGTGTGTGACTGTGTGTGTGCATGCTTGAGTGTGTGTGTGTGTGTGTGTGTGTGTGTGTGTGGGTGAGTGTGGGGGGTGTCTCTGATAATTTTATTCAGTCCAGGGCTGCAGGGGGTACGTGACAATGTGAACACCCTAATTACACCTAATGATCTATTCCCTTAAAGTGTGGCCGCCTTGGGCCAGCGAGGGTTTGTTCAGAGGGGTCGTTCTCACAACCTTCTCCTGCTCCTCTTGGGGAAACATCTTTTGAGCGCGGGGCCCCGCCTTCCTTGATCCAAGACCCCACTAGACCCCCCCAATGGCACTCCTCCAGGACCCCCCCCCCCCAAAAAAAAATGCCAGGCCTCTTCTCATCACGTCCCTACGCAGGCATGCGGGCCCGGCCCGGGGTTGGAGGTTGTGCGCTATCTGCACCTGGCCACTAGTGGCTCCACGCTACCAGCGGGAGAGCAGAGGGCAGTTTCAGACTAACGGGGAGGAAAAGGAGAAGTGGAAAGGGGTGAAAAGGGGAGAGAAGCATAGGAGACATGTATGTCCCGTTGCTCTCTTTCCAAGTCGCTGTTGGACTAATATCCCCTTCCTGCACACACCCACCCACACACACAAGCAACGTGCAGCGAACTTCAAAAAGCAAAAAAATTAAAAATAAATTCTGAAAAAAAAATTGTTTAAGAGCAAAAAACATTCCACTGAAGTGAACAATAAGAGGCTAATTCTATTCATTCCATTAGGGAAAGAAAAAAAAGTTTTGCAGAGGCTAGCCGTGCCCCGGGGACGACAGCGGCAGAGGCACTGTTCTGTTTGTCAAAGCCTGGCGGGACAATGGCAGCCATTAAACATCAATTTCCGTTCGATGGGAGGCAGAAAACTCTTCAGAGCTCCTCCAAGTCCTTATCGACAAGGCCTTCGCTGGAGGAGTCCCGCCACTCTCACTCCTCCATTTTCTCTTAGATGAAAAGGGGTAGAAAACTCCAATGTCATGCTCTTGTTAATATAAAAAAAATATATAAAAAAGTGTTTTTTGAAGAGGGGTCTGGAACACACATATAGTAATTAGTCGTCATAATAGAAGGAGGGAGGAGTCAATAAGGAGGAACAAAACAACATTTTCAAAGCTCAAAGGTAAATGAAGGTTATCATATTTCTCATGACTGCCCAGTGAAACACGGAGAGCAGTTCTTGCTGGGAAACAACGGCGAGTCTTGACCTCGTAAAGAGAAGGGACAGGTTGAGAGAGAGAGAGAGAGAGAGAGAGAGAGAGAGAGAGAGAGAGAAAGAAAGACACTGTGTAATCTGAACCACAAACTGCTTCCTAATATAATATGTTAAGAGTTGTAAGATGTCTACGCTGACTATAAACTAGTTAACAAAACATGTGGTTTTCTTTTGGTCCCCTACTGCTTGGATGTAGATGAAGTAATGAAATCATCTCAAGCCTTGGTCATAATTTCCCTGTAACAATAATTACAAGTGTGAAGGTTGTGTGTTATGGTGTTTGGGGTTGAATGTTCGTGTGTGTCTGGAGGTGAGGGGTTACCCCGGCCCCCCCTTTCCAATCAGAAGTCAACACATGTATAAAGACGTCGACGGGGGGGGGGGGGGGGGGGGGATTAACCCTCAGCACTCCGGCTCAGGTGACGGGGAGGGAGAGGTCAGCCCCTACGTCACTCGTTAAGACCACCGCTCCATTCTTCCACACCCGACATCTTCACCATCAAGACCCCCCCGAGTCAGAGAGAGAAGCCACCCCCCACCCCCGGCCCCTCTCCTACTTTAATTCAATCTATTAAGGGTCAGCTAGTTAGGGGTGAAAAAGTCCCCCGTTGCCAAAATAGCGGGACGGTCTTCTGTGGAGGGTGCACCCCCAAACTCGCCGGCCCCTGAACCAGATGGCTCCACAAAGGAGAACATGGGAGGCTGAAAGAGAGGAGGTGGAAAGAAGTCGACCGGGGCAAGAGGAGGACCACAGGCATTCAGGGACTCTTAGGAGGGTGGATTAGGACAGGGGCAAGGGTGGCGCTCCAAGGGGGGGGGGGGCTTCTTCCTGGGGGTGACTTTAAGGCCTCAGCGGTTCCACTGGGGAGGTGAACAACCGGTGTGTCTGTGACACACTAGGGCTCTGTTGACCCCGAAAACTTCCCATTCAAAATAAAAAGTCCCCTGAACTAAATTCAGTCCAAACCTGGGCATTCCAGAGCCACGACCGACCAGGCTGGACGGTCTCTTTAGGATTAAATACTATCCGACGGTTGGTCGATGTGTACGGCCTGTGGCAGTGTGTGTGTGTGTGTATGAGAGCACACAGGAGACATGTGTGCGTGTGTGTGTGTTTATACGAATAAACACCAGAGGTGTAACTACTCTAATCTAGTTGGATCAACTTCCCACAGCTTGCCTCCGCAGTTCAGGTGTTGAATACCTATAAAAGGTGGAAGAATGCTTTCCTGCCGCTCCTGCAAAATGCATGACAAAAAATTATTCTGCAATTATTTATGATCATAGTCACTCCAAACACCTCGCTAATTATCTCGGCGGCTGGCAGGATAATGGCTCCTACCTGCTTACAATAATGCTATTAAATTGCAAAGCAGTTTTTCCGTCAGCGTCGCTAGCCGCCGCCGCTGCGCCCTCACCCTCCTCACCCCCCTTTTCGCTCTCCCTCGCCTCGCTCCCTCGCCTCGCTTTGAAATGCAAGCAGGCTGGTTCAGCTCCCCGCTCGGTAGTCACACTGCCCGCGTTTTGGGTCTCGCTCTTTTTCCATCCCTCCCTCCCTCTCTTTCTCTCTCGCTCTCTGTGTTGCGAGTCTTTCAGCGTGGCCAGGTCTGATCAAAGCCAGCTTTGTGACACCGTGCGGGGCGCCCAGGTAGAGGAAAACCACATCAAAAAAACACACGCGAGAGATGAGAGTACATTGGGGAAAAAGGCAGAGGACAGAGTTGTATTCAAGTGTCGGGGGGTGGGTGGGTGTGTGTGTGTGTGTGTGTGTGTGCGAGTGTCTGTGTTTGCCCACTGCATTATGTGTCGGCGGACGTAAACAAATGAAAACATAAAAAAAAAAAAAGAAGGAAGGTGCGGCGAGAGGCGATGACTTTGTCTGTACCTTCAACACGTGGATGAAAGGGAGGAAGGCGTCCCTCTGAAGTCCGTTTTTGTACAGGTCTGAAAGGGAAAAGGGGAAGCTCCATATTAGCTCTGCTGTTTAGCCTCCTTCTAATGTCATTATCCCGCCACAGATTGGCAGATAAAGTGGCTATTGATGAACTAAAGGATGGGTGGGGAGGCAGGACAAAAGGAGCTGGGACCGTGGAAAGGGGAGGAAAAAAAATGGATTTCTCTACCGGCAACAGCGGCAACATAAAATTCATTACATTCCCAAACAATGGTGGCGGGAGAGAGAGGGCTGTCGCTTTTTACAGGCCGGACAATGTCCACAAAGGCGGGCTGAATAGAGGCTTCAATTAGCTTGGCTGGAACAAATTACATCTGAAGTAGCATCTCTGATAGACAGATAAAACAGATAGAGATTTACACACACACACACACACACACACACACACACACACACACACACACACACACACACACACACACACACACACACACACACAGAGGTACAAACACAGAGGCGCGCAGGAGGCCACACAGCTGCGGAGGCAAAGGAGAGGTGGTGCTGGCTGATGTTTGGCTTTCAGCTCAGCGATGGAGGACCTAGAAAGAAATAAGATGTCCAAAGGAAGCAGTTACGCCCCGGGTAGAACAGAAACAGAGTCCGTTTCTAATTAACTTTCCAAAACGGAGTCCCTCAAAAAGCATTCTCTCTCCCTGTGCTGTGATATGACGGATTATAAGCGGGCATTATAGTTTGAACTCATACTAAAGTGAATACAGTCTCACTAAACCAAAGTCAGTGTCTTTAACATCAATTAAATCAACTGGATACCCATAATGAGCACAGTAGGATGAGTTGCTTTGGCCTTTGAACTCGGTAGATTGCCATATTTGCCCTTGGCCCCGAGGGGTGCTCCAGTACCACTGTAACCTAGGCCTCCCGGGAGAGATACACACACAACCCCCCCCCCCCCCCCCCCCCCCGCCCCCGCATCCCTCGTTCTCCTCGTCCACCAATAAACACCAAGGTGAAACGCAGCCAACACAACAACTTAGCAATACAAGCAGAAACAAGAGGCAGAGAGCACAAGGGCCATCTTAACATCGCCCCTTTAGTCACATAACCCACTTTAGTGGTGCTTTGATACCGCCACCGCCGCATCAATGAAGACCACATATGGCCGTCTTTCATGTGGGCTTGGTTTTAGTGTTCCATTAGCCGCCTAATTAAAACCCAAAACAGGCACACGCCATCAAGTTGGCGTGGTTGGAAGCTTTGTTCTTAATGGCGGGTAAATGTCAGGGAAGAGAAGTCTTTGTCTCTGAGAGGCACCTCTCGCCGCCATCAAATCGCCGCGGCCACTCGAAAGCTGCCCGGGAGACGTCATCCGACGCCCTAAGTAGATGTGGAGAGTGAGCGAGCGAGCATCACATCCTCGTCCCGCTTGCTTTGCGCTCGCGTACTTTCCCTCCCTCGCCTAAAACTCATTGATTGAACGAAATGCGACATCACAGGCCAGACAGAACGAAGACGGTTGAATCGACATCACAGGCCAGACAGAACGAAGACGGTTGAATCAACAATGGAGAGCGGGCGGGCGACGGGGAGAAGGAGGGAGATTAAAGGGTAACATGCAACAAGCATCACTTGCAAAAAGGTGCGTCAGAAGATTCTTTATTTATTTTTCAAAGAATGAGTTCTAGACCCCCACCGCCTCAGGGCAGACGTACGTGGCTGCTTGAAGGAACAAACACGTTTAATGGGGGAAAACAAACACCCGGCAGAATCGGAAGTGTTCATGTTTAGGGGGTGTTTTTTTTTATTTGTTGATTGAGTATGATGTGAAATTGTGGTATTGAATGCGTTCAGTCATTTAGTTAGTGAAGTTAGTAACTTAAATCTACTTGGCTTGAAATGGTATGGGAGCTAACTGGTATCTTAGTGGTGTGCAAATAATTCGGTCTGAATTAAAATGATGAAAGGTAAGCTATATATTTTCCCAATGAAAGCATAAGGGAGAAGATTTGATATGGTGCGAAAGCGGACTCCTTTAACGACATTTAACATTTAAACACAGTCAAAGGATACCACTGATTAACCAACACTGATATTGTGCTGGTACGCAAATGAAGGCCGTGAATGATGCATTACAATACTCAAACTGGACTGGATTCTCTTCCTTGTTCTGTCTGTTACAACCCCACTGCACACTGAGAACTGGACTGGTAAGAAACGTCCCCTAGATTTCCTTGACAACACGCAGCTCTATAAGAAAGTGGCTCCACCCTAACTCACGTTCATCAAAAACATAGCAGTGGCCAAACGTAGATCTCTGGGAGCCACGATATTCGCGTAGACACCTTTGGGAGGTGTAAAGCTTCTACACTGTTGGTTTGACATGGCTGATTATTCCAGCCATTGGAAGAAGAGCAGTGACATAACTTATGCTCGGCGCACACAGAAAGGCTCCGATGTAGTTTGTCTGATGCGAGAAACCCTGAATCGACTTGGTCTATGTTCAATCGGGACCACGACAAGAGGAAACGTTGAGTTCACACAAACGCCTCACCATCAGGGGGTCTGTTGGAGGTGGCCACCACCACCACCCCGGTCTTCAAGAGGGTCTCAAACAGCTGCTTCAGAATCATGGCATCGGCAATGTCTGTCACCTGCAAAGCAGACAGAAAACGTGGTTAAAAAAAAGAGAGAAGAGAAAATAAATGGCGGTGCCATTTGCCTTCTCTTGTGGTAAGACTGGAGTGTATGGTTGGTGTGATTCAGCCCATGCCGTCATAGAGCGAGCGCTCACTCCCAAGAGCTGATTAGGGTCATTCACCTTTATTCTATCTGGTCATGGTCGGTCAGTCTCACCCACTCACACACTCACACACACACACACACACACAGTAAGAAAGTTACTCTTATGAATAGCGCTCTACCATATACGATTTAATACACTTATAAAAAAATAAAAAATAAAAAAAACGTGAATGTCCCTCAATTTAAGGGGCATATTGCTTCAATTCACACTCTACTCTAGTCACACACACGCTGCATCAACTGACTGCAAATGGTTGGCGCTGCTTTATGTCGAGGACAAGTACCGGAGCCAACGTGGCGAGGCTGAGCTAATTAATGGAGCAAACCGTAAGAATGAGAGAAAGAGAGGGTGAGAGAGAAAGGAAAATAATAACATAAATGGAGCAATATGAACCCAGACAGGGGCTACAATGGGAGACAAAGGCTCTCCACAGATGGCCATACACAGGTGTGGGTGTGTTGTCCCTGAGCCAGACACAAGGCCTGGGAGGTTAGAATCTATTAACGTCAGCGCTCCCCCCCTCGCTGCAACCGCAATCATATAGCCAACGCGGAGCCGCGAATGAGCCACAGACGTGCCCGCCCCGACGATGGGAGCCTTTTGTCGTTGACTGGCGAATGAAGAGCGCCGACCTTTTTGAGGAGTGATTCGGCGCGCTTGTTTTCCCTGCCTCTCGTTCCCTTGGGCCGCTGCTACCCCCCCCCCCCCCGCCCCGCCGCCGCCGCCGCCGGCTCCTCTGCTGCTCTTTTCATGCGCCTCTGAAGAGAGACGGGGAGACCGTGTCACCTTGAACCGCGCAGCGAGCGCGTCAACACGCCACACGTCAGGACAGGTCAAGAGCTTATTCAGAGGCGTCAAAGAGAAGCGCATGGAACATGTCTCATCCCTCGTTTTACAGAGGCGATGCTTAAACACAGGAGGCGGTAAACAAGAATACTCGCGGATCTTGAAGCATTTTACTTGGGAGTGAATACAAAAAGGGATGAATGCTGGATGTGAAGCAGGTTCTCAAGGATAAGAGGAGAGGTGTGCCCGTCATCTTCCAGTCCCTCCCCCTCCTCTACTGGCCTCTTACCTCTGTCCCGCGGAAAAACGTCTACTTGTGACAACCATACCCCAGCATATGCTGCTTTTCATGGCCCAGAGGGCCTTGTGCTTTTGCATAGTAACCTCTGTGGCCCCTGCCAAATCCCCATTAACATCTGGTCTAAAGCCTTGATTTGGCTAAGGAGAGGCATCAAATTGAGGTGTGCGCACGTGTGTGTGTGTGTGTATGTGTGTGCGTGTGTAATGAGAATCAATACAAAGCCAAGGCGCCTTGGCTACACATCCCCCTGAATGGGCTCCCCGTTTCCTACGGCCGTCTGTTTTTTTATTTTCATTTCAAAAGAATCATTTAATTATGACCTTTTATTCTAACAGGAATTTGTTTATTCATGTGCCCGCAGTGTACTCGTGAGGGGCAATATTGATTGCTGAAAGCACAGGAAAGAGAGCGGGGAGGGGGGGTGAAAAGAAAGGATACCCAGAGAATGACAAATGAAGGGGGGGGGGGGGGGGGTGTCTAATACAGTCCACTTGTGGCGCACAAAAACAACAGCGTAACCTCCGGCGCCGATGCCGATATTCAAATGAGCATCCAATTACTCCCGGAGGCAGTCGGCTTACGGGCGAGGCCCCGCGGGTGCTAAATTAAGCCTCTTTTGATCTTACACCTCTTTACGTACGCAAACCTACGAGCAATCGCCCAGGAGCCCCATGCAGACACTGGGGGGAGCCCCAGACAATGCCGCCGGGGCGCTCTCTACTCGCCTCTCCTTCCCGCTCGCCGCTCCTCTCCGTCTCTTCATCTCCGTCTCTTCATCTCGGCCCTGCTCAATGGCCGGCATTCATTAGGAAGCAGGCCTGGGGTGGGGACGGGCGAGGGAGTTTGGGGGGGGGGGGGCTACAAATTACTGATAATGGCGTGGTGCTAATGAAGAGAATGGAGAAATGTCATTAGCATTTAAGAGGATAAGATCCATCTGACCCGCTGCCGCCGCCAGTCGCTTCCCGGCGCCACTCACTTAAGGAGGCAGGAGAGTGCGACTGATAGCCAGGGCCTCATTTGCATGGCTGAGTGGAGGAGGATGCTGATTGGTATTGAGCACCGAGAGCCCCTCACCCCCCCCCCCCCCCCCACCCCACCCCACCCCCCCTCCCTCCTCAACCCTTGTTTATGCATCGCAAACAACGCACACGTGTTGGCCTGTTGTGTTGTGCTGTCCCCAGCCCCCACACACCGGCTCCCCCGCTAGCAACAGTTGACTCGCAGAAAAACGAGCACCCACCGAACCCCCCCCCCCCCCCCTCAAAAAAAACACAGGCAAAACAAATCAATTACAGTTTGGTCTGCGGTGTGTTTCTCCCGCCGCTTCCAATGTGAAGGGCAGTGTTGAAAAGAGCCATGCTTGATTCTCGCCCGAGGCGAGGAGTGAGTGATCAACGGGGGCAGACGCACCTTCTGCGACCTTTGACCTGCATTAGGATTACTAGTGAGGAACCGTACGAGCCATCGGGAGCTTCACTATAGATGGCCACAGATGTCCCCTCGCCGCCAGACAATAAGGGCAGCTTCTGAAGCTTCTGTCCTTTTCTAGAGCAGCGAAAGGAAAATGCTTTAAGGAGAAACAATAACAGGGGAACACGACAATGGACACAGGGTTCTCCGACGTTAATGTAATATGAGGTTAGTTCAACTAAACCGACGTTCTACAAGCAGGAAGAGAACGGCAAATTAGCAGACGGGCCTGCATGGTCGCTGTCAATGGGGATTCAAGCAATCCGCTTGTTCCTGCACGACTGGGTGGAGAACTAGTTTAAAATTATATATATATACTTCCTGAAACTTTGTAGCACGCACGCACGCACCCCCCCCCCCCCCCCCCCCCAGTATGAAGAAGACAAGCCTTGAGGAAAGAACCGGTTAACCTTTTATGATCGTGCCAGTGCGAGTGCCTGACTGGGGTGCTAGGCTATGAGGAGCCACTAGGTGGCCCCAGCCCTGTAACTGTTAGGATCCTCAGATTCACCAGCTAACTTATGCTTTCTCACTATGTTGGGTGAAAATTCTAAAATGAGAATTTGAATGTGATGTTCAGACTTTCTAAAGGGGTTGAGGTAAATTCAGGGGAAACAGGTCAACAAAGAATGAAGAACAGAAATAAAAATGATGGAAAATTAAGAACTTGTATTAAAAGGGAATTAAGAACGTCCATGAAGACTGGGGGTTGCCATTGGTGTTGGAATGATAACCACAGTGGGGGAGCAATATATTTGGGCCGACAAGCAGGCAATGCGAAATATGATTTTAAATTGTAAATAAGATGGGGATTTCTTTTTTAATGCCCCCATTTAGAATGGGTCCAAGGTACTATTATATTTAAAGTACATGCAAACCAGCTTCTTTTATACCTTTTTACATGCAGGCTTACTTTGTATCCATAACATCTGCTTAAGCCTACAGACAAACACACAAGGTACAAAACCCAACACACTCACTCACCTGAAACTCGTCGAAACACAAGAGGCAGGTTTCATTGCTGATCTCCATAGCAACCGGGGAGATGGGGTCATAGGTGAACATTTTCCCTAGCCTTCGTTTAGGCAGGCTTTGTTTCCTCCGGTGGATCCCTTTAAACGTTACACAAACGTCAGACAGCGCCTTAAAGCACACCTGCAACAGAAACCCAAGGCCCCCTCCCCCTTACCATCCAAACTAAAGCCATAATTTCACACATACACATAATAGTGGACAATTAGTGGGGCTGCTTCAGGACAAACAGAGTGAGGTAAATACAAGGATTTATAAAGTAGGGAGGCATTCAACTTTCTGAAAGTCAAGCAAGCTAACCACTGGTACTTATTTGAGATTAAGCAGTGAAAAGGGAAAAAGGAGAGAATCGAACTTTTGTGGATGTCCAACATGAAGCCGTTGAAGTGGACTCTCTTCTTACGGCAGTTCTCCACATGGCTGAAGAACATGTCCATGAGCATGGTCTTCCCTGTGCCTGGAGGGGGGCCAACAGAACAGAAAAGATTCTACGCTGAGCAAAAGATAGCTTCCGAATAATTCTCCCTTTCCCACTGGGAATAGGATTATGAAAGAGTCCTGTTTAAATGACGCAAGTGTTTGACTTGAACGTGTCCTCTCGGGTCCATGTCTCTTACCCACAGCTCCATGAATGTAGAAGCCCCTGGGTGGAGGTGGTGGAGGAGGAGGGGTCTCGGAGTCCTGGGAAAAAATAGAACATGAATGACATGGAAATTACAACCCCAGCCAATTCACTTTAATATCAACCCTTTAAGGGATGCTTGTCATTATAAACAGTAACTTCCAATAAGCATGGCGATACACCCTTTAATGCCATGCGGTAGAATGCGTCTTAAATCCCCGAGATGATCCCCTTAAAGCAGGCACAGCCGAACGCATTAACACTGCACAGTGATACTATAGACTGGCCTATATCACGTTACGAGACCATATAATATTCATGACCACATAAGATGTAAACGTTGTTTTATTACAGTATGGCGAGGCGTCGAGCAACCACGAGGGTTCGACTTCTTCCCAGGCGAGCCCTACTGCTGCGGCGCAAGACAAAGGACATCTAATCAACAAGACAAGCCAGGGTTCCCACGGAAGAAAAGCATCATCAGCCCAACAATAGGGGGATTTGTCAGACAAACGAGGAGGACTGGATGGGGACTTCATAGGGCCTGGAGTGGACTTGTCCACAGAGTGTGTTTAGCGCCGGCTAATTGTGATACTGTGCTGCTGTGTGGAGGTGATGCTGGGGAGTCATTGTGTTGACTGTTATCATCACAAAGGACTGCTTTTCTAAGGCCCTGTTTGCTATGTGACCAGGCTGCTAGCTCGATGAGACACAAAACAGACGGTGAAATCCACCGTGTTACAGAACCCGGAGCCTAATAAAGCCTTGGGAATTTTGTGTTTTCCCAACATTTTGTTGAGAAATTCATTGATTGTGTTGTGATTTAGGCTCCCTTAATAATGTTTTTCTCGCAAGTTGGTTTGGTGAAAACGTTTGCCCCAATAGGTTTGCAAAGCCCTAACAGTCAAGCTGTTTTGGAATCGTTTTCATGCTCCAGTCATCAACAGTCATTGTCGTAAATCTAATTTAGCCAGTAATTTAGGGCAGCATTGGTGAGTGTCCACTGGCCTTCATGGAGGACCAGACTCTCATATCTCAGGACAATGGCTGATTCACAAGTGGAGCAAAAGCACCCCGCCTGCGCCGTCCCTCCCTCCCTCCCTCCCCCTCTGTCCCCGTCCTGTCCGGTGCTGGGGTGAAACGCTGGAAGAGCAACAAGCCGCTCCTGTCGGCACCGGAATGACAGCGTGTGACTTCTCGCTGACTTCCCAAGCTGCTCTCTGGCACGTCGGGGTAATTGTCGGCGGCAGTGGCTGGCGGCCATTTTACCACGGCACAGTGGAGAAAGACAGGGCCGTCCCTCTGTTCCCCCCTCCCAAAACCTCTTCCTCACAACGCACCGCCAAGCCTCCGACCCCTCACCCACTGTTGGACAGCATTTAGGCCAGCGCATGGGCGAGTAGATGAGGTCAACTGGCTACACAGCAGGGATATTTCGTTGGACAAGTTGTAAACTCTTCTTGCTTAACTCTATCGACCACTATTCACGGCCTTATTGGTCATTGGAAAGGATAGCCATGGTGGACTGTCATAGTAGTCACTGGAGGAGGCCTAGTAACCAGGCAGACGTCTACAACACCAAACCCTGGATAAGGTCCGACTTGAATGGGGTGGCTTCTTGCTAACAATGGGCCATTGTTAATGACAGTGGAAAACACGCCACTTTGGGTCAATATTAAGTCAAGTGCACTCCCTTCACAAGCATTGTCAGTCAGTGGAGGACAATGGCGGTACTTTCACAGAGAGAACAGACATACTGGGAGGACAACGGTATGACCTGATTTAAACCATGTGTAATTGCATAAGAATTCCAGTCGGGGGAGTGTGTGTGTGATTGTGAGCAAGACAGACTGAGGAATGAGTAGAGGGGGTCACGTTGACAGACCCTCACACCGCCATATTTGTCAGAGTCCAGAATCAAAAGCAAAATGGACAAGAATGGCCCGGACAATGGGGATCCCCTCATTACTACCCTGGGACGGTGAGAGAGGGAGAGGGGTGCCGGGACACTCCCAGCGGGAGGCCTGTCGTGCTGCCTTTCCCAAATCTCTCCCGAGCCCCATGTCTGTGCCAGCCGACCCCCGACTCCCTTCACATAGACACAGTTTCCCCTGACCTAAAAACAACAACAAACCTCCACACTGTCCCATAACACACCCACCCAAACACACACCCGCATCCCCAGCCCCTACCCTGCATTTGACCCGTGCCCCCTCGGTGGACTTGCTAGGATACGATGCAGTGGATTCTTTGCAGTGCCCCCATATGTGGCACAATAACGGGGGCCCCAGAATAAAAGCGAGTCTAGATTCCTCAATGTAAAAGGCTTAGGTTTAGAACAAAGCCATGAACAGAATTGATGTGATACTTTTTTCATTATACACAGGAGAGGATGTTATACTATCCATTATGCCATATTTTAATAATGGAAACATGAAACTGGCAAGCAGAAAGTCATTATTGACCTGTGAAAAAACTAATGGTGAAATGAATTATAATAATTAAAAATGCACTCTTCTTCAATCAACTGGGGCCTCAAAGGACATTCTGCAACACAATAAGATCGTAATGTTTTGTCAAATGTCTAGAACATCAGGTTGAGTAACTTATTGCAAATTGTTTGCTAACTTGGAACAAGCAACCGGAAAGCAGAATGGTTGTGCAAAAACATGAAAATAGGTTGCAACCTGATTTAGCTCACAATGCATGCCAGACAGGGCAAAGGTCACTTTACAAAATCAATGCAATGCCTTCATTGGTAGGCAACAAAATTGCATACAAAGTTGCACATGCAGACAGTTGCAACTGTTAAGTGTTATTTTGTGCAGCTAATTAGCAAAATTTTACCCATACCTTTTGAAGTTGTACATCATCTGCTTTTGGCTTTACCATTTGCTCGGACAGGGTCAGGTAGATTTCATTGGAATAACCATTTAGTGCACTCTGCAGGACACCCAGTTGATGCAGAACATCCCTTTGCTGCAAATCCTCTTCCAGAGAGCCACAGCGAATGAGACGGTCATAATGCTCAATAGTTCTTGTAAAAGCATGGGTACCTGTGGTTGGTAGATTTGGTGGGCTGGGTGATGGAGATGGACTATCTGCACTTGTTGTGTAACCTGGACCCCACACCCAATACACAAACACGCAAACATTACATTTTACCTTACAGTGCCCTGCAGTTACCTGAACAAGCCACATTTTGTCTACGACTTAGTAGGAGGTTATACATAGCTGGAGAAGTGCAAAGCTAGCTAACCTAACCAAGTTATGAAAGACACAAATACTGCAGCTGCCTTGTACAATGTCAAAACTGTAAATATGCAACGGAAACATGAAACGAAACAATGGTCTTAACCTTTCACAAAGTTGCTGGTGGCAAGATACCAGACATTATTATAAGTCCGAAACTTGTCTCTCGGTAAATATCTTAACAAACACCTAATCGCCAAAGGCAGCGAGCACGTCGCCATCTTGATTCAAAATAATGTAACTTTATTCAACATTTTGATTTGTCATATAGTTTTATCATTCTCCAGCTACACAACCATTCGGTAGGCTAAAGAAACAAAACATTTAGATTTTAGCAGTGTCTTAGTTTAAAAACTATTAAACATCATTCCCTTCATTCTGTATATTAAGACAAACCATTTGTATTTATACAATTAGCTAACTTAACCAGCTTACATATTTGAAATTACTTCAAGGCAATTTGGACCATACATCTATCATCTTTCATAGTGAATAAAAATTTTACTTTACTACTATAGTAAGACACATCAGATGTTTTACTCATCGAACCAAACTCTCGTTTGTCAAGATCTCCAGCGGTTTACGATTTGGACCAATCCAAAACAAATGCGCCCAGTCATGGGTCGTAAACAAAACCAGGCAGCAAGTGCCAGACGTCAGCTGAACCTCAGCTGATCGGAAGTGAATCGCACAAGTTGAGGCAGAGGCTAAACGAGCTAGCAAGCTAGCGGTAGTGGGGGAGAAATGGCTGATACCATAGCTGATACAAGGAGGCTATTCTCAAAGCCTCAAAACCTAAATGATGCCTATGGACCCCCAAGTAATTTTTTAGAGATTGATGTGAGCAATCCTGAGACGATCGGTGTGGGAAGGGGCAGATTTACCACGTATGAAATCAAACTGAAGGTGAGGTTTGTCGGTGTAGCTAACGTTGACAGCTAGCTAGCAACATAAGCTAGCCACCTTTACGATTTCCCAAAGGAACTTGGCATCGAAGTTCAAATAAAATATATACCATTGGCTTCAAATGAAATAAAATGCATGATTTATCTTCAAGCATTGTATTTAACGTTTACTCGCATCCTAGATTACTACTACTAGCAAAGAAACATGCTGGCTACAACGTCATGAATGATTTGCCTGTTAAATCTAACGAAAGGCTAGCTAGCTAAATTGTCGTTAGCTAGTATTTAACGTTATTGTTAAGGTAAATATTTTTACTTCTGCAACTAGCCAAGTAACGTTAAGAAGCGAACACACTACACACGTTGGTGTTGTGACATGTCATATTACACCTTACCTAGCTAGCAAGCCAGTTAGTCAGGTAGCTACACACACTAGTCACTAGCCAACGCAACGTCAACTTTTTCACAGTTCGAATTCACTTTAAGGTACGTCGTTATCTAGCTACTGCTTGGTCTTTTTCTAGTTGGGCTTGTGAAACTTTGTTCTTGGTGAAATGCCAGTCAACTTTAGATAGTTGTTCGTAGCTAGTAGTACACTAAAACATAATCAAAGTGGGGAAAAAGCATTGAAAACAATTGGACTGTATGTTCAATAATGTTAAAGATTAAATAAGGTTACATACTGTCTTAAAAGTAACAGTACTAAGCTTTATTGCATTCTTTACAGCCACCGCCCGTCCCCTGCCCTGGGTGTAGAGGACAGATAATGCAATTTGTCACTTAATGGTGATAAGCTCAGTAGTATAAATTTAACCCAATATAATGAGCAGTTGTTGTATCTCTGAACCATAACTGAAGTTGATCCTCTTGCATGTCAGTATATGAGTGCTCTGAACCTTTATTATTTCATGTATTTATTTGATTGAAGTTTTTTGGTGGATATCAGTTTACTTACCTGCTTTTATTAGTCATAGTACATGAGGAAAGTGTCTTGGAACAGTTAGGGTAATAGAACAGTTGGTCAGCTTTTCTGGAACTACAGACAGGATGTAGCAGGCCCAGCTAGCTTATTTATTGCTTTCCTTCCTGGTTTGCGTGGGAGGGGTGCTGTAGGGTAGGACATGACAATAGTCTCATGGTTTCCTGTTCATCTACTGAGAGTGGCTAAGGTTGGCTGAGACACTTGGCTCACTGTCTAAACTGAGCCAGTTAATGTTAAGTTAGGCTGCCAGAAAGAAACACTGTTTGTGGAGTATTACTGTTTGTTAATGATTGAGTTTAAGAATTAGTAGTTAGTTGGACAATCTAAGCAATTGTTAATATTTTCATCTTCAGTTGTGTCAACTTGTCCAAGTCCAAGGAGTCTTTTTTTTAAACACAGATACTTTATTGAATTGAATGTTGTAAGTATACAATTCCCTCTTTCTGCAGTACATGTTTGAGCAGAAAGTTAGACAAGTTTATTGCATAAATAAGTCAACAATAGGCTAGAGCAGTATAGTGTCCCATACCCACTGTAAAAACTTAACGTAGACAATTTAGACAAACAAAGGAGATCATATCCATAACTTACTTTTGTAATTGTTGGGAAAGTGTTTGCACATTATAGACGTAATTGAGTTTGAAACATTTGCAGGCTATATATATGTAGAGGTATTTGTTGTCTCACGGTCATCCCAGCACATCTGTACCTTGTCTGATTTACTTGGCTGTTTCTTGGTTGTCATCCGTATTGACTGACGTCCCCCATGGTTAGCCTGGCGAATTTAGCGTGGAGAGCGGCCCTATAGTTATCTCTTCCCCCGTACCCTTAAGAAGCTGGAGCGAAAAGAGAAGCCGTCTCCAGGCATTAGCGCTGAATATAAGGCTACTGTACTTGATTAGCGTGTAATAATTAGCATATGCGTGTAATCAGCATTATTGTGCGCCTCGTAGCCCTCTGTGACCCTGCTTTGCATAAGAGCCCCGAAGACGAGCAGCATCTCTCCCTTCACAACAAGCGTGGTGTCAACTCTGCTTCGCTTCTCTCCCCTCCCTTTCTTCTCCGTTCTTTAGAACCATTTTTACTCCCGACTCTCAAAGGCGTGGAACCAGTGTCTCGGTCCCTGGAATGCTAGAAGCTTACCCCCCCTCCCCCCTCCTTTTTACAATATTTGGAACCTGATCAGATTTTTCTTTTGTAATTATGCCATGAAATCGTTATAGATTACTTGACTCTGGGTCCCTGCCCCCCATTCCGGCTGCTGCCCCCCCCCCCCCCCCCCCCCCGCGCCCTGTCCCAAACCCAGTGAGAGCCCGTCAGGCCGTACTGAGAGAGTCGGCCTAATCCCTTCATTGAGAGAAGAGAAGAAATAATGGGGCCAGGGGGTGGAGAGCAGGATGGGTTTCTCTCCCCCCCTCCCCCCCCTACCTTCACCCCAAACTACCAGGGGAGGGCACAAAGCCACCCCTTCAACCCCCCAAGCCCGTCTCCTGGCCAGCCTTCCCCTGGCTTCCTCACCCTGTCCATCCACCTCCCTAAGTGTGCAGTCGGTGGCCTAGTTCACAGGGTGTTCACCTTGGCTTAGATGACACCTACGCACAGTCGCATGTCCCTCCCCTTCGCAGCTGGAGGGCTGTCTGTGTGTGTGGTGGGTAGTGCCCCGCACAAGGTCTGTCACCTTTGCTGGTTTATGTTGGGAGCTGATGCCTTTGTTTCGCGTCGTACCAAAAGGCATTCCAGGTTCTGCGGACGCCTCAGTGTCCAAGATTGTAATATTTGATTGGTGTACTAGAATTTTAGGGTGGGGATATAGTCATGAATCTGATGGTCTCTGGTTTAGTCACATGACCGATTTCATAGAGAGTAGAAGTTAGGCTTTGGTCATAAGACAAATGCCATTGAAGTGGGGTTTTTTTTGTCCAGGCCCTAATACCCAAATAAAATGATTTTGCAGTTGGTATTTTATGTACAAAATGTCTTTCCTCTCAAGACACGCATTTATGACTAGTTTACCATCAGATGGCTTGGCTTAACACAATGGAATGTTGACCTTGCATAAACTTTTGAAGTATTTTTTTCCGACAGCCTTGGTCTGTTATTGGAATTACAACTAAGTCTTTTAACGACAAAGAAGCTTTTTAGCTTATTCGATTTTTCTTTTTTCCCCTGTTTGTTCCTTCACTGTTTGTCCGTGTCCTGAATGTGCACGCCTTGTTCTGCTCTGTCCTAATGGTGTCTCAGTTTGATGTGAGTTGGAGAGGACTTTCCCCCCTCTCTCTCTCTCTCTCTCTCTCTCTTGCTCGCTCGCTCTCTCACTCTGAGTACTGTGTTTGTTTTTGAACTCGACAAACAGGGGAGGAGGAGGGGGGGGGGGGTTTCAACATTAGACTTGTCCGTGGTAGGCTCCATCTCCCCCTTCAGAGATGGAGAGCACCCACATGAGAGTGGGTTTGGGATCTCACTTTGTTTATGGACAGGAGCACATAAAAAGGCCTCTTAGAGAGCGCCCTCTCTCTTTCTCTCTTTTTCTCTCTCTCTCTCCTCCACCCCCCTTCTCCCCCGCTCCACTCCTATAGCTTTCCTTTCTCTCTCTCTCTTTCTCTCTTTTTCTCTCTCTCTCTCCTCGACCCCCCTTCTCCTCCTCTCCACTCCTATAGCTTTCCTTTCTCTCTTTCTTTCTCTCTTCCATTTGGGGTTGGTTGGGGGAGCTTTCGGTCATTAATAAAACCGGTGTTGGGGGGAGAAGGTGTGTGTGTGTGTGTGTGTGTGGGGGGGGGGGGGGCTTGTCAGCCACAGTCAAGTGTAATCCAAACTCTACAGCATCCTCTCCGACAACTATTTTAATGGAAATGGGGAACATATTGTATCAAGGCTACCATATCCTACTTGAAATGACAGTATCAAAAGTGGGAGTTGATGCTATGGCAACAAAGCAGCTTTCTGCCAGCTAGGCGAGTAGAGGGGGAGAGAGAGGGAAGGCTGTCGGGCTGCAGAGGCCAGTGAGTGAGGCAGAGAGAAAGGGAGAGTGCATGGAGAGATGAGGAGAGTGAAAGACCCATGTCCCCAACTCTATTGTTCTCCCCGTCCCCCCCCCACTTTGGGAATATGATGCGATGAGGTGGCGTTGTGTCGAATTTTCGGATACTTTTTGTTCTGAATGGAAGGAGGGGTGGGAGGGTTGTGAGAAGGGGCTCCGAGTTAGGGATGCGCACTCTAACTTGACTTAATCCATCCTGCTAAAAGCTAATGCATACGCGGTCCTGAACCATTCTCCCTGGAGAGGGGTGACCCCTCTCTCAAAGAGGGCTGGCTCTTTTCTCTACCCCCCCCCCCCCCCCATCTTTAATGAGCTCATGGTATTGTCTCCTTACCATCATGCTTCACATGCATTTCCAACGCTGTATGGTATTCTCCAATGTGCACGCTTTTAAAGGGACAGTGAAAAACAGGAGATGCAGTTAAGGTTTTTCAGTCTTCGTGAAAACGCTACGGCTCACATTGATTTGACCAGCAAGCCACACACAAGGCAAAAATAATTCGATTGGAGAAAAAGTTCACATTTTTCTTAGTTTCTTTTTGTTTTGACAACTTTAGCTGTGGAACTTTAAATGCAGAAGTTAGTTGTTGGAGTAACCGTTTAACCAAATCATGAATAAAAATGTTTGGGGGGGAGAACGTCTGTTATTTACAAAAGAGTCTTAATGATGGAACCCTGTAAACGCTCACACTATTGATGTGCCAGAGCCAGTAAGTTAAAAGTGTAACATGGGAGTTGTTGTTTGCTGAGATATAACCTAGCTGTTGTTTAGCAGATGCAGTGGCTATGTTGTAGCTTTGGCCCAAGGTTACTCCCATGGAGTAACACTGTTTGAGCTGCCCCACGCTTAAAAAATTAAACATCATTAAATAAATAACTTTTTATCTAGGACATGTATATATATATTTTAAAACAATAACAAAATATCCCAGCCTTACCCTATATTGGCAGATTCTACAGGTGCTTTATATTTCAAATGTTAGTGTAAATTTAAATCCTGTTAGTTGAGTTCCAGCTAGGTCATAGGCCCCTAATGTACAGGCTAGACAGTGATTCCTGTGGAAGTAAGCTGTTGGTGAGGCGGTGTGGGTCTGGTGGGTGTGCCTGGGGCGGGGCTTAGTGGAAAGTGGAGGCTGAAGACTATATTTCAGGAGCATGTGTACAGACACTTCATTTTTAATAGATTTAGTATATTTTATTTTATGATCGAGTGGCTTTGTTAAAATGATCAACTATTATAAACAAAATTATGTTAACTCTTGCAAACGTCGAGGCACGTAAATAAATATATTTAAAAACTGTCCTCCGCTGCTGATAAAAATGGGCAAAAAAATGTGCCGCTTTGACATCACCGATGTCCGCTGACGCACGTATTGTGAGTTTTGCACCATTGACACATTGATTGTGCTGGGCTACACGTAGACATTTGAATGGGAGAGACAGCATCGCTTGTTAGCGTATCTAGACAGAAGAGGCCTTGGAGGGAACGGATTGGAGACTGCGTTTGTATTAAAAATGTAGGGCTCCAGTGTGGCGCTAAAGATTTTGCCGTGGCGGGGCACAGTGAATCACTGGATTTTAGTTGATGATCACTTCACCCACCCTACAGGGAAGTAAGACTTTTCCTTCGGCAAACGCAATGCTAAAGTCTAGTTCTTTCGAAGTATCGGTTTCACAGCAGCTCCTAACATTACAGAAGTGGCATATAGGGCCTTAGCCTAGGCAATATCTCTCTCCTCCTGTCCTTACGAAACCCTGGCACCCTGGAATCTGACCTTAAAAGAAAAGTAGAGGCAACGTGTGCTTTTCCATACGATTCAGGAAATGCGGGAGGGAGCGTCTGGTTCGGCCCAATGTACCAGCCATTGCCTGAGCCAGTAACCCGAGTGACACGGCCGGCCCCCTTCAGCCCCGACCTCCAATCAGCCGTGAGGAGAGCGGCGCGGATTGAAATCTGATCTTTGACTTGTAGAGATCTCACGCTCACGCCTGTTTTCCCTGAAATTCTCGAAGTGTATGTATCTGGTGGGTGTGAGAGTCTGGAAAAGTGTACGTGTTGACTGTACAGTTTGTGCGGGTGACTACTCAGATTCATCACGGCTTTCCTCGAACCTGTTCTGGCGTTCCTCCCCTTACCCGGTAATGCCAATCTCTTAATCACAGGGTTGGAGTGGGAGGAGGTATTGAATGGTGACTTTCTCTCTTTATTCCTTCACTTCTGCCTCTCTTTTGTCTCTGCAGTTTGGTCTTACTTGGGGTTTCTGTAGAGGAGGCAGTGAAAGGGTGAACCCCAGCGTGCGTGCGTGCGTGCTTGTGTGTGTGGTTGTAGTAAAGTCCAGTTCCCTCTGCGATGGCAGACCCGGGGCCTTAATGGATTAGCTTCGCGGCGGTGGCAGATTACCTGTAACCATGATCTGTTGTCGTGGAAATTAGCTTAGCGATGTTCCGTGCTGCGCGCTAACCCAGCACAGTGGGACAGCCCAGGGTGAGTGGAGAGCAGGGCTAAAGCTAGCAGCGCTAACGCTAAGATTATCCACTTCACCTGTGCCCAGGGGGAGGGAGCCGACGGGACGGTGTCGGGAAAACAGCACTGACTTACCACCTCACCTGCAGAGTTCTAGAAAACTGAGGGGGAGAGTGTAACTGCAAAGGAGATTTAGGGGAGCGTTCAGTGACTGCCTAGTTGCAACACTGGGAAATGATAAGAAAAAAAAATTGTTAATGTAAGAAGACCGACAGAGGTAAAGGAAAGGTTGGACTATTGGGTTATTTTGGGTTCCATGATTTTGCAATTACGGCCTGACTCTTGAACTCAAAACAACCCTATCAGAAATGTTCCTTCCTCCGTGTAATCATCCCCCTGCTCTCTCTCTCCCTCTCCCCCTTCTGCTCCGTTATTGTTCATCCCTGAACGCTGTTTTCCAGTCACCAAATGGAAAAGTCTCCGCTGACCCGCTCCCGTGTGCTTTTTATATTATACTTATTTTTAACATCAAATTCTGAGAGTGGACTTTGCTCTTTCCTTTTATCATTACTGTGGGCAGGATAGGGATGGAAAGGGTGAAGGGGGGGTGGCCATCATTTTGAAGACTGAGGAGAGGACAGAGTGGAGGGAAGAGGAAGGCTGGCCTGTGTTCTACACGGTGAAAAGACTCGAGAGGGGTCTCAAGGGCAAAACACTGACTTATTATAGAAAAGGGTGGGGGGTAAATATGAAGGAGAGGGGAGAGCAAGACCATAAGAACGAATAGGCCCCCTCTCCCTCTGCATTCCCACCTCAATTAGGCCTAGTCCTCCAGGCACAGACCAGACCTACACCCCCCCCCCCACCTCCACACACACATTTAATTTCCCATTTATTCATCCATTTACTCAGTCCGCCAGTTACTTAACCATCTCCTCATCACGCTCCCTCGCCTGTCCATCGATCAGTCTGCCGCTGCTCATGCCCGCCCGCTCGCTCGATACCTTTGCTCTCCTGGATCCCTTTTCCATGAATTCTGACCCTCCACAATTGTGGACCGCCTATACAATGTTTCTCTCTGTCTCCGCCCTCCTCGTGGAGGCTTTGTGGTGGGGACGGCCGTGTGCTGTCAGGACCGGTGAAGAGCTTTGGCATTGTGCCCTAATGTTCCGCTTCCCCCAGTGTTTTCTGTCAATGTCGAAACATCTCCTTTTTTAATGTGAAATGCGCTCTTGAAGAGCTCATAAACAGCGACTTGAATGTGACACACACACACACATACACACACACACACACACTTGCACGGAACAGACACACACTCTTAAGTCCTTGGTGCAGCGGCAGAAGAGAACTTTTTTTTTCTCCCTTTCTTCCTCCCTTTTATATGTTTCTTCTTTTCTTTTTTTTTTATACCTCCGAGGCTCATTTCAATTTCCAGTTGAATCAGTTTGATTTGTATGTGTCTTTTAAAGTCAGAGTGGCAGAGCACAAGGCTAGGCCCAATGCCTGTGCTGGGTCATTTCTCTCGTTCGCCTGTCTCAAGTTGGCACAATCATTCTCCTCGTCTTCTATCAAATCCCTTTTTCCCAAAAGGGCCATTCGGGGTTTGCATGACATTGGCAGTGGATGACATCGGTCATTTGAAAAGCGCTAAACACCAATTTCTACTCAAACCGAGCTTTTGTGGAATGCCAAGGTCTTTAAATATGCAGAGTTTTGGGTGGAAAGTAAAATTGTTACGTCTTACTGGCGTTTCTGAATATGAAAATGGGCACAGATGGCCTTGCTATGCCCGTAAATTAGACCCCCCGGGTTTTTTTTTCTCACTCATTGATTTGGGATTCATTGATTTTGACCACTTTGGCATTTCTTATTGTCAATATAATCTGTTAGTGTGGATAGCAGAGTCACTAAATATGCACACTTTGCCACATGTTTTGAAGTCCTAGTTTTGTTTGTGTGTGTGTGTGTGCGTTCTCAGACCAACCTGCCCATCTTTAAGCTGAAGGAGTCCCGTGTGCGGAGGCGATACAGTGACTTTGAATGGCTCCGAGGGGAACTGGAGAGAGAGAGCAAGGTGGGTCTCCTACAGGCCAGAGCTGGAGCTACGACCTCCCTTTGTCCGTGTGGCCTGTCTACTGTTTGACCTTCGCAGAGCGACGCTTGGGCACTGTAAACTTTTTAGCTACACCTCTTAGCCCGTCGTCGTCATACCTTACTGGAAAGAGTCAGTCTTCCCAAACAGGAGACAGGACACTGAGGCGACACGGGAGGCTCGCTTTGCCTTGTCCTGTGTACTCGCTAACCAGACTGTTGCTCGTAGCGCACTACACTGCTTTTCATAGTGTTTTGCTTGAAATGTCACTTTAATTAGATGTCGCAGGAGGAAATTAAACACTGTATGGTGCAACTATAGAACGTTGTAACTCGTTATATAGGTCTATATAGAATGAAAAAGTGTATGTATTTGTCAGATTAACTACGTTGTACTAATTTGAAATATCCGAAAGGGATTCGGTCTAATCCGGGAACTGTAACATCCCTAACCCATACCAAGCGCATATTTTTCTGCATGTGTGCGTGCGTGCGTGTGTGTGTGTGTTTCTCCCAGGTGGTTGTCCCCCCTCTCCCGGGGAAAGCTCTGTTCCGGCAGCTACCGTTCCGTGGGGACGATGGGATATTCGACGACTCGTTCATCGAGGAGCGCAGGCAAAATCTGGAGCAGTTCCTCAACAAGTGAGTCTCTCCGCTCCCTAACCCCCAAGCGTCTGTCAGCGTCGGTATCCACCGACGAGGGGGGGGGGGGTATGCTCGATGCATATTCGTCTTAGCGACTGCCTAATAAAGAACCATGAAAGACTTGGCATTAATCAACAGGTACCCTCAACTTTCCTCAGGTATTTTTAACTGGGAACACATTACCGGTTCCCACTGCTCTCCTCCCGACTGTTTCATAATTACTTTGTAAATGGCAAGAACAACCAAAGAGGCTGCAAGTGGACCCCGCCCCTTCCACACCGACCCGCCAACACTACAACATTTCCCCCCCGCATTTGTTTTATTGTAGGTGTGTAATTTATGATAATTGCCGCTGAAATTACAGCACGCGGTTCCTTGGGAGATTGTGTGTGCACCTCTGCTTCTTTTTGAACCGACATGTCCTCACCCCCCGCAGCGAAACAATAAAAGTTACAGTGGGATGGTAATTATTTGCTTTGATTGCAGACTTGGCGATTATGTTTGTTTCATGTGCAAATGTGGCGACGGTTCCTGTTAGAATATTAAGTATGGAAGGATGGTTAAGAAAATAAAGAAAAATTCACAAATTGGTTCTTAAGGGAGCTGAGAGTGTGTTGTTAATTAAGAGTTTTTCTCTCTGCCGCGAATTAAACGCCACTGTTGATCATATCATTGTTCAGACTTAATAGCTGCCTCACCGGTTTGCAGTGATTGAGAGCATTGTTGAGAGGGATTCTTTTCGGAGTGGTAAACAAGGTTATTGCTGCCAAACAACGCTCCAGTGAAAGGGTCTCGCCAAAGTTTGCAGGAAGTTGGATTCATGGCTCCGATGGAAAAGTTAAGAGGGTTCAAATAAAAGGCACGGAGAAAGGGGCTGGGCTGGGCTGGGGGAGGGGAAAAAACGGCTGGAGAAGATCTGGACGACGTCCTCCTCAAGAATTGAAATAAAAGAAAAGGGAGAGAACGTAGAAGGAAACACAAAAATAGTCTCCTGCCATATTAGCACACCTTTCTAGCTGCACACCTACCCGTTTACTTTCCTTTGTGTATGAAAGGATGCCTGGTGCTGCCGGACCATGCAGCCTTAGAAACATTACCTCTGCCACTGTTTCAGGGCAACGTGAGTACATCGCCAACCGTTCTGAACCTTGCCAAGAAGTTATGTTTAATATATTTGATAGATACCAGATTGTATTGAGGAAGGTCATGAAAGACTTCCGGCTACTCCAAAATATTGTTTGCCCGACAGATGACCCTGAGGCTTGTGTACACCTGAGATATTTCCCATTTAAATCTGAGAGTGCTGAGTCGTAGTCCGAGTACGTTTGCTGTAATGAGGCTGGAATTGGTTCTGCTGAGCAATGAAATGTTTTCGGTCTTCAGTGCCTCCTTTTGTTTGTGTTTTTTTGCCCACCCGGGTCTCTCCGGGTACTTTTTCACCCCTCTTTCCCTCCTCCGATCGCCCCGTCCTCCCTTCTCATCCCATCCCTCCATCTCGTACTCTTGTGCCCTCCGGCTGACCTGACCCGTCGGAGAGCAAAAGCATTCACAGAACCTGCTAATAACCAATCCGCTTCTCCCCCCTCCCGCAGCTGATTTTGCGTTAGAATGTGTAATGGGCAATTTCTTAAAGGCCTGCTGAGAAAAAGGCTCCGCGTTTCAGTCCGGAAGTTTACAAGTTAGATGTTTTTTTGTTTCGTGTTTTTTCATTATGACGGTATTGAGTGTCCCTGAGATACACAAGTCCTTTTTTTATGTTCTGGTGCTCATTTCTGGTGCTCGTTTTATGTGAAGGACACAGTCAGTTGTACGGGACCATTAGATGTGACCTAAGTCTATGACAGACACTCAGGTGCCTGTAGAGCCGCTTGTGGTCATTGCCATTTTCCTCCTATGTGCTTTCAGAGTGGCCGGTCACCCCCTTGCCCAGAACGAGCGCTGTCTGCACATGTTTCTACAAGACGAATCCCTGGACAAGAACTACACCCCCTCCAAAATCAGACAAGCCTAAGAGTCTTTGCCTGGCGTCGCTTGGCCTGCTTGGCCTGGCTTGGTTCAGTCTGGCTTTGCTCAGCTCAACAATCCAAAGCTTTCCCTACCGCTAACGGTCGTCCTCAGACCACAAACTCTACTATGATCTTCACTCTTTGTTTGCAATCACTCACTTTTATTCTTGTTTGATTAGTGGTCTTGTCTAGTGCTTGGTATCAACCTGCAATTCGATTAAACGAAACAAAACAAAAAGCTATACGTTTAACTGTGGTTGAAAAGAGATTCTAATCGTTTCTTCTCCTTTCGTTTTGTCTGGAAATGCCACTAATTGAGGTATTTTATGTTATCTGTATTTATCGGTGAGCTATGTCCTGGATATATTCATATTTTAATGTAACACGTTTCATTTATGCAACACTGCTGAATGCCCACGTCTTTTTCCAACACAAAGTTTATTTTTTCAAACTAGGTCCAATCGGAATGTCGCCACCATAACTGTGACACTTTTTTGGATGGACGCTGAGTATCACACATTGTAGACCGTCCCTTCCACGTAGTGAAGCATGTGTGTACCAACCAGCACTTCCCCTGTTAGCCTGTAAATGATTTTCTTATGAGCAGAACTAAATATGCACAGAGGGATCCACAGTATTTCTACCGGCCATGTGCGTTTTGAGAGTTGTATACTCCTGTGCCATTTTGTTTATTTTGAACATTTTCCAATAAAACAGGTCAAACACACTGATACGCATCAGGCGCGTGTTATCATGTCTTATTCATGTATAAGTGTCCATGGGAAAACACGGTGTTCTCTTGCCATTGATACCGGCAATATCAATAATGACACACATTTTTGTAGCATGTTGGCACTTATTTTTTCAAAAAACAAATGTTCTATTTTGTGTAATAAGAAAAAAATATCTTGTGTGGTCAATCTATTCATGTAATGACTATAAATTGACATAATACTCTTAATTAAAACGTAGCTGAGGATAGTGAGCATATGCGTTAGAAATCAACTTGTTTTCTATAATCCTTCCATATTAATTGATTAATATTTCTTTATATAATGCTTGAATATGTATTATATCCCTAGATTTATAACAGAGACCCTTCAGAACCAGTATGCATTACTATTTTAGTTTCAAGTGCACAAGTCTTGGCAAGGCAAAAATATTTCCAAGGTTTGATCGTAGGCTCTTCTCTACTGTTTTCAGAATTTTAGTTGTTGTACACATTCAAGTTATTTCGGTAAAACATTATGTCAAAAGAAACTTTAATCTGTGTCATTTATTCTATAATATCTCAATACAACATTCACAAAATTAGAATATGCACTTTATACAACAGACAAAGCAAATTTACAACAAACAAAAACCTAAGTGCTGAATTTTCTTATCCAGTGTTAGTTTGGAACTTGGCAGACTGAATACACTTCTAAATTTTAACGCTGTGCCACACACTCACCGACACAAACGTCACAGTCCACCTTAAACACAAACCAACATTATTTGACATTTTGTCTGAATTAAAGGGCTTTCGATATTCCTTTTTCACGATCCCTCAGTTCGGGAACAGCTGATTTGGCACTTCCTCTTCATATTCACATGCTTCAGGTAGCCTACTGACGCTGCGTAGCGTTTGGTTTCAGCACTAGGTCAAAGGGACAGCGACTCACAAACCCTTCACCACAGACAAAGATTTTCCATGCGTCATCTTTTTGGTAGTTTCTTTTCATTCGCTCGGATTGAATATTGCAATAAAAGATTGAAAGGGCATTGGTCGTAAAGCTCATTGGTCTTAAAGACACTTGAAAACATGGTGATAAGGATGTCATCATCCAGAGAAAAAGTATTTTACAACTAAACGTGAGTTAACACCAGATGTAACCGGTTTCTAGAAGCCTATCATTCGTGAAATCTGCTTCGAGCGATTCTAAAATGAACGTTATAGTCTAATTTAATCAACTAGGAACGAGTTAATCCGGTGATATCGAGATGTTTTACAATGGTTTTAATATAGGCCTACATGTAAATTGACAATTTTCTTCAAATTAGTATTGGGGCGTCTTTACAAAAACAGGTAGGCCTACAACTCCACAATCTATCAGCTAGGAATTGGCATTTTGTGTCTCTGGTTTCTGATATTTAAGGGTTATTGTCTATGAGCATAAACGAACATGGATTCATATATCGCTGGATTTATACATGTCAGAAAGGAGCCTCGTGATTGGCACGTTGCCGATGGTCTTCTTGAAAAATACTTCTTCAATGGTGGATGGGCCAACTGAACGCAGGGCAGGTAATAGCAGAAGGAGCTTCCCAAAGCGACAGGGCTGAGTTGGGTACCTGAAATTTTTAAAAACCAATAAAAAGTACATGAGGTCCGTTAATTTGACTGACCCTGTTTTAAACTTGGGCCCTGCAAGTTATAAAACCGTAATAATCGATAAATAAAGAATCTTCTGTGCACCTTCTGAAAATTACGTTTTGTTTAATTTAGCATAGCCTAGTGTTGGTCAATCAAAAATAAGGGTTAGGCCATTTACCTGGTGTGTATGTAACTGTTGAGGGTGAGTTGTGCCTCGTCTTGTAACGCAGCGATGGCACTAGCGTTGCGGAAACTTCTCAACTCCGAACCACCATGCGTTGCCACTGATTTAGAGAAGACGTCATACACGTTTTTCCATTTGTTTTTGATCACTATATCTCAAAGCACGCACGGTAAAACAAAGGCCATTTTTGATCAAATAAACATATCCTACTAACTCGTTTGTCGTACAACAGTAGGTTTATCTGAGATCAACTTAACATACCGGCTTTGAATGTTACGATGCACTTCAAACAGGCGAACTCTGTTGCGTCCAGGCGCATCTGTCTGAATCGAGTTACGACCTCTTGCAGTGCTTGTATTTCTCCGATAATCTTATTCAACCTCTGTGACTCTGTGTTGTCTGTGTTCATCCCTGTAAGAAATAGTTTATAGCATCAATTACAAAACATGATATATTAAAATATTATCCATACAAAAACAACACTAAGACCCATATGCTTCTGACTAAATTATATAATTGAATTATGCATCAAAAAGTTCATCTAAAAGTGATGTAATATTCTGATATTTTTTTTCAATCGACCATACATAGCCTATATAGGCCTACATACCAGACACAGCAAGAAGGGTGCTGGAATCGACTGGAATGGCCCACTGCGCGATGCCCAGAACAAACAATTCTCTCCAGGCATCCTCTAGCAGGATCAACTAAAACACGCGTTAGAAATTAGACTTCCATAAACAATTACAAAAATATTAAGACATAGATTGCCTGCTTTAGGAAATTACTAACAAAGCACAGTAACTAATTTGCTTGAGCCGAATACTCTTGTATTTTGTTTGACTTACCTGGTCAGGTAACGGGAGAGTGGAAAAGGCAGGCACGCTTTTTGCCCACTTGATGCTCATGAAGAGCAGGCGCGCCGCTGACTCGCAGACAGACTCTGTAGCCACTTCATAAAGGTACATCGGTGTACCGCTGACTTCATGTGGGTACTGTTAAGAAATAAGTGTCGAATAAGCCACGTGTATTACGTTCAAGTTTGGGAAAATGGTAAAATGAAACAAAAAGTCTAATTAAGTGCAGGTACTATTTTGACAGCATTGTGAAGAGACCGTTTTTGAACATGGGTGGAATGTAACTTCACACCTCTAAAGAGAAAAAAATGTATTACCTTTGGGGTGGGCTGTGCTAGCCCTACTATAGCCTGTCTCTCTGGTGTGCTGGCTACTGTGTTCATCTCCAAGTTGTGTGGCTCAAGTTGCGTGACCGTAGTGAAGAATGGGGGCCCCGGTAAAGAGGATCCCGGGAAATGGGTCGATGAACCGTTCACCTCTTTATGCCCCCGAAAATATAGAGCCACTTGCTTGCGTATGGTAGAAGTTCTAGGACCCCTCTCGTGCTGCACGGCTGTGAAACAGGATAGCCAGGAATAAATCTTTAGCAAACTACTCGTCTGTGAATGGCTTGTTTATCACAGTTTGTATTTCGTGATGAATGGCTTTGCCTCTCATTTGAACGCTATGAATACAGCCCTGTTTACTACACTGTCAACTCATTCCGTTAAATACACTTTTCCGTTTGACTTGGCCACCTCAGAGCATCTCTGTCGGCATAGGCTAAAGCCAAAGTAATTATTCAATTAAGCCCATTTACCGTCTTTATTCATGTTCACTTCGAGACACTTTTTCAAGCGGCACGCTCGGCATTGGTTTCTGTGCGTTTTGTCCACAGGACATCCCCCCTATGATAGAAAGAACGAGGAGAGAGGGTGAGAAAGAGAGAGACGGAGAGAGAGAGAGAGAGAGAGAGAGAGAGAGAGAGAGAGAGAGAATTACTGCTTTAGTTGAATTGCT
Source organism: Galaxias olidus (assembly GCA_026901105.3). Classification (NCBI taxonomy): domain Eukaryota; kingdom Metazoa; phylum Chordata; class Actinopteri; order Galaxiiformes; family Galaxiidae; genus Galaxias; species Galaxias olidus. The sequence continues at coordinate 169,785 of JAPMUY010004218.1, forward strand.
CTTGCACAGCGGAGTACAAAGGTTCTTAAACATTATCTTCTTGGGACGCCAATCTCCAGGTGAAGGATCGTGTTATTATCATAGTCATTGACTTGATCTCCTGCGGTTTAGGCTGCGGTTTCATCCCAGAGGATAAGTAGCCATCCCGCCCACTGCTGACTAAATCCGCGCCTTAGTGCCATTACATTGGATTGGATTACACCTGATACATTAAAGCGAGAATGTGTTTAGCTCCCGGTTAATAGCCCAGGGGATGATACAATTAGGCTTGGAGAGCCCATAGGCCCTTTCTGTGACACTTCTCAGAGGACTGAAAAGATCAGTTTGGTTAGCAAATAAAAACAAAAATCCAAGCGTAAACCCCACCTAAACATGTCAAGATATAATAAATTCATAAGCATCTAAGGCCAGTCAACTCTTTTCAGAATGGACTGTAAAAACAGGTATCTCACCTGGGATCCAGATTTACAGACGTAGGTTCTGTTCCTGCGGATGCTCCTTTTAAAGAAACCTGAGCAGCCGTCACAAGCGTACACACCATAATGTTTCCCTGAACTTCTGTCGCCACACACTTTACACGGGATATCTAATATCCGACCTGCATAAAATAAAATGAAAAAGTAGATCAGAGTAAACTTTTAGGGTTGTACGTCAATTGTGTTGATGTTCAAGAGTAAATTGTTTTCTCTTTCCAGCTTGTTTAGATAAAAATTAGCTGGCTCTGCAAAAAACAACAACAACAACAAAAAAAAACATTACCAACATACACAAACACATTCTCTCTCTCTCTCTCTCTCTCTCTCTCTCTCTCTCTCTCTCTCTCTCTCTCTCTCTCTCTCTCTCTCTCTCTCTCTCTCATGCGCGCGCGCGCACAGACACACACACACACACACACACACACACACACACACATATAGTGACGTGAGAATGGACCGTGTCCTCCACCTAGACTGTTTGGCCATGGGAATTCCGCGCGCTCGTTTAGTTATTTCGGTGGGAAGCGTCATATCTGAGGTCTCTAAAACAATATCGGGGGCACACAATGGAGACATTAGGGAAAGTGTTAACTTAATGATTTTCCTCATTGAACCTCGTCTGACTGCCCCGATCTCGACAAGCTGCCAACTCCCCTTCATAATGGAACTCGACAGCTGCTTTATCCCGCAGGTCTATAGGCCCGCGGATTAGGGAGTGACACTGCACCACGAATAATGCGCACCAACTCGTTTCACCAAGTCCAATGAAGTGTATGTAAATCGACTCCGGAGTAGATGAAAAATGTGATTTTTGTAAAGATTTTGTATTCAAATCTATTTAAAAGAATTATATTTGTATGTATATGAGGTAGTCTTTCTCTGGAGGGAAAAGCCGTCTATGTAATTACTCTGACGTTTTGCCACCTGCTCATTGATTCACCAGTGACCCGTCAAAAAGGGTAGCATGGGAATTTGGACAGCCCTACAGCCCGCCGGATAAGATAGCCCGAAAAAAAAACAGAGTTCAGAATGGTTGGAACTTCAATAGATCAATAATTTAGAATGGAATCACAAGAATACAAATATAATTAGGTGACATTTTATGATTGAGCCATACACGACGGATTTCTAACACTATTATAATGCAGGCTAAGATATTTGGTCGACAAATGCATCGAGTTATAAACTATATAGGCTAAATTCTACATAACACAATAGCCTATAAGTTAAAAGCTGGTTAATGTTTTTTTCTAGGGTATTTTAAATATATAGGTCAAGGTACTGTATAAATTAAATCCTTCAAATAATGGTAAGCTAAGCCTAGATAAAACTAAAAGCCATGCGTCATGTTATGAGCGAATATTTATGCTACATAGGCCTACTATTTTGGTTATTTCATTTCATGGGTTTGAAAAGTTTAATATTAAATATAATGCTATGAATTATATTTATAACTTATAATTATAATTTATGAGAGTTTTGGTAACATCCCAGTGACAATCTTTCAAGTAGAATTCCTATTAAGTTGGAGTGACTGGGCCTGGGTGGGCCTAATTGCGCATACAAATATATAAAGATATTAATACATTGATTTAATAGCTTATTCTCATAAACAAAATATGGTGAAATTATAGACTATAATAACGAGAGACAAAAATACAAAAACCTCATGATTTTGTTTTGCTGGAGGGAAACGACTTTAACTTCTCCGCACAGGGGTTCCATTCGTCTCCATTGTGTGTTGTAATTGCTTAAAGATATATGGCATATTCTATTAACATAATTACCATCAACCTAAAAATAAAACTGCTGAAGAAACTTGAACGTGATTTTAGCATTCCGAGAGAAGAATTTTTGTGACCACCCATAATGATTTAACTTTCAAATAGTTCCACTAGCTTAAATTTAACCTATTTTGAGTTAACTGCCATTGCAAGTTATAATTGTGCAAACGTTATTACTTTATATGATATAGGAAATAGAGGTCCGTTTAAAAAAACGAAACAATTTACTTTAATTTGGCTTAAATTGTTACATTTAAGAAAAATGCTATTTTAATCAACAGATTTTGCTGAAAATAAACATGCTTCTCACGCACAAAAATGATTTGTTTATCTTAGACAAGACATTTTCACAATTATATATTAAATTCTGTTGTTCAGAGAACAAATTACTGGAAGTCCCTCGGGTATGTTCAGATTTGAGATGATTAAAGTGAAGCAAGAAAAAATATATTTGACCGAGAAATCAAATAAGAAAGTAGATATTAAACTATAAATACGTATTGTAACCCACATAGGCTTCTCTCTCTCTCTCTCTCTCTCTCTCTCTCTCTCTCTCTCTCTCTCTCTCTCTCTCTCTCTCTCTCTCTCTCTCTCTCTCTCTCACACACACACACACACACACACACACACACTCTCTCTCTCTCTCTCTCTCTCTCTCTCTCTCTCTCTCTCTCTCTCTCTCTCTCTCTCTCTCTCTCTCACACACACACACACACACACACACACACACACACACACACACACACACACACACACATACACTCTCAGAAAAATACTCACACACAAATATATTCACAAAGGAACGACTCTTTTTTAATAATTCATTAATAAATAGGATTAATTAACTGGTCTCAACAGAAGGACATTTGAAAAAGCATTTTACAACTTTAAATGCTATAAATGTTGATAATTTTGTAGGCCTAGGCCATAAATTATGCAACAAACGTTAATAGGCTACTTCGTATACACTGAACAATTTTATTCAGATTAATCAGCACTTTACAACCTTTCTAATCTGGTTTTTGCTTTACTATTAAGCACACGTTTCTTATGCCTAACCTATATCATTATAATATTGTTTAAATAAATGTAGAAACTTCACAACATTCTATATAAAAAAGAAGAACAAGTTTCATTTAAAAATAGGTCCAGCCAACCTCCAGCCAAAAAACCCAAAAAGAAAAACACACATCGATCCCCAATTCTGTAAATCTATTTTGCTACATTATTTTACGGTACAGTTTCTTAACAATCAGCAAAGAATTTTATAGGCTGTTTTAGTGGGCTGATGATAGCCTAAAGAAAGTCCCACTTACTTGATTTCACGTTCAGAATATCCAAACACCCACTTGTTGAGCCGGCGGGTTTGCTCATCGTGGACGCACAAATTTACTGTAATGGTACAGAATCAAAATCCTCCTTCTATTCTGATCGTGGTTTAACAGCTTGAAGATCTCACGATGAAGTGAACGTCCCAATATTTCGATCACTCAATGTCATGGGTAGCCCAGTTTGATTAGTTTCTAATGATCCCAAAGTTCGCGGTGTCTCGTTGGGTTTATGATATCGGCGTGTGTTGGATTTACTCCGACCACAAAAACGTCCTGGCCGAGTTCAGAATCACACGTAGCTGGGATGTAGAACAGTCAAACTCCCTTGGGGGTTCAAAGCGCAGCAGCCTGCTCATACAGTTGGTTGCAAACTGTCTGGTGTTTTCTAAATACACCAGACTATCACGCGCAGTAGTCAGACGAAAACAAGTAAATTTTCACTATTATGTAGATCAAGGGCTGGTAGGAAAGCTTGTTCAAACTCGAAGCCGAGGTGACTTACTGCTGTGAGTCGTTAGATGAAAGCTTAGTAATATTTATGAGAAGTGGTAGGGAAGGCGGAGGGTGGGGAACTCCACTTCCTTCATCCACTTAGCTTTCCCTGCTTTCTACTCCCAACTCCTGTGCCAGCATGACGTCACCCGACTCAGGGGGTGGGTTGGATGGGAGACTTGAGAGGAGAGGGAAATGATAGCTACCAAAGCTGAAACGGAGGAGAGGAAAATATGGTCTGTTTTTTTGACGAATTACTATTAAGTCTCTTGTGAGGCTTTTAAAATCTTTACCATTATTACTACAGCGACTTAAATATCCCGTTTAAGCTCTTCAGAGTCGTACACATGTTAGGCCTGTAGCCTCCGTTTACTTTTGAGCTGCAATATGCAATTTACAAGTCCCAACGATGAATTTATTAAAGATTTACAGCAGCCTCAGGTTGTCTTCTTAAAATAATGAGACAAATTAAGCCTCCTAAATCAATAACATTACCAAAACAATTATAAATAAAGGCATTCCCCAATAGGCTACATCTTCCTATTATTCCAAAGAAGAAAGTTTCTCTATGTTTGACCCCATGTCTGCAGGGTGGAAACGTGCGCTCCTGTCGGAGGCAGCGGGATGGGGCGTGGGGACCGCACCCAGACCGTTCACTGACACCCTGACCTTGACAGCTTGCTGTGCTTTCGTCCGGTAACTCCAGAAATCCATATTCTGTTTTTAATTGTGTACATTCCCACGGTTCCCTGGAGGCCATATGGACGTTGAAAGTGTCGATTTAAACGGGCAAGGGCGGGGTACAATGGAGTAGTTAATTGCAATTAGCAGTTGTCTTGTCTGTCAAAAATGTACCGTCATGTGCACTATTAGGGTTTGGATTGGCTAACGAGCTTTATAGCAAAGAAAGATTAATATAGGATATTACCTTGAATGCGTTCTCACAGCCTACGTTTTAGGGAAATGTAAATGCATTGTGTGCATAAAAACTATAAGCGTTAAAATATGAATCAATGTATCAACATGCATGTTCGTCTTTATATTTAAATAACTCAAAGTTTTAAGTTGTATCTAAGTGTGTATGGGTTGGGGAGGGGGGGTGAATGTGCTAGATAATCTCCTTAACTCGTTTTAATCCTCGTCATTCACCGATAGCCTTTAGACAAATATAACCAACATCATGGTTGCCCGGGTTGCCTGCTTTCACTTTTTGTATTAGTGACTCTCTTCTTTTGCAGCAGTCAATGAAAACCCGCAAACAAAAGACCACTGGATTGTGTATCTGGTTTTAGGCTTGAGTATGCATCAGTATGCAACTACTTAAATAGTCTTTATAATTCGAGAGCAATAAAGTGTTCTGGAATCAGTGTTGCCAATACACATAGCACTTACATTTTAGACAAGCAGCCATATATCAACATCAATGTGAGTACACACAATATTGTAATTGGAAAAAATATATAAAGAAAAAATGATATAGGCATATATACATATCTAGCCATGCGGAAAGCAATTGGCTTACGGAGGAAGTCACTGACCGCCAGAGAGCAAACATAATGGGCAGGATCTAAGGCAACCAAAGGCCCAGTCATCCTTTTAAACTGGAAGATCTTAATTATTGGACCCGTGCATGTGGGATTAGGCCGAACCGTTAATATTCGATACGAATATTAATATGGCAGTGCAATTCCATACATTATTTAATAAAGAGAATAATGTATAGTTTTGTTGACTATTTATAGGCAATGCCATAAACTGAAGGAACAGATCTGGCGTCTACCAGTGCATCGAACGGTGCAGGCGTTGACCTGTTCCCACAAGGGAAAAACAGTGCCCTTATCAACACGCAGAATCATTCCTTCTGTTTGGTGTTTTATTGTTATTATCCATCTAAATCTGTAATAGTGCCCAATTTTCAGCACCATGGATAGCTCATTGGATGCACAGGCAACTAAATACCTGGCTTCAGGAGGCGACAGAAAGGGGCGGAGTCTTAGTTTGCCTGGCTAAATGTCTTTGCTTTTCTGTTTATTTTCTTGACATATTAAGCTTCCAGAAAAACGTTAATAGCGAAATACAAAGTTATAATTTAATATTGGTTATTTTATTTTAAATTTTTATTTATCTGTTATAAAAACATCTTGACATTAGGTTTCCACTCTGACATTAAACATTTGAGCCAACACTTAATTATGTGTACTTTTGTGACTTACTAATCAGGGTCCTTCGTGCGAATCTACATTTCTGTGTCTCTGGTGTATTTCAATCACACCCACCTCAAGGAAACGTAGGGCTCGACAGCATTACAGCATTCAGAAGAGAGAGATAGTGTATGATAATGTTTTTTTCAGTGCACTCAATTTACATGCTGGCATACCCATGGTTGCGTGTTGCCATGCACTCACAGACAAAAACACAAACACACACGCACATACTGGAATTAATGAGCACGCAGAGCTCACACGACAAGTGCTCCACCTGTTGTTATCTATCACAGTATCAGCTCGCACTTACACAGACACTCTGCTCACAATCCACAAAATGTACGGCCCAGGGCCCAAGCCCAACCACAAGTCGGTGCGGTGCGATGGACGCTCTGACAAATCTATTTGGGGCAAATTGTCAGTGAGAAACTTCCGCTCGAACTGCCTTGGACAAAACTGGCTGTTGGGGAGACCAAATCCCGCTGCATGAGGGTGGGGACAATGGGGGCGAATGTGTTGATGTGCGGCCGGTGGCTGGGGAGGGACAATGGGCGGATTAGTCAGTCCCCTGGCTGACTGATTTGAGATGGCTCCTCTGAGCCTCTCACCGTGGGGAGTCCCATTGTCCCGCTTCTGATTCCCACTTCTCACAAACTCCAAACAAAAGTCAATCTCTTTCTCAAGGGGGGAAAAAAATATCGACCCGTGTTTCGGCTCGGGAAAGTGACTCGAAAACTTATTTGCCAGGGATGACTAACTCGACTAAATCGCCAACCTCTTCCACTTTTTTAATGCCTTTTTCTCTCTCCCTTCAGACCTGGATTGTTTTTTTTTCTCCATCCGGGGTCTTCACTGGAGTACAATAACGGGATGGGGATACTGCCCAACCCCCCCCCCCCCCACACACACACACACCCCCCACCCCAGGAAAAACTGAAGGGGTGCTTGGTTTTCAGCCTGGAGAGGGGCTATGGCACCTGTTAGAGGCTTAGAGCCGGCTTTGCCGCCCTGGGCCATTAATATTAAAATATACAGAGATGCCATCACGGGCCAGTCTGAAATCGGTCTGATGTCGCCCCTGGGTCCCCCTCTGGACGGACCTCTGCTTTCAGTCACTCATGAAGAGCCTTCTTTTCTCTCTTTTTCCTTTTTTTTTACCCTGAAAAGTCTCGTTAACAAATTATGACAGCTGAGTAGAGAGGCTTAGGCCGTTCACACTGCCGAGATGAGCATGTGAGCGGCGAGGAGCCACATACTTAATGTAGCAGGCCGTGGCGTTTGTTCTGCCCACTTGCATGACTTCATCCACATAACAGGGTTTCCACAGCGGGCACATAATACTGTATACTGTACACAATACCACTACTGAGCAGGTCTCTCGTGCACACGAAATGGGCCTTTGGTCAATTTGACGTTCACATAATAAGGTCGGCAAATCATATCTCAAGTAAGTTAATTGTTATAAGTGAAGAACGTCAGAGGGAGACAAGGGCACAGTGTTTGTATACCAAAGAGTTTTTACTCCGAAAAAGGGGTTGAAAAGGTCAAATATAAGCTTATCTCTTCATACAACAGTATGTACTTCAGGACGTACGCTAAATGACACGCCCTGAACATGAACACACATGAACCTGAAGACTGACCCAGTCTCCCCTTGGTGTCGGCTTACGCCACCATTCTAAACTGCTGTCACAGCCGTCTGATCGATTAGCTGAAGAATGGCTGTCAGAAGGGTTGTAGCTTCTGCTATATCCCTGGCTTCACCTGCAGTCACCGCCAGTGCTCAGCAGCAGTGTGTGGGCTTCAGGCCGGGGCCCTGTCTTCCCTTCCTTATCCTGGAGAGCAGGGTCGACTCGACAGGCCAGGTTAAATGGTCACGGTGTGGGGTCACGGTGTTCCAGATCATTAGCCCTCCAGTTGTCCTCACTTAGTACACGAGCTGTCACTAAGAACCTCACACTCACTTAGTATGTCTTAATAGACAGCAGACAAGACTGATGTGCAACGACGTGGTCAGAATGTTAACAGCTGGGAAAGCACCACCTCATAATGCATTGAAACTTTCGCGAGCCGTCTGAAAGAAATATAAAGGAGAAAATCATTTAATTGCTCTTCTAGATGGCCAATTGACTTGTTCATTTTCAAATTATAGATTTTGAAACTAACTAATATTTGAAATCCAGTCAAATATTCATAAAAATTATGAATACAAATAGTGTACATTTTGTGTTATTTTTATTTACACATTTTTACACATGTAACAGTTAGAATGCCAGCAGCAAGCAGATTTGACATATGAGTTGACGTTTTACCAGAAATACCTGGGGAAATGTCCTGCTAGCAGGTGGAATCACTTTAGAATTATTGGATTTGTATCAATATGTTTTAATGGTGAAAATGTTATTGATACTAATATATATACATATATATGGGTGATTCTACTGAAAGGGTAAAAATTCAAGAAAACGCAAAAAAAAAACTTTTTAGTTTTGAATGAATTTCACAATGCAGATGTTACACCAATGCTAAAGCACACATATATCTACAAAAATTACAGTTCAATTTTATTTATATTGTTTATTTTCTGTAATCCCTTTCTTGTCCCTAAATATGTCACTACCGAAACATGGCTGAAAATGTGTAATAATTAGGAATGCATTTCACCTATTAACATGTGTAGTTCATGTAAAGTAGATTTTAAAAAATTGTTTTATTGGTTTGTCTGAACAATAAGTTATTTTGAATGTATTTTTAAAATAATTTAAACAGATAATAAACAACACAAAACAAAAATCCATTTGCAATTTTTGTCACAAAATGCATTATATTGACTTCATAATTAATGATCGATGATTTTATGCATACACATAATGAATCATTGTAATAGAATTTGAATTGATATCGCAACAAAGTTTTTGTGAGATCCTTTGTGAAAAAAGGGTGTTCGGACACTGTTTCGCACGTGACAGCATTTCAGTGACAACTGTGTACATTTTTGCATTATGTCACTACCGAAACGGTATAATTTATTTTGAGTGGCGACTGTTTCGGTAGTGACAAATCTAGTGGCTAATCTAATCATAAAACTAAATTGCTAGCATGCACATGGCTAGCAATTAGATATTTGTAGTGATATACACTAATAAAATCAACATATGCAGCTATTTTAAACAAAATTGTTAATTTCACTGCTGCAGTTATGTGTTCGGTAAGGACGATTTTAAAAACCACTGATTTCCGGATTTTAGAGGACATTTTCTTCAAAACTATGAAACAAAACTCATCAATATGCTAACCTAAACAAAAAGGTTGCAGCCAGTCTCACTTCCTGGTTAAAGTTTTAGGGGTGTTGCTAAAATCAGGCTTGGTGTGCAGACATAAACTAATTGTGTTTCGGTAGTGACTGGAATGTTGGGGACATACATTTTCACATTAAGTTTCTTAATTTATAGTGTTTTCACAAACTACATCTGAATCTTTCAATAGCCATTTAGAAGAAAACAATACATTTTATTATTCAAACAAAGTAACTACATTGACCAAAAATGCTTTTACTGTAAATTTCAACAACTGAAATTTAGGGGTTTGGGTTGGGGACAGCCAAACTGCCAATAGAAAGTAACATATAAACCCTGATTTTGTAAACGTCAAACGTGCATGGTATCACAATGAAAGTATTATTCCTAAATATACCTATCATTATCCATATAAGACATACAAGTTTAAAATTTTTATTAATTTTTAAATACTTATTTTAGGTGTGGGGACTGCAATTTGAACCATTTCTGTAGAATCGCCCATATATATATATTCCATGTTAAGTAAATTGTAATTGTTAAATTGTATCATAAACGTTTGAAGAAATTGATCTCTTAAGTGGAATGGAGGCTTTTGTGGGAAGATCACATACTTATGTCATATGTGAATATACTTAATATAAACTGGCTGGAACGGACCAGGTCACTGTTGACAGTGGCGTTAACACTGTTGTCTTTATGATAAAAACTAAAACTGGCCAGTTGAATTGTGGCGGGGGCCCTCCTTCCCTTGTATTCCTTGCACTTCTGATATGTAACCTATCAATGTGTATAATCTGGAGGCAAGGGTGGGGGTGGTGGGGTTGTTACAAGGAGGCTAGCCTTTAGAAAACCTTAAACAATGATGAGGGGAAAGAAGCAGCAAATTTACCACCAATCATCCAACCCACCACCCAGCAGTGCAGTGTCTTTCCCATCCTTAAATTCCCTGAAAGTTTCAGAAGCTAACAATCCAACAATACCCAGATGCTGTCCTTTAGCCCCTTACCCCCCTTAGTCCAGAACTATCATTCATAACCTTTCTGTGAGGTTCGCTGTGAAAGAGATGGGAGAAGGGAGGGAGAGGGGGAGTGGAGAGCAACACGGCAGCTTATTTAGAAGACTTCCTTTATTGGAACATGTGCAGGCAGTTCACTCACAAAAGACTTAAATAGGATATTTTCTGTTCCCTATAGTTGCTTTCCCCTTTTAAGTGCCGAGGCAAAAAAAAAAGTAAGTTTACAACTCCCTCCTCAATGGGGGCTCTTCACTCTCAGGTTGCTGGGACCTGAGTGACCTACGAAAGTTAATTAGGAGGGTAACAAAGAGCGAGCCGGAGCAGAATGCCTCGCCTCTCCTCCAGCCAAAGATGTCATCCATTAATTAGGAAAATCTTTAAGGTGGCCTTGTTGAATTTACAGAAAGCCCCGCGGTTGGCGGGCAACAGTTTTTTGATCAAGCCCTTCCTCAAACAATTCCTTTTCTAGGGGTTAAAAAAGAAGCAGAAGGGAGGAGATTGGTGGTTGGAGGAGAGAGAGAGAGAGAGAGAGAGAGAGAGAGAGAGAGAGAGAGAGAGAGAGAGAGAGAGAAAGGGAGGGAGGGAGGGGAGGAAGAAGAAAAAGAAACGTATGGGTTTCCAGTGCAGTACAGTTTAATAGGGGGAGCCGCCGATTGTGACAGCTCAGATTCACATGGGTATGGGGGGCATAGTTAGGGGATGATGTCATGCAAAGGCAACCTGGGGCTTGGGAAGAGGAAAGGAAGGGGGTGGGGGTAGAGGGGCAACACGCTCAAGCCACAGGAGCCACTCAAAGTTAACATTGCTGCCTGCATCTAGGCCAAGTCCTTTTTCTCCTTAGCCAAGAGAGGCTTGCCTATGCGCACAACTTTCCAGCACACTGGTGTACGAATCAGAGGCAGCACACTATGGATAGCTCTAAACTTAGAATTTTCTTTTGCATTTCCCAGCTTGTCAACAGTGACTGATAGAACAGTGAAGGTAATCATTATACCAAGTAAGAACTTGTGGTTTCAAAGTTTAAAGGGACATTGGATATTGAAGAGACATTGCATATTTGGTCAATGTTACCACGTGTTTCTATATCTGTCAATTTTGATCCATGTATTGTTAATTTAGCCTAGTTTATTTTACTAATGGAACAATACAGTTTTTCTAGGGTCATTTCATGTTAACTCAACTAGACTGAATCAATGGCATGCTGACTGTGAAAGTATGCTGTCGGCTTTAGGGTGTCTAGAGGATTTTGACAAGCAACTTTGACTAATTCTTGTTCAAATCATTAACCAGAAGATTTTATTCAGGAGCAACAGGTTTATGCAGTTTTATGACAGAGCAGTTGATTCATTGTTGATGAATCATTTAAAAACGGCATGAAATCGACCTAAATAAGAATGATGTGCATGTGCATATTATTGCAAACACTTGACTTTATATCAAAACGTGTGCAAATATCTAAACAAGGAGTGCCATTTATTGCAACTAGCTACAAAACTCAAGCTCCGATAACAGATACATTTTTGGATGGTTCCAAAGTCACACAATACTAGTTCTTACCTACAGGAACCTTGAAGTGTAATGTCAACGTAATTAATTAAAACAAGCAACCACATTTATAACTGAGCTATTAATCAAATGGTTATTTTTATTTCAGTTTTCACAAAAATAAATGTTGGCTTATAAATGAATTTAACCTACTAAAGACTATAGTTATTTTAATTAGTTAAAATTAAACTAATCCAAAACGTAATTAAATTATTAGTTGAATTACATGAAACTATAGGCCTGCTCCCCAAAGTTGCACATTCATATGGTGTGTAGCCCCCTGTCCTGTCCCATACTCTCCCGGGGGTCGGACCATCTGAACCCTCACCCCACCCCCTCCCGTGGACTAATAGGAGGGGCGTGTCTATGTGTTTTGTTGCTTGTCAAAAACAATCACTCCCCGGGCCATTACATTTACAGCACGTCGTCCTTTAATTGGTGTAACGCACTGAGCGCTGAGAAGGGGAGACGGCTCTCAAAGGCTCGGGGAGAGAAGGTACTCTCAGAAAACTGCTCTTCAGAGAGAAAAAAGTTCAGAGTTAGCCATCAACAAGGTGGTAGAGGAGTGCCTCCTCCAATACCATAGCTTCGACCAAAAAGATAACACTGCAAGAAATGTTTGGACCGAAATGTAGGCTAAAAGGGGGGGGGGGGGGGGGGGGTGACTTACAGGGGACCTGAAAAAGTATTTGAATATTAGGTAATTAGAATTAATTAGGTAATTTATTTTATTTACAATGTATAAAGAGGAGCCAAATGTGACTTACAGGGCCTGTGACTTACAGGGGCCCTGAAAAATATTTCAATATTAGGTAAGTACAATTAATTAGGTAATTTAGGCTATTTTATTTACAATGTACCAATAAAACAAACGGCAAACAGTCAACATCGAGAGCCTCTGTGTTGCCCCCCTCACTCCTCCCTCCCTATTTACATGAGATGGTTCGGTCCTGCATGCCCTGAAACAGGCAAACGGTACGATACTATAGGCAGTGAATGTGACGACGAGTGTGGAGTGTAGCGCATCATGTCTCAGTTTAAAGGAAAGTCTAGCTACTGGAAACGAAAGAAAAGAAAAACAGGAGAGAGAAAAGAAAGGGCAACAGTATGTCACCCAATTTTTCACAAAGAAAGGTGGGTGTAGTCCGTGAGTGGTGGGAATTAACCAGTTAGCTAAGTTCATAGAGAAACAGGCTATTTTTGTTCCCCTAACATAGTTACTCAATCTTCACAGAAAAATGTGAATGTTTACATTCCAACAAATCAATGCAGGCAAACTTTTAGCAAGGAATTCACACTAAATCAGTTTTCCTTGGCCCTGACTGGTGCCAGGCCCAACAGATTTAGGCTCAGCAGCCCTGTCTCCCCATCCCCATACCCCTACCTATAAACCAGCCCTAGTCCCAACTGAAGAGGGAGGTGAGCAGCATTGTGTTGAATGTCAGTTGGCATAATTGCAAGGGGTCCTTTTTTATTATTATGATAAAAATAAAAATATTAAATCCTTTTCAATGATAAGAATTCAAACACTGTAATTATTTACACTGTAATCCACACAATGATCAATGTATGAAACAAAAACAGCCTAGAGTCTGTATTGTATGCTGGACAATTTGAAGCATTGAGTGACTCAGTCTGTATAAGTTGATAGCTAACGTTACAGTAATACCTTCAAGTCATACAGCCAAGGTATGGCTTTGATGCAGACTGAAATATGGTTGTTTATTTGAGGTTTAGTGGTGATAAGGAACTGTGGGTAATTAAGGTCAATATTCTCGTTAATGTATATTGAAGTTATTGTTAGTTTTAGGTTATTCATTAATGTTAAGGGAATTGTCAAAACGAGAATGTTACCATTAAAATGGCATTTAGACTGTAAAAGATGGCCTTTAGCACATTTCTTATAGAGGGTGTCAGTCTTGCCTCAATAGTGAATTCCACTGTAGAATGTTGCATGAATGTTTGCACTGTATTTTATATTCACAGCTCACAGTCAGTAAATTGTACAGTAAGTATTGGACTACAAGAGAGTTGCAAGCGTGCAAAGGTAGTTATTTAAAGCTTTGAATGGGTCCATTGGGTTCTGGAGGTGTGGTTACAGCAGTTGGCGTGGTCTGGTGTGGTGAAGCATGATGTGATATCTTTTCATGGGGCACCAAATGCCTGGCGGCGCCCCTGGCTATACTGCATATATAGGCTACTTTACCTTTTTTAAACCTGATATCAAACAAATCTATATGGGCAAAATAGATAATTGAGATGCTTGTTATTTGCTGAATTTGAAATGAAGGACCATGGTTCCCAAGAAAACAAATGTAAAATCAATGCCTAAATGGTTTCAATAAGCATGTTGCGCCTTTCCTCCTCGTTGTAAGTCCACTCCTTAGTTCTGGGAGTCGTGAGGCGGAGCAGAGCGTAAATCCAGTCCACTGGAGCTGAAAGAAGTCAGCTTCGCGACTTGTTATGAAACAATACATCTCTGCCTCCCAGTTCACGCGAGCAATGAAAAGTGGTTTAGGCGAACTGGTAAATTGCTCCCTGCGCCAGGCCATCTCTAGAAGCAATCAGTAGCGAGGAAGTCAAAGCAGCTTTGCGTCTCTACTCCTGGCTTCGTGTTAGTTAATTTTACCATCCGTGCCCAGACTTCGGTTCCAAGAGAGTTTAACCAATCCATGCAAGACCGCACAACCCTCGTCAATCGTCTTAACCTATTCACTTCTCACAGAGACATCACCATTCCTGAATGGGAAATAAACAGCTTTTAAAATAAACAATATAAATAGTTAGTCTACATTCCTTGGGTCAGAAGTTTACCTATTGCACTGTTTTCATCCAAGTAAATGACTGTGAGTAAAGGGAACAATAGGTCAACAATTCGTCACGACCGTCAAGCAAACAGACACGTCATTGGTGTGTAGCTAATTGATCTCGGACAGGTTTTCTTTTACTCTCTTTTTCGGGGACCCTCTTTTCATGTTAAACCAAATGAACCAAACTTTTATTAAGGTTAGCCGTTAAAGCAGACTTTCAACCCCCCACCCACACGAAATGTGGTGGAATCACAATTAAGTCAGGCGTAAAAAATGAAAGCGAAAACTCTATTATCACTCCTGAAATTCCCAGCAATCCAGTGAAAATCAGGCTAGTTCGTAATTCGAGGTAGACGCACTGGGAATACTATGAGGTCGCTGTGGGTTGGTAGACTCACACGAAGAGGGCAATATTTCGGTGAAAGGGGGCTCGCATTTGGAAAAGCCCTCTCTCATCCCGACATAACCATTAAATGCAGTCTGACTTTATGTTGTATGGAGAGAGGGGAACAAGAAAAGAGGCACAGTTCTCTGATGAAAGAATTAGGTTTTTGCGGATTAGGGACGGCCCAAAGGATGAAGAATAACTTACTGCATAACTTTACAGCTATTTTCTCCCACTGCCTATAAGAGCCAAGTTTACGGATAAACCGGTTCAAGTTAACCCCTTATTGCACAGTTTTGAATACTTGGTTTATAATAATAACACCAATTATGATAATAAATATGCCTAATTATAGCAACAACAATAAAAATATCCCCATAAATATTATATATTGCATAACATGTTTTCTTTTGAGTTGTACGTTTGTTTCATCCTAAGTGCACACATTGCATGAAAAATCTAAGAATGCATGTGTCTTACATGATTGAGTAAAAACAGTTAATTTCAGTCATTCCATCAATAACATAACGCATGTAGGCCTGCTATAGTATTTTGAAGATGTATAGACCCACCAAATCATGGCAGTTGTCCTATTAAGTGTTCTGCCTTCATCACCTTACTGGAGAGCAGCTCTCGAAGCGATGGCAGGAACTGCGAGTCTTATTAGTGATTTTTGTCCTCTATTTAGTTTCTCTATCTATGCTAATGAATATATTCGCTTCCACATCTGAAATGAGCGGTCATTTCGATAATGAAATGCTGAATTTGTCGTGATTATAACCACTCGATTCGAACATGAGAAATTTTATAAATTGTCTATATCTGTTGATATAGGGCTGAGTCCTAGAGTTGTAACGTTATTGTTTTCAGTTTTGTCATGAATGGATTCATCTAATAATTAGGCTATAACTATGTCTAAATTATATTGGTCAGTAAGTGATTACCCATTTTGTTCATATCTATTTTTTAAACAAAACATCCATCATCACATGGGATTATTTTATATCCATAAAAATTCAAACTGATTTTCAAGAACTTTATAAAGTTGACTATCTGTTTCTTTTTTTTCTTTTTTTTGTGCATGCCAGATCGCCATTGAGCATCATCACAAAGGAGATTGGGAACATCTGAATAATTATGTGAACTATTGGACAGGCAAAATACAAGTTAATGAGCCGACGGTGCTTGTAAACTGTGAGTGACTCACCGGAGGCCATATCCATATAAAAACTCTATATTTACCGCCAGAGTTCTGAGTAGGCATTAGAATAGCCTCTAATGCCACACACTCTCTTCCCCTTATTTTCATTAGGCTTCGATGACTGTGGAATTGCCTCGGCCTGCAAGTTATCAAGAGCCACTAATTTCACATTAAAGACCATTGACTGCAGTGGCTTGATTCGAGGGTTTTTCACAATTATCACAATCAGAATTTGAGCCCAGATAATTTACCTTGACTCCGTGATTATTTGCATCGAGCCACTTGCACATTTGAAAATTGCACGGTGTCAAAACCGAGCGGCAGTAAATAATGAGGGGGCTAGTGATGGGGGATCAGGAGGTGCATCTCCATATCGCGCTCTCCGACACATGGTCACACACTCATCTTCACACTCACACTCATTACCCCATTTCCCTTTTTGTCTCATGACTGTTTCCAGAAACACACAAACACATGCTCTCTCTCTCTCTCTCTCTCTCTCTCTCTCTCTCTCTCTCGCTCTCTCTCTCACACACACACACACACACACACACACGCACACACGCACAAGCACGCACGCACACAACACACGCGCACACACACTTGGTCAACACGTGTACGCATAATCAATGAAGAGAAGAACTGTGCGCTTCTGCGGGTACTGTGCGTCGTGTTCATGAGTGCGCGGGTTCAGCCTGTTTTCCGTTTAAAAAAGCAAGTAGATCTATACAGCTAGTTCTTTTTTTGTGTGTCTAACGGGCTAGTAGAAGCTAAATCTAGAAAACAACAAACTGACGCCCAAATAATGTAAAGCACCGACTGTAATGTGATCAAAAACGAACAAAACAAGATGCTAGGAAAATTTTAAGTCTTGATAGTTCCATCCTTGGTGTTTGGGCTTCGTAGAAAATGTTTTGTAGAAAATGTTATGTAAGACTATGCATTCAACGCATTTATTTGCATGAGCGTAAACATCTTATAATTGACAGTCACAAGAAAGGAATCAGCAAGGTCAACCATGGAAACCAGACGTATTTGAAGAAATTAACAACATGCACGATGGACTAATGTGCAAAGTTTTACACAAACTTATATGGTAGAATAACAGTAACGTGAATAGTTTACCTATAGGCCTATCATTGTAAAATAAGACCTGACGGCTTCATCACTGGGCAGGCTTTTATCCCAAGCAAATGCGTGTCTCAGCCGGAAACCTAACGCTCGCGAGACTGTAGCCGTACACTAATCACATGACTATAGGTTCAGAATCAGGAAGTGATGGGTCAGTGGCTGTTACGTTTAGGAAAGTTATAGGCTACTTAACGGCTTTACATTTATTTACTGAACATGTCTCTCGTGTTTATAGATGCGTTTTTAATAATACTAGTACTGTGTGGCATTCCTGCGTTTACAGAAGACGTAAACTCAACTCTTATAAATGCAGAGACAGGCAAAAATCAGCTGTTCACTGTGGACCCTGTTTTCGTCTCCCAGTCGTCAATGATGCAGCCTAGATTTAATTCATATTTTAACCTGTTGTCATCATTTCCAGAGGATCTGGAGGTCAGCGACTATTGCATCGAGCTACTGCACATATTCGGGCAGCGGTATGTCACCTATGTGGATTGCTTGGTGCCTTCCGCTCGTCCTGTGAAAGTGTGCCAAAACTGCTTTATCGGTTATGGTAACCTGGAGGAAATCTATAAAAATATATCATCGGATCAGGTAAACGTCAACAGATTTATTACACCTATAGTAAAATATTTTATTCGAATTTTAAGGTGGGATTGTGGGGTCTGTTGTCAGAAGAGCACCAGTAGTCTTGTGCGTCATGAGAGTCTTGTGATTGTGCATGACAAACAAGGATTGATGATTTGGTGAAGATTTAGGATGACTAGATGCCCTGAACCACTTAAAACCTATTTAGTTTTAAATTATGGTTTACACACACCCTAATTACCTTAGTAGGCCTACATATAAGCTTCATTATTTATTTATTTATTACCAACAATTGAAATACATTTTATTAGCAGAATTAGTCTTTATAATATTAGTCTTTATATTTATTGATCGTTATTCCGTCGTAGTTCCTCTCGCTGGTAATGACACTTATTGCATCTTAAAATATAAAGTATTGGGAAGTGGGAGGAGCAGTTGTTCATTTGTTCTTTGCTATTATCTTTAGACTTTCAGTTGGCCATACTGTTCAACAAAATGTTTCCATTTTCATGAAATGCTACTGTATTTCTGCAATGCTACTAGATTCAGATGTTCACCGGTCTTACAGTATATTGTACAGACATTAAATTATGAATGTCCCAAAAGCCGCTTAAACTTAACATGAATCTTACCTGTTTTTTTTTCCCATGCAGATGGGTCCTGGCAATGAGAGTTGCAGAGACAGTCTCCTGCGTTCTGATAGGCTGATGCTTGTCTACATGTTATACAGCAATGTGGAAGATATATGGAAAACTTCAGGCTGCGACAGTAAGTGTTTAGAGTTGTGCCAAATTCTGTTTTGTGTGACATCCCCAAAGCATCAAACTCATGCTGTTTTCTAAAATAACCCTTTGATATCAACTTCCTGTATTGGCTGCACAGGACATGTTTTTTTGTTATTATTATCTTTGTATTACCAGTTGTTGTGATGATAAGTATTGATACATTTTTTTTGATTTCTTGCCTTAAAGACTGTGTAGCCCGAGGAAGCCTGACCAATGAAACCCTTAACTTTATGGCCGCTCTCAACCAATCCCTGTCCTGCTTTGAGACGTTCCAACAGGTAGGCCAAGGTCATACTCCTTACAGGTCAACTGAATCAAACCAAAATAAAACATAGCTTTAACGATTACTGAAGAAAAAAAAAGCTTATATATATGCAGTATTTCAAAATATTACATTTTGTGGCTTTGTTGGTTGTACATTTTTTTTTATAATACTCATTAAATTCATGTTGGCAATCATTTCTTTCTCCTGCTAAAGCAGGGTAATCACTCAATGCTGTGTAAGGAATGCAAGGGCAAGTACAGAAGCCTGAATGAGCAGTATGGTCGAATGGACACCAATCACGAACTGTGCATCGATATAGAGGATGCGGTATGTATTCCTGAGCAGTAATATTTGAGTTGACATAATACACATAAGTACACAATGAAGCTGTTTGATGAAAATGTTCATTTCAACTGTGAACATTGCTGTAAGTTAGTAGGATTTGCACAGAATATTTAGGGATTTGTGAATGAGAATGAATTAGCTCGAATGCAGAGTTGTGTCAATTACAATTACAAATCGCTATTGTTTTAATATACAACATTAACATCCGCTGAAACAGACTTTGTTTTTTTACAGCCCAGCTAGTTGGTTATGATGCTTAACCTAACCTTGGTCAAAATAACCCAATCAAATAACCAAAATAATGCAATTTGGGTAATTTTTTTCCCATATAGTTTTTTTCGAGTGTGAGCGTTATCCATGTCGTAGCACAGCGACGTGATCCTTAAACACACCTCCAGCACAATCATACCACTTTGTAAGAATTGGTTACAAATCTGTGAACATTTAACATATTTGTGTGTTTGACTTTATAAGTGGCATGATAATGATAGTTTCCTTTTTTATCCCTTTAACAGTTTTGCTGGTACGTTAACACCTACCTTCTGTATTTTAATAACAAATGATAGTATTTTGTTTATTTTATAGACTTAGAAAATGCTCAAATAAAGTCTTAATATACTTATGGCCTAACTAAGATCCATTGCCATTACCTGACCTCAGATATGACAAAACTAAATGTATTGTTCATAAATAAGAGGGCCACCATTTTTCATGGTGCTATTGAAATATTAAACTACTATTTACTAACAAAAAAAACGCATTTTTAAGTTTTAGGTTGCAACTTCAAATGGTAGAATTTTCTCAACCAGTTAAAAAGTTGGAGTTTTGTATTCCTTGCACAAAAAGTTAAGCCGAAAATCGAAATCTTGTACAAGTCACTACAGATAAAACAGCACCCTCTAGTGGAATCTGAGAGAGCTTCATGCTGTTCAGGCTAGAAACATTTCTGCATGCCATACTACCAAAAGTCTGCTTAAAAAAACACTAAAGTCTAGAGGTATTCAGAAAGAGCATTGGCATGAGAGTGATATTGTCTCCTTTTATTGTTATCATCTAAGCAGCTGTGTTTTGTTATGCGCGCGCGCGTGTGTGTGTGTGTGTGTGTGTGTGTGTGTGTGCTTGTATGTGTGTTGGTCTTGGGACCTTGCCTTGTATCAGATGAATATGACCCGTCGACTTTGGAGCAAGGATTTCCATTGTTCCTTCCCCCGGGAGGAGACGGTTCCTGTCATCGCCGTGTCCAGCTTCATGCTCTTTCTTCCCATCATCTTCTACTTGAGCAGCTTTCTTCACTCGGAACAAAAGAAACGCAAGCTCATACACCGTGAGTAACCAGCTTAATTCGGCCATTGTTGCGCTAAGAGTTTTTTTGACAGGGGTTTTTGGGGGGTGAAGGGGTTTGGGGTCTGTGACTATGGAGTTGGGTTTTGCTGCTGGGTGTCATAGGTTGTGTTGGTGAAGTATGCCTGGGTTCTCTCCTGCAAGCCGGGGGTGGGGGTTTGGTCTTTTTCCTGGGTGGTGGAAAAAAAGGTTTTGTTTTGGTTGTTGAAATGCATAGACTACAATTGTTCATGGTTTAGAGCAGTGCGATCTTGTTGCCCTTTGGTTTTTGCTGTCCTCTGACACGGACCCTTATTCTGAGACGGCGATCACGGTCGAGGCGATCTGATTCAGGTCAACAGTCTGTACTACGAATGATTTACAGTGGATGACACCGTTGCCTCTCTCTCTCTCTCTGCAGCCAAGCGTGCCAAGTCCAACGCCAACTTCATGAACATCCAAGACAAGTTCAGCTAAGTGAGGAAAGGGACCGTGGAGCTCCTTGGGGGTGGAAGACAAGTCTTTGCTGACATCCCTTTGGGCCCATATCTCCTGGAAGCTACTGTGATGTTGCCCTCGATCAACCGTCCCTCGATGGTTTCTGACATCTTTACAGGTTTAGGAGACTGTGCTAAGATGTACCCAATAGGCTGTTGTGAGACTAAAATCAACTCCAACCATCAGTATTAAGATATCAGGTACAAATAAGAATCATGGTTTGTAGATTAGGCTCAAATGTAACTGCACTGTGCCCTCATGGATGCCCTTAAACTCCTTTGATACAAAAAAATCCAGATGAGGATATTGTATTGTGTAGGAACATCAAGAGTACTGCATAAGGAAAGCCATGGGATTCTGCTTACTTTGTGTGTGTGTGTGTGTGTGTGTGTGTGTGTGTGTGTGTGTGTGTGTGTGTGTGTGTGTGTGTGTGTGTGTGTGTGTGTGTGTGTGTGTGTGTGTGTGTGTGTGTGTGTGTGTGTGTGTGTGTGCGCGCGCGCGCGCGCATGTGCATCCGTGCATGCGGATATGTGTTACTTATCTGTTACTGGATGGAGAAATGGGTTTTGTTCCTGTAGTGTCAGTCCTGTGGAAAGCCGGAAACAGCAGGCACTTGATGTCCATTAGTGGTGACATGTATGTGCTGTTAGAAGGGAGTGCACATTTGAAAATAAAATAAATTAATAGAACACCATAATGTAAGAGCACTCCAGAATATCAGAGAATGCAACTTCCAAGGTACCTGTTTTTCAAGCTACTGTATTTTTCTTGTGCATTAAGCTGTACTATTTTGCTATGCAGACCTTACCTAGTTCACATCTTCGCTTAGATTATAATGAAGTCCTTATCGCGTTTCAAAGCATATGTTGCAGATCGAGTTGAATTAATTGGAAGGATATGTTTATCTTGTTATTATTTCATGTTTGAAGTTGCCTATGCGGTCTCTGGCAGATGTCTTTTTACTTTATGTAAAATTAATAAAGCATCTTTATGACTTCTGTGGTCAGCCTTTTAAGAAATTGCAGCATTAAACTTGTTCTTTATTATGCATATACTGGGAAATAACAGGCCATACATTTTAGAATCTAGAAAACAAGATAATTTATTCAAAAAGTTTTCCCAGCTCACGTGGACACAACAGTTTTGAGGCAAAAATACAGCCTGTTGTGCTGTTTTTCAGTGCATTGTCCTATTTTGCCTTCTGGTTGAAAAGCATTTTTCCCCCTAAAGTAGGCAGTAACCTTGTTTTCAGGTTACGTGGCCAATTCTTTCTTTTTTTCAACGGACCGGCTTTCCTCCTTCATTAGCAGCTAATCTAAATGTGGGATAAAGATACTTGGTCGAATAATCACAGCAACACATCCGTTTAAACTGCCTTGGCTTTTTGGTCTTATGGAGCACAGCCACTGCCGGCCATCAGTGGTTCTAATAGCATTACTGTTAGCCCCTAATATGCCGAATCATATGATCCAGTTGCGCCTCAGAGAACTGCGGAAACATGGCCTTTTCATAAGCGCTCCTACACAGTAAAACGCGTTGAGTAGCTCGTGCTGGGGCCTGGGTTGATGAGAATGACAGCTTTGATTGCGCTAAGCCTTCTCCGTGGCACACTGCGTTGCTCCTTAAGCAGGGCTGAAAGTCACGGAACTCATGCGCTGTTCGCCCACAAGCAAACGCTCCATGGGGCCCGCCACGTGAGCAAGAAAACTGATGGAAAAGGTAGAATGCCTTCGGATTCAGTGACGTTAATAGTTAACCCTCTATGGGTTTTTATAAATGACGCTAGGAGGATAGCTAATTAGAATTGGCTAATAAACTGTCTGACCAAGTCTCTTAAGGGATAGGCCTATATTTTTTAACAAATATTTACAGTTATGGCTAATAACAACAAAGTAAGCAATTGTGTAAGCTGTCCCTGTGTTTAGGAAACACATTTCCTCTTTAACAAAGACAATGAGAAACATTTACATAAAGACAATACTTGGTTTTTCGTGTGTGACAATATAGACCTATAGTTTCATATAAAAAGGTTGCATGTTCTTTATTACTAATGCCTTTATGTTTTGGAGGAAAGTCTACCCTTTATGGGACAAAGCCAATTATAAATTTCATTCACCCAAAGAAAAGGTAAAATGTCAAACACCCCAAACAATTCCATAGAATGAGTTTCAAGGCTGAGTAGAATTTTAAAAAGCAGTGAAAGTTTTTTTTAACAAGTCCTAGAAGGTTAATCTCTTAAGAAGTTAATCTCAAATCCTTACCCCAACATTATATCTCCATTGCTGTATTTAAAATAGCCTACTATGCATCTTAACATACAAAATATGACTAGAAATGTGTTTAGTGTATGCCAGTGGTACACACTATGTGGAATTTGAGTGTGGAAAAAGTTCCCGGATGACATACTATGTTGAAAAATTATAAATGTTGAGTACCCAGTAAGATGTAAGATGTTGCTTCATGATTCTTCATGCTCCAAAATGCAATAAGCCAACATCCTCCTGGCTTTGACAGAATTAACAACAAAAGGGGATTTGGTCACATGTTCCAGTAAGCGAATATTTGTAATAAAGTAGAATACTAAATTTCAGATTCAGTATACAGTATGTACATTGAGAACATTGTGTACAATGGTTCTGGGACAAAGTCAGCTGGTTCTGACTGCATTAGGTTTGAACTACATTGTCGGTTGCGCCAATATGCAAATAGGCATTGTAGAATCCAAGTGTCTTGATGAACTGTTGCCAAACTGGGCTGAATGCTTGTGCATTTTAATCAGTCACATTATAACCGAACTAGCACTTTAATTGGCATTAAATGTATATGCAATATAACTAGTAGACTAAGTGTGCATTACCACCTCTAGCAATAATATAAGAGTTTGCCTTTAAATTCCCATTGAATAATTATTTAAGATGCAATGACCAAAAATACAAATTAATGAATGACGGTGGGAAGGCATGGTGAATACAATCATGCAGTCAAACAGCAATCGTTGCTTCTGATACTAGGAATAAAGGCTGCACCCATAATCCTTACCACAAAGCTTTTCTAGAAATTGATAGGATAATGTGATTTACAATTTGTTTGAAGAAAATTATATGATTCTGACACTTTTTGTTTCAACACTATATCTGCAGATACATTTAAATAACTTTTAAATAGCTTACATCCTATAAATATATTCCTTCTTGGTGACCTGTACAACAAGTACACCTGTTCAAGTGTAATCAATTATTAGTCCTCTACACAATTAGGAGTATCAGAGTAAAAAAGCAAGAAAGACTTTGTTCTTATGTTTCCCCTCAAGCTCACTGCTATCCTAATCTGTGAAATTCATGGTTGACCCCTATGAACCTGAAGCCCAATGGAGAAAAACAACAACTGGAACATTGGTCCTCAATATGTCAGGGTTGGAAAAGAACATGGGTATGTTAAAAAAAAGAAAAAGAAATGACAGTATACTACGATGACCTTGCCTAAACCACCATATTTGGAAAATAGACTCCTTGAGGATTCTTAAAAACACTTAATTTTCTTTGCACACAGATAGACTCACAAGAAGCAAAAACAGCCCATGGTTCGCACAAGGGACCTTCGAGTGCCTCGCGTACATTCTTGATAATCAAGGGCTCCTCCTCTATGTCTTTCATGAACTTTAACCTTCATCTTTCCTTTACTTTAATTTAATTTCTGCTAAAATGGCGTACTATTCTCCCACTGTCCTTTCAACGAGGTCATGGTCCACTTAGGGGTTAATGCTTTCCCTTCCTTCACCATTCACCCCCTTTTCACTTACACTCTCTAGATGTTCCATGTTATGACGTTAGCTAGCAAATGTTTCCTTCTCTATGGCAATATTAAGAAACGGTTAGTTAGAGCTTACATTGTTTCACAACCCCTCCTTAAGCTGTCGATTAGTAACTGGACAGAGGTCAGGCTCTGCTAAGCTGCCTCTCAACCCTTAAGTGATGAATATGATGCTTTGTTGCAAAAGGAGTAAACATACGCCTGGGGTGTGGAATTCAAGATTTCTCTCTCTCACTCTCCCTCTTTGTCCCTCTCCCTTTCACTCAGCCCGGCAAACACAGTAAGAGAGAAAAGTCTGAGTGTGCATTTATCCAGTGAAAGAGGTTTATTATACACCTGTAATAAGGGTCAAAGTCTGCCGATCCCTAGTTTACAGAATTATGATAGATTATAGAATCACTCTCTTGTGGCAGTCATTCAGCTTGTAATCGCAGAAACAGCAGCAGCAGCAGCTTGACGCAAAACCCCCCCAGCGTTGCGGCTGAAGAGCTGTTGAATAAAATCAGGCCCTGTCCTCCTTCACCCTCTTACTGGCCCCGCTCACAAAGGTCTTATGACAGGTCAGCTGTTGGTGACATCACAGATGCCGGATCAGATGTCAGAAACCCTTGCAGCCTGACTTATGTCCCTCTGTGCGGGGCGGTGGGGAAGGGACGCGGGGGGCGGCTCAGGTGCCCAGGGGAGTGGAAGATGGATGAGCTATCCGAGGGGGCCCGCGCTGCCAGGCTGGTGGGGGGCACACTTTAGGGCAGGAACATCTGACCCCTGTGTGCTGGCAAACAGAACGTGCCCATCTTGCCATCAGCTTGAGACGACATTTTCCAGTCCCTTTGTGTGTGTTTACAAAGCAGGGGGATTTGTTTGGGCTTGGCGAGAGGCATACGGGGTCAAAGGCAATAGGCGTGGGCTCGTCGTGTTGCCGCTGAACCCAACCGAAGTTGAATGTCTGAGTCTGACAGAAGGTACCGTCCATCTGAAATCCATGGCAACTCACCTTAATACTGAAACATTCCCTTTAGGCTTTTATTTCTGTCACCCGAATTGATCTGAATGATCAAATAGTCAAAATCAATCATCAATCACTTGAGTACGAGAGATTATATATGTAAATTTAGATATTAGTTTATAACTCTCTGCTATTAATGACATCTCAAGTTTTTATTTAAATATGACATTTATTTTATTTCAAACTACCGCCAGATTTCTACAGATAATTGCCAATTCATTGGAAGGAAATAGGACCACATACATACTGTTGTCATGCCAATGGTCTTACTGCAAAAGCTTTAACATTCAGCATCTACCTGATGATCATATGGCTGTTAGGCTTGTGTAACACTGCCCACTACTGGAGGTTCCTAGCATGGCTCCTGTCATGCTGTCTGGGGTGCTGTAATCCCCCGTTTCCAATAGATGGCAGTACTGTACTACCACGACTACCAGCAGGAGAACCAGAACGAAGAAAGGGATGTCAAACTGTTTCTGACATTGCACCCCTTATTTGGCGTGTCTGTTTGGACACAAACAAGGGCAAATGTGTTGGCTCATGCAAAGGCAATCAAAGGCTCAAAGGGGCGGCGGAGTGCCAGTCGTCAGTGTCTGTGGGGAGAGGTTCCAGGGACATGTCAGAGTGTGCCGAGAGAAGAGGATCGTAAACACAGACCATGGAAGTGAGACATTTTTAAAATAAGGGCGAGGACACAGATGTAGACAGGCCCGGCCGCACACTCTCACAGGTAGACACACAGACGGGCATGGAAACTTTCAGACAGAAACCAGAACATAATAACACTCTCAGGCATGGTTAACCCTCTCCTTGCGTTCATGTCAAGCACCCCCCTCCTTTTCCCCCGTCCTTCCCTTATCGGCCCTATCTTCGCCTCTTTCCACCTGTCCAGCAGTCAGAGGCCATCGTGCCTGTCGCTGTCAGTAGGTGTTCCAGCGCTGTCTGTCAGATTCTGACAGGATAAACGGGAGTCCCAGACATATCTGTAGAGCTTCAGACAGCAGACATGTCACAGCAAAAGGCCACTGCAGATGGAATTAGAAGTTAACCAAATAGTTTTATCTTACAAACATGTTATGGTTCAAGCGTTGGGTGTCTCATTTTTTTAAAATCACAGATCCTGTTTTCATGTAAACTGCCTATAAGCCATGTGTAAAAGTTATAGAGTAGATAAAGGCAAAATGAATGAATAGATGTCCCAGATACAGATTGATGCAACTATTCCACTGTTGCCAGGCAGCAGCCTGACTCCTGTCCAAACAATATGGGATCTAGACATTCCGTAGACAAAATGGCAACTGTTCACTCTCTATTTAGATCACTGCACTGTGGTAGAAAACGCATGCTCGTGCATACACTCACACACAGGCACACTCGCAAACCCACACACACAGATGCATGCGAGCACAAACAGAAGACTGGGCCGGAGAGACAGACTAAAACATGCATACTATGCCTGTGCAGCTGAGGACACACCCATAAATACACAACAATTGCTTCTTTGAAAGTATGTCAATGGGCCTTCAGTATATCAAAATGACCTTATGCCATTCAGACACACAAACACAAACATGGGTGCACAAATCACACACACTTTCCTTCTCTCTCTCTCTCTCTCTTCTGCACACACACACACACACACACTCACACATCAAATCTGGAAAATCACTCTGTCAATGACTCTGTCATTGGCACCTCCACAGGGAAACTAACTCTCACTTGGTTCTTTGTCAGGCTTTACTGCCTCTCATTTGGACGGGCGTGTTCTAACGCTGTGTTCTGTCTGAATTTGATGTGTCTCTCCTTTGGGGAGGTCTAGCCCATACCTATGAAGCAGGGGTTTACCTAGTGTCATACATGGTTAGGTTTAGGCTCCAGTGGGTACTACGCGGACTAAAACCGCCAAAACATGACTGTATGTTTTATGACAGAGTTGTAGGTTCATGCATATGGACAGACGATGTAACAACGTCTTTACAAAATAATTAAAGGTATGCTTTTTCAAATGTGAACTTATCCCAGTGTAAACTAACACATTTTTGGTAGTTTTAAGTTAGAGCGTTTGTTTTTACAATCACCACACGGGGGCAACGTTGTCATTTTCAGAATAGGAGTTGAACACGGCACCAGTTCTTGTTCGTTGTGAAAGGGTTTGGCGTTGGTGTGTGTGACTGTGTTTGATGCTCAGCTGTGCATTTTTTTTTATACTTTCATACGTTTAAACCTAGTTTGCAAAGTGTAAGTATATATATAATGTATGCGTGCATGTATGTGTGACCGCTGTGGTGGGGTCCAGGGGTGTGGATTAGCGTGCCCTGGCTGCATTCAGATAGCCTAGCCAGGCGTGAGGTGCGGAGGAGAATGGGGGCATTGTTGTGGTCCAGATAAGTGTCAGTGCAGGGTGCCTCAGAAAATCAGATTCACTCACGAGGTTTAACAGAAACACGGTCGCCGCCACAGCCTTGGGACACTTGGCATATGAGCAGTGTGGGTGCGTGTGCGTGTCCTCTGTACACTCCTCTCTCATAGAGACATCTGGTTTGTCTCCGTGGAGCGTGGCCAGACAAGCCACCTTCCGCAAGCAGCCGGCAGTCTCAGCCGTCGAGGCGACGTCCTCCTCACCGCTTTCCTAGCGCGATTTACTCTGTGGAACACAAAGATATTTAAAACCCCTCGGCCACAGAAAGAGTGGGAGGGTTACAGAGCAAACAGCTCACTTAGGCCCGGACCCTCTGAGCTCTCGGGAGACCAGGGGCTCGCCATGGCGTCTACCCCCAGGTCCCTTACCATTTTTATGGGCTCTCCATGGTGCTCGGGAGGCCTGTGATTTATGGAGCTCCATCTGGCTCTTGGGTGGGAGCATTGTTGACGCGGAATTCAAGATGGTGTGCCCTTACTGCGACGCACACCGTCCTCTGAGGGATGGGGTCAAGGGAGTGGCTGGTGGTTTAGGGTATCAGGGTGTAAAAGGAAGCACATTTTAAGTGAGGAAGGAGTTACTGCTGTGGGGGCAGGTCTCCTTGTGTGTGCAGGGAGTTGAGTGTGAAAGGTCATTGTCGTTGGGCTCAAACATCAGGATGTGAGGTAAGTAGTCTGGGGGCAAGGTGAAGATGGTGCAGGGTCAAAGGTCGTCCAGGATGTCTGTGGAAGGAAACAACAGTGAAACACTCCAGTAGAATCCCCTGCAGCCGTTTTTGTGGGGTCTGATACTGTTGTGTACATGACTGTGGTTAACTTGGCCTTTTTTTTACTTGTTTTGGTATGTGCAGTATTAGATGAGAAAAAATGAATGTGAATTTTTTTGGCCAAACCACAAACACCAGGTGGCTACATGACAAAATGAGGACGGTGCTAGCTCAGTTACATTGTAGAATTGAAGATAATAAACAAAAATGTTCCTTTGATTTTTCTTTAGAAAAGATTGTGACTCAGAAAGTGCTTCTCTCCCTTGACGGATATGTGAAACCAAGGAACCACAGCCAGACGGTGCTCCTCCTTCCTGACAGACAGACCCGAATCCACCCGGTCCATGTCCCTGGGACGCTCCTGTTTCTGGTAAACGGGTGTGATTCCTATCTTAACATTCCAGGGCAGTTAAAGTGTATTACAGTAATAGCTGGTGGTCCAGGCAGACTTCTCCTACTTATTCTTCAGAAGGAGCAACAATGCTGTTTCGCAATAAGCAGTCCCAAGTGAGTGCATTGCTGGTTTGTGATCAACTGCGTAGAAAAGTGAATAATGGCCGATTCCATTTTCAAAAGGGAGAACAAGTTTTCATAGCCGACAGTATGTGAATCAAAGTTTGGACTTCCATGCAATACCAAGTACAGTACATTGAAAATTATTCACGCATGAAATGAAAAACCATTCTGCTGCCATGAAAAATAGCATGGTACTGGTCGCATGCCTTAAAGCTGGACCACAGTTTTTCCTCACAGCAGAAACATCGGGCCAACTAGAACTGAGAGAAAACTACTTAACCACATTCATTCACATTTAACTCCCACACAGGTATACCATCAGACTTAATTTAACAAGCTGACCTTTTCACGACTCGTGCCTTTTAAGAGCCTAATGTGTCCGGGATGCCTGTCAAGTGTGACAGCGTGCCGTGGTCGTGATAAACGATACGTGCCACATACGTAGATCTGGTCACCAGAGTGCTCTATTGTTGGGTCCCTGTTGCACCTGACGTGAGATGCCTGCCAGCTTTGTGGTCGCCCTAACAGTGCTTTGATTGTTTTGCTTCCCTTTCACATTCTTGGGGCTTCCAGCTTCCACCCAACACACATAAACACACACAGACACCCCCACTCCCAAAATTGAAGAACATTTGTTGGACCTGTACTTTCCCCTTTATTATACAATGAAGCGCTGCGCTTGACTGGCGGCGTGGCGTACACGGAGAGCTTCTGAGAATGTGGCCTTTTCAGGACCCCCCTGGCCCCAAAGTGAAACCACATTTGGAGTTGGAGAGCGCAGTAGGGAGGGGAGAGGGATGGTGGTGCGTAGAATATCCAACTCCTGACCTGAGCTACACTGCTACACTTCAGCTTCCATTGTAGTTTATAGTAGCTCATTGTGAAATTGCAGTGTGTGAAACTTGTCTTTGCTTTTGTGTGAGGTACTTCTGGCTTATGCGTATCGTAGGAGGCTTTCAATTGTTGACTTAAGACATAAAATAACAGTACATTTCACAACAAGGTTTTTGCGCACAGGGATAATACAAAATACACACACTCAAAATAACTTTTCTGCACTTTTGTTTTCTTTAAGGAACCTACACCGTGCCTTTCCTCGACTGGTCGATGTATCTATCTGCTGCATCTCCACTGTTTTCATTGGAATTTAGATTCCACCTGACGTCAGGACCCCATTTGCTCTTTTTCAGGCTCAGGAAAATGGGTTTGTGACACCAGGGAAATCTGGCGCGCCTCTGCGCCTCTCCCTGCTCATTAGAGTGTGAACTAATTGCATGGCTAACTTTAGCCACGCTACAGCCTGGTTCAGTCTCTGTGCCCTGTAAAGAGGATGTTTAGGGAGTGGGACCTCACCGGTGACACACAAGCTGCTTTTAGAATGTTCCGGCAAGAATTTTCTCCAGGGTGACCAACCAGCGGCTCGCCGTCGTTTGAACGGTCTGTGCGAGTTTGACGCACAGCTGAAGGGGGAGAGCGAGACCTTCTGTCGCTCAAAGTGTTCTGTGAGATATAGCTGTCTCTCCACTCATGCTGTGTCAGTGACAAAGACCTATTGGTTTGATATCATTCAGGACGAATGCATCAATTCCATAAGTCCCCCAAAAAAGGGGAATATTAGTGAATCCAGAAGGTCAATATCAATGACCAGCCATATGTAAATGCTCAGGACAGAGCAAAATAGGACCACTACAAGTTGAAAAGTTGCACACACTTCTGAACCATCTCAGTAGGAGCTTCAGTGGCCTAAAACACACATCTTTTTGCACTAGAAGACGTCAACGTTGGGATGAGGTGAGCCAGCAACTGTATGAAAGCGGCGCGTGACACAGATGGGCCTGGATCCCTCTCCCCCTCGATGAAGCTGATGGGGAAAGCAGACTCCCGGCCCGAGGCCCCCTCTCGGAGCTGAGAGCCTCCTGACAGCCAGAGCGTGGATGCGTAGACCCCGGCATGATGGCTACAGCAGCTGACAACACAGACACCGGGACAGAGAGAGATGGGAGAGAGTGAACGAGCGAGCGCGTAACGCTGGGTTCGGGAGCAGCAGATCAGATATCTGGGGCAGGCATCCATAGTGAGTGAGCAGGACAGAGAGAGGGTGGAGGAAGGCGGGGAGGGGGGTACATCAGCAACTCCACTTCTATACCACTAATGGGAGGGGATATGTAGAGGTTATGAACTCTTGAGGTTGTTTGAGCACCAGGTGGGAATCGCACACGTTCTTTATAGAAGCTATCGTATACCAGACCACAAGATCAGGTTTACTGCCAGACCGCCGACTGTATTTTAGGCACGGCAAGAGAGGGCCAGAGCCGAAACGGAGAGAATAGAAATTGAGAAGGGTTGGATGGCAAAGGTGAGCGGAGGAAAAGTAGAACGGTGCTTTTTCCAGAAGCCTGAATCTTCAACCTGCTGTAATGGGAGAGGTGAGTGGAGGTGACCACACCACCCGGGGACACAGTTTTGAAGCAGACGCCCCCCTCGCAGTGTCACAACTGTGATTTGTAACGCGTTTTGATGACCTCATGCTCCATATCAGTGTTTCGATGGATGATCAAGCACTCTTGGAACACCTGCCCCTGAGGTGTCTCTGTTCTCTTGTTTCTACTGCCCAAAAGCCTTTTTACACGTTAAAGTATCATCCGTTCCACTACAGTTGAAGTATTTGTTTCTTTTGACAGAAGCCTTTACCCTGACAATAACGGATCTTTTCTATTATATTTTGGGTGTTGGTTAATTAAAAAGGCTTTACATGTCAGCTATGGGGAACGTTTTTACATGCATGAAAGGGATGTAACTAGGTGTTCATAAAGTGGAAATGAAGACAGGACAAACTGAATGATAAATGATGGATTTCCAACATGAAATGTGTGTATTAAAACATTGCATACGAACTGTAAGTTGATTTTGAACATGGTTTTCTTAAATTGTGACACTACAAGTTGGTGATGTGTTGATTTCACTACCGCTGACCTAAAAATAGATGGTTGGCCACAAAGGAACCAAGTTGTATTTTCAAAGCGGTGGTATAGAATTAGGTAGAATGGTGGTGATGACAAGGATAAGGCAGTGGCTTCCTGTGTTGATCAGATAGTGGTGGCTCTCTGTCTTTCTGCACCACCGAGTGTGAGGTGCACACATAGGGGTTGAACTTTGGATGTAGCTTTTCACCTGAGACACCTGGAGACTTTGGAGGCATTGGATTACTACTATCGTCTCAATCTATTTTTTGGCTGGGCAACATTTAGAAAGATGTCCCAGGACATCTCAGCAACTCAGTTACATTTTTAATTCAGATTGCTTACTAAACAAATCAAAAACATTGCATGACATTTAGGAAAAAACCAGAAATAACTGGAATATAATGGATTACATCACAAAATATTTTTTGGGGTTCTTTAATTGGTAATCAGTACATAGGCCATATTTAAATGCCTAAGAAAATCACCCATTACTGATTCCTCATCATCCATACTTTCACTTACTGAAGCCCAGCTCCATTGCATGCCAAATGTCTACCGGATGTCAGCAAACCTCATATTCAAATTGAGCTTTTCAAAATCTGCTTCCAGTATGGCGACTACACAGTCCCCTTGGTACCAACACAAAGCAATGGGTGTTACTTGGGCTCCAAATGCATTGCTTTCCCACCATATCAGCATACAGCGCTGTCAATGAGCCATATGGGCAGTCATCAGAGATGGCATGACACGCCTTCTGAGGCATTTCCTGTGGTGTTTCCTGCTTTCTTCAGAGTTCATGTGCTAATGTCCATTAATCCTGGCACGACCTCGACAGCTCTCTCTATCTAAGATTGGCCTCACAAAGGCCCCCTCTCTCCCCTTCTCTCTCAGTCTGCGTCTCCGCCTGAAAGCAAGACACGCTGGGCTACCAGCTGTTCTCAGGCAATGCTGGAGATAAGCTTTCTGTGTGTGTGTGTGTGTGTGTGTGTGTGTGTGTGTGTGTGTGTGTGTGTGTGTGTGTGTGTGTGTGTGTGTGTGTAAGTGTGAGAACGATAGATAGCAATCCAGACCCGTTTTATGTGCTGTACCGTGAGATCTTTGAGTCTGTCTTTGGCTCCAAAAAAATCTTGGATAAGCTTTTCTTTTGACGTTTTTTTTGTGTATGTTTTATGTGTGATATAAGATATAAGAATTGCAGTAGAATTACATTCAAATGCCAACATCTTTGGTTTATGTGTCAGTTCCTGGCTGCTGTCCTCTTCAACATTAAAAACAGACATCAATTATCCCCAAGTGAAGCAGTCTGTACGATGTCTCCATAGTCTCTTAAAGATAATTAGCCTCCTTATTTTAAACACCTTACCAAGTCACTCACCACAACCGCAATTACACTCGTCAGCATAGTAACACGCACATGTTGATAGGAACACAGCTCAGCATGGCCACAAAATATTCACACACACAGACCGACACACGGAGAGAGAGACACATGCACAAACACGCACTCTCTCTCTCTCGCACACAATCACTGTTCCTCTCTTTGGTCAATGCCTTGTAAAGACATAACTGTGGTATTTGGTAACGTTTATTAGTATTATGAGACTGGCATAATGTGATTATAAGGCTTGCATTTAGGCTAGAATCAGCGTTACAGTTTCACACCTTGCTTCATCCATAAAACTCCCCCCTAATCATTCTGTGTATTCAGACAGCACGTCATTTGTCTCATGGCAATTGTTTAATTTGCAATGATTAGACAAGCTCCCATTGCTCCATATTCTGTAACAGTGGTGGTAATTTTGTTGATCTTTTTAAACCCTAAGCCTTAATTATTCACAAGTTGCCTTCATCATTGTTCTCCTGCATCCTTGTAAAGTAGTTTAACAAGTGCAGGGCACACAACAAACGTTCTCAACATAGCGGGGAATTGTTATGCAATAACATAAATGTGTAGTGACTGGAATTGTATTTTTGTATTATTTTTCATTATCCGAAAAATGTAAAGCTCTTTTTTTTCAATGAAGACATACTCTATGCATGGACAACAATTGTTAAACCAAAACAACAGCTAATGCAGTGACATTAAGAGGGGAACATAAACACTGGTAAACGCAGGAAGTCTTTATCGAGAACCCGGAAAGTCCTCTCTCAGGTCTCAGGATCTAGGTCATTTAAGATAATTGCCTTTTGCACAATACATAGTTTCCCTTCATTGCGTAATGCTGTGAGAGCCACACCATTTAGATTTGGGTCTTCTGTCTTTACAGCTCTGTGATATTGTTTTCATCAGAATCCTCTCAGTTCCATGCCATTTGATAGCAATTTCCCTGCTTAGCCACGAGACTGAAATAGTAGATGGGGCACTCCGCAATGGAATGACAAAATCCAAAGAAATGCTGAGATTTATCTATGTTGGCAGAGATGTAGGTAGCCATCAGCCTTTTAGTTTTGGTAGATAATATCTGACTGCTGACTCAGCAGCCTTTTACATTGGCTTTACTGGCATACTTGCACAAAAGAAAATCTGATCACTCTTGCTATGTTTAAGCCTAGTTGTTAAAAGTACGAGAACTGTCAATGGAATATTTAGGAAAATATATTCCTAAATATTCCATTGACCATTATTATTCCATTAAGCAACTAGACATGGGGGAAGGAGCAACCAGATTAACCAATAGCTCGACATTGCTAGCTCTTTACCTGAAGGTGAATCTCCCTCTTGATGGTTTACATGTGTATTTGAAGCTGTTCATTACCAGGGTTCTTGAAGTCAAAGTTGACGATGAAGCCATCCGACTAAAGGAAATAAGATATGGTGTGAAAAGGCTTACAGGAAAGGCCTATCCCCAGTGGGACAATCATTCAGGCCAACCGGATGGCATTACCCACACTAGTCGATGCTTCCTCTTGTAGGCAGAGGGCAAGAGACCCAAAATATAAATCAAAAGATGAGGTAGAACACATTTCAACTTGTTGACAACTTGTTTTGTCTGAAAGGATTAGGTGGTCTCGGAATTATTTTAGCGCTACAAAACTGTGCAGCCAGTCCTTAAGTCTGTGTAGGCCGAGCCCCAAGCACAATGGGACGGTTTTGTTTGAGGTGAAGTCATTTGGGTGGTCATTACCCATTCGTTTTGCACTGTGACCCAGTTTTCCTCTCTGGACCAGTGATGACAGACATGTTTGTCCCTGTCCTCCAGACACTGTGTTTTTGTAACCCTAATGACAGGCCGCTAATGTAGAGGAAACACGTGGGATTGGACATTTCCTACTCAGGTTATTTTGTGTGGTTATTTTACAGGAAAATGAATTGCAGTCTAAATTGCTGATGAATACATGGTACGGATAGGTTACAATCAACATTAAGATTGGATTAAGATTTATTTGATAATGGATTATTTTTGCGGACAGCATACCTTTCACTTGAAAACACACTATTTATGAAAAAACTAAAGAGAAATGGGGAAACGAATGTGTTTGTGTCTAATGTGGTTTTGCATTATCTTCAGCTCATTTCCATCAAGACTGGTACCACAGCCCATTTGTATGGTAGGGTATTAAGGTACCCTATAACCAAACTGTCTAAATGCAAGCATGCATCCCACATGCAGTGAACCACTTTTAAAATCACAGAAATACTAACCTTTCAGGAAAGTGGACCAAATATCTTTTTGCATGTCTCACAATTTTTTTTTTATGTAATAATGACATCATGCACCACTCTCCTTTAACCTATTTCTCCTTCTCCTCTTCACGATTGTCCTAGACATCATAAGGACAATTTGCCACCATGAGTCATGGTGTTGACCTGTTAAACATAATAAGACTATTCTTAGCATTTATCACTTTTTCACATCTCTTAAAAGTATTCCAACGTATCAAAGAAAACATGATAATTGCATTCCAGTATAGATTAAATGACATCATTTTCTAACTAAGAAGTCCTTTGTTAAAGAATGAAGGGGCATTACCAATGTATTAAGTCATCCACTACCAAGTGGTTGTATTTTCAAATCAAAGCTGTTATATTACAGGCCAGCTAACTACTGCTGGGTTGCAAACATATTTGCAAACGCTCTAATGTCTTTTAAATATGCTTAGGCTACAATACCTTGCCATATTTATGATATCACGTTAGAAAATCATAAAAGAAACTTCCAGCTGAATATAATTCAAAACGTGCCTATAGGCAAAGGCTATCCAACATAACTGATAGAAGTAAAAAAATAAATAAATAACTAAGCAAAATATGACCGTGTAGAGGTGTTAATGCACAAGAAAGACATGAAATTAAGCGCTTTAATTTAATGGCCACTTGTCTTTCCAAAGTACTTGCGCGCGCGCAGCATCAATTGGTAGACCGCAAGGTGGGAACACACCTGCACCTTGCTAATTGGACATTTACACAGAGAGATTGCAAACCCTTTCTTTGTTTGGAAATACGGCTGAAATTACCGTGTGACTAACCCGAAATCCTATAAACCCACGTTTATGAAAGCTGAACAAAACGATTGTTAAGTAAATTAAAGCTGTGAAACGAAATTGGTGAATTAATGAGGAATCCCTTTTCGCCCGAGTCAGGGCGTATAGGGACTCCAAGAGTTCGAAAGTTCGGACAGCTACGTTCTCTCAAGAAGTCAGAGAGATCAGGTCAGTGTCTATGGTAAAACATACATTTGTGAAAATCTGTCTTGTGTCGGTAACTAATAAGCATATTCTTTCTTGTAACCTAAGTGTTTTTACCATATGGTATCTAAATTAATCACATGATGCAGTAATAGTTTCCGTGAAGTTAAGGCAACATTTGATTTTTAGGATATTCAGGTATGCTTTTCATAAGTCTAATGGGAGTGTTTTTAGGATTCGCACTGAAACGTAGAAAAAAACAAGCTGTAATTGTTTTCATGTTAGTATGCTTAAGCTAAATATGTCGCCACACATAAAAAACCAACGCACTCACGCAAAGAGAGAATGGTGCTTTGCATACAGTAGTAAAAGGCAGGCGCGTGTATTTGAAAATTGAGATTTATTGTGGGAAAAGGTTATAAGTGGAAGTGAGACATCAATAATACTTGACGTGGATGGGCACAGTAAAGTTCAGTGTAAGGATTAACAATTGAGTGATGGATGGGCGTGTAGAACACGAGGATCTGGTCTGCGGTGAGTTATGGTCCTCTACTGACAGACTGACATTGTTTGATATACAATAGGTCTTGCACAAAACACGGTCTCTTATGTCAACCTATGCAATGAGAAGCTCTCTCAAATTCATATTTTAAACTCATAGGTTAAATTGTTAAATTAAATAAAACAAACAATTCTATACTAGCTGGTAACTATTATTTTAATTATTTTTAGAAATGGCACCGTGGCTAAATGTGTGTATAGGAAGTTTCGTAAACGAGGATTGAATTGGATTGAGGAGATTGAATAGCAGCCATGTAGGTTCCCACTGGCACCTAAATCTCGGTCAAAGGTAACCTGAGAGAATGAAGTACACCCCCCCCCCTCGCCACCCAGTGCAGTTACACCGGTGCAAGGAAATGGTACTGGCTGGATCCTCTTATAACAGGTCCCAAGGGACTGACTGGTTTTAGCTGGTTCTGTTATGACACTGGGTTTATATGGTGGCGGGGAACCCGTTACATCCTTTGATTTGTGAGGGAGGTTAATTGTGATAGAATGTTGCATGTCTCAAGGCTTCACAACTCAAGTCACGAGCCATTTCTAATCTTTAAATTAGCAGCATACCGCAAGATAATAACTTGTGGATCTCTGTAGAGGCTTAGTAAAGGTACAGTTGTTGGAAGGCTGTCTGTAATTTATGTTTTTACTGAGGACAGATGGGTCCCCATTTTCACAGAATATCTTTGGTTTAGTCCTGTGTCACACTTTGGAAAGTTTTAAATATTCTCAAAGTATTCCTCAACCTGTCCTGATGATACTACAGTGCTCCTGATGAACAAAACCGTGTGCGTGTGCGTGTGTGTGTGGGAAGTATAGGACAGTATGAGGTTTAACCAATGTCTGTGTGTATGAGGTGCACACTACTAATGTAATGTAACACAGTACCCTTATGTTAAATGAAACCCTAGACTTGTATCTCTGCTCTGCCTTAAGCAGCTCCAGATTGTGTGGAGTTCAAACACAGTGTAGACGGAAGAGACCCCACTGTGCTCTTCTTTTTCATAGCAGACATGAAACGAATATCTGGCATACTTTGTAAGACTAGCTAATATTATTTCTGGATGGACTGATACTGCATAGGGAGCTTGGTGATCTTTTGGGATAGGGGTTTGGGGAGGGCTTTGATTTTTTAGACGTCATTTCTGTAACCACTTTTTTTAGGCAGAACATGTCTTTGTAGGGAAATAATCTGTTAAATTAAGGTAGGTAGTATGTAGGTAAATGATAGCGTGCCTGTTTTCTTCCTGGACGACTGTTTCGGGAGACCCCCTCCTAAATTGTTGGTGTTGAGAGACGTGTCCTATCCCCCTTTAATCCTAATCTCCTCTTGACGCCAGAGCTCTGCAAAAGGAGTGGGGTGTCTTTGTGTGGAGGGTCGTAACCTTTCACCTGCTGCTAGTGACCTTCCCTGCTGGGAGGTCACGTTTAGGAGCTGAAGCATGAAATAGTGGAGAGGAGAGGGGGAGACACGGGAGAGGTGGGGAAGGGGAGCTAAGAAGCATTAAGCATGAAGGCAGGTAGCTTGTTTAGGTGACACTAATCATCAGGTTTAGAATATAACTAAATGAATGAGGATTACGGTTTAGTGGAAATAAGTTTACTGTTTCATGAAACTTGACGAGTCACATCCAAATATTGCAATTAAGACAATCTACTGCTTATATTGTCTTTGCTAGATATAAGCAATGATTTTGAGTGAGTATGCTTCTATATTAGGTAGGGTTCGATTGTCTTTTCTCTGAGCATTTTTTTCAGAAATGTCTTTCAGTCAATCTGCACAGATGAAAGACCATGCCCTTTGCGATACAATAAAGTGAGCAAAGAGTGTTGTACACAAGTTGGATATTCAGCTCCGACCTATCCGGATCCTGCATGTATTTGCAGAAAGAACAGATGATGAGATAGACACACACACACACACGTGTGCATGTGGAAAGCACAAGAGCAAAGGCATACCGTGTCACGTGCTTTACCTTTGAGTGCTCCTCTCAGTCATAACACCACCACACCCATATGATCAGGCTATTCATCTTAATCCTGTCTACAGAATGATAGACATGTCAGTCACCATAATGTCCCGTCAGTATTCTACTGTTGTCTACAGTAGAGATCAGCCAGATAAGGTTGTCTCTTCTCTCTCCACTGTTGTGATTTTACATGCAAATAGGGCTTGGGGAAAGAGTTGACATGCAAAATGTGCCCCTTCCCCTTTATGCAAAGCACTGTGCCAGGCCAGCCGCTGATGGCATCGCTGAGATTCTGTCTTTGTCTCCATAGCAGTAATATGTAAATGCATCTTGTCATAAATGTGCGTCTTTTTATATTAGTCAAAATTATAGCTTACTCCCTTTTTTTTGTTTTGCAAAATGTTCAAGTTTATTAATTCACTGGGTAGTTACACGTTATCACAAGGCAAAGCCAATTCTACCAAATCGTTCTCTTTTTTGAGATGCCTTGTGTGATAGTGTGTTGCCTTTTCCAAAATGACGTACGTTTTCTATTTTTGTGTGATAGTGGTTATTATTGTTTGGTTGTCAGACTGCGGCCTTGATTACTGACCACCTGCTGGTACTGCTGCATCCTGTTTTAGTTTCCAAGCGGATTCTGTGTCGTCCGTCCCATGTGGGGTTTTGACGAAGGACAACCGGCTGATGGGTTGATCAGCACACACTTTCTGGTGCGTGTGCGTGTGTGTGTGTGTACGCCGTCCACCCCGTGTTATTTCCCGTGCTGTGGTAAACTGAGGCTGGTGTGGGGCATGCAGGAACTAGTTCTGTACCTCATGCTGATATTTTTGGATTGTTATGTTGGAGTGTGGAACAGTGCTGCAGGGATGGTTTGCCCCCCTCAATTGCCGTGTCCAAAAATCCCAGGACTTCCTTTGAAAGACCAAATGATTTTTCTGTCCTGACGTCTGGAATGCCCCCGAGGAAACAGCTTTGTGTAAATAATTAAATGTGTTTATGCTGTCGTAAGCACTAACAAAAGTAATTGTTCACTCCAAAACCTTGGGTTAGATGCAGCTGCGCTAAGAATTATGTGCATGTTTTTGCCTTGATACATGGAACAAAGCAGAACCAGTCAATAGTAATCAAATTAAGCATTCATAACATAAACCTAACTGACACACAGATCATAAACCAGGGCAGTAGGAGTTTTGTACTAGAACGTATCCTGCACCTTTTTTATATCCTCTAGTACAACTGGGTGTGAATGTTTCCAGAGTTGAGTTTATATCCGCTATCAACATTGATAATGTTCAAAACTGCATGTATGTGTATTTTCAAGGTCAAACAAAGTTCTATTTCAACCTGTCTGTATGTATGTGCATGTTTCTGTGTGTTTGTCGGAACAACTCTAACCACCACTTATAGCACTTAAGAGAGATCTACTGTAAAAACATGGTGCGCCAAATTACATGGTTGGAGCCAGGGAGAGGGAAAGTTGGGCCCCCGATTTCACACTTCAAATAGCTATCTTTAAAAATGCTTTAATGCATTCCTTCATGGTTACACATACTTGCATTCGGTGTCTATTCAACAAGGTAACTTAATACATTCTGAAGTTCAAACCAATTATAATTGTCATATTGTGATCCTATCAAGCTTGCCTAATGTGTGTGTGCGAGTGTTGGCCTTGTGTATGTGATGGTGTTATACTGTATGTGCCTCAGTGTGACCTTGACAAGGGCGTGCCCGTGCACTTGCCTGACGGCTTCCAAAAGAAGTTTCTCCCACAGGGTCGTGTCTGCATAAACTCAAGCCTTAAAGGTCAGGGGTCAGCAGCAAGGCGAGACCAAAATATCCTCTGGCTGCATGGCAACGGTGAGGAGGCTAATTCCAGACGCTCAGCCATCCCAATGGAGCTATCTAAATACGGGAGTTCAGCTCTGTTTAAACACTCACTGTGCACACGCCTAACAAGTGTATGTGTCTGACTATTCATCATATATTAAAGGTTTGTTGGTGTTTTATGTATGTGTGTATTTTGTTTGTAAACACACAATACAGCCTATTAATGGCTGAGGTTAGTTGTTGTTTAGGAGTGTGTATTGTAATATATTTAATTGAGTTCAGCTATTTAACCTGTGTGTACATGGGTGTGATAGTCAGGCCATAGGATTTGACACAGCAGCTTAAGCCAATTAAATGTCTCAATGAGATCTGGGCTCTTCAGATACCTTAGTGTGTGTGTGTGTGTGTGTGTGTGTGTGTGTGTGTGCACAGTGTTCTGAGTTTCTTAAATAGGGTGTGTTCAAGCCTCTGTTAGCACACTAACAAAATACTGTGTCATTTTCATGTAGTCTTACAGTGATCCATACACCAACTTTTGGGACAATGTGCATATAGTTAATTAAATGCTTTGATCCGGGCTATTCTGTGGACAGTTATTTGAAGTCTATGTCCAGCACAAGCAGAGCTCCATGGTAACGATTGGTAACAATGCTAACAACAACACTTGAATTAAATGGGGATCTGAAAAGCATCATCGTATTCTAACAAAGCCTGACACCATGTGAAAAAGTGTTTCACATGTGTTGGCATTTAGCTTTTCTAGGAGTAGATGGAGAGACATAACATTTTAATCTACGCAGGACATCATCTTTGTCTTGGATTTTGATCAAGTGATTTTCCCCCTAAAGATGTTGTACCCGTTTAAAACCCTTCTATTTCTGAATCATCAAAATAACCCAGTTTGGTTCCCAGTGTGTTCAAGTAAGTTTCTGAGGTGTATAGATAATACCCATATAGGAGCTTGGCTTGGTGACCTGTGCAGGGGCCTTTATAGTCCCCAATCCAGTGTAAAATGGCAGTTTGTGTTTTGTGATAAGTCGAATATGACTTTGAAAAAAAGGGTGCAAGAGAAAACCATTGGGAACAGTTCAGGGGTCACTAGCCCACCTTGGTGTGAGAATGTTCCCGCGACCACTGGTGGCATTTTTATGCCTTCAGGTCAGATTCCTACCCCAGTTTGAGTGAAACTACATGATTTTTAATATTGTGGCGAAAATAAAAGTATGTATTTGACTGGAACTAATAGTGGAAAGTCATTAGTTACAGTGACTTAGTGACGTCATAGATTGTCACCCTGAGATTGGTGGGGCTGCAGTTGGCTGTCAATCACAGTTTGAGATGATAAAATCCTTTGAAATAATTTTTTAAATATGTTTTATTATGCCTTACAATGATGGCTGAACCATTTATTTGATTTATTTAGTTATTCCATGCTAAGTTTAATTGGAGCTAGGGTCTGTCCAACATCTTCTAACTAATTCTAAAAATAGCTTTTGACAAACTATTAGATAAATAGATTAATGACATTGTTCTCCTTACTCCCCTCATCTTGCCCCCACAGTGCAATTCCAAAGCCCCCCTTGTGTGGCTGGTTTCTTTCCCCTCTGGTTTTGTTTTGTCTACAGCCTTCGGCATATGCCACTCTATTTCTGGCAACCTGTCATTTCAATGTACATGTGAAGATCTGTGCCAAGAGAGAGAGGAACGGAAGGGGGGAGAGCCTTGTAAAACTGAAACAAAAATAAACAGGGGTGCGCTGAAGTTGGCATTTTGCAAGCAACAAAAGTTTTTATTTTATTTTGGTTCCGTGTTGCAAGCCGCACTCCCCTTTCCTCTCGTTCTCCCTTCCCGCCCCTGAAGATTGTTTTTTCTTTTTTCTTTTTTTTTTTGCTGTCGGTCTGTGGAAATAAACACAAGACAACACAACTCTGGGCTGCACCAAACACAAACATCAGGCCCGTGACCTCTGGGTCACACCAACTGTCCGTCAGAGGATGGGGAGGTGGTTAAAGTGTGCCCTGGTATCTACCTCTCTGAACTGTCTCTTGGAAGTGACTATGAGAAATGGGTGGAATCCTCTTTATTAAGGCCATCCATCCATAATCTACCTTTTTTTTTTAGCTGGCAGTAAAACCATCATCCTAACCTAACATTCCTCATATGAAGCCTCATCAAAGGAGGGGGGTGCCATGTAGAAATCGCTAAGCCGTTGAATAAAGGTGAACGCGAGGGCC
Organism: Galaxias olidus; assembly: GCA_026901105.3. Classification (NCBI taxonomy): domain Eukaryota; kingdom Metazoa; phylum Chordata; class Actinopteri; order Galaxiiformes; family Galaxiidae; genus Galaxias; species Galaxias olidus. The sequence continues at coordinate 213,954 of JAPMUY010004218.1, forward strand.
CCTCCTCCCTGCCTTACTCTCTACCTCTCCGACGCCCTTTTTGAAGACAACCCCAGATGTCATCTCCATATCAGTGTTAAACAGATCTGTCTGCACTGTGGATGTGGACTAAAGAGCCACATCAGGATTTTAATTAGTCACATTCCACATTTAGGTGCATGCTGTCTGGAGGGAATATCTGAAAGCAGAAGAGTTAGATTTAATATTGTGTGTGTGTGTGTATGTGTGTGTGTGGGGTGTACTAAAGGGCAGGATTAGGATATAATACGTTGTGGCCCTTATTTGTGGAAGAAAGAACAAAATCTGTATTGGTTGTGTTTTTGTATCTTGCCAGGGTGCTCAGCAAGATACTATCTTACACTAAAAGTTTACATGCAACAGGAAAAAAACATGAAAGTAATTTATTTCACTGTCAGAGAAAAGAAAGTGAGGACCCTTCCCCCATCCTCAAGCTTTTCCTTCTCACCAGCTTCCCCCTCTTCCACTCAGCAGCTGTTCCTCTCACTTTTTAACCCCCCCCCCCCCCCCCCTCCTCCTCCTCCCCCCTTCCTTCTGCGCAATGTCTTTGTTTTATTGTGTGCTTGGTAGGGGAAGCCCGCTCTGGAGTGGGGCAGGGGTCCGAGACCCTCCCAGAACACTGGACTGTAGCGGGGTGGCTACACTGATAAGCAGAGGATTATGAGTGGCATGGAGGTTTGGAGTGCATCCGGAAAGTATTCATACCCCTTCACTTTTTCCACATTTTATTATGTTACAGCCTAATTCTAAAATGGATTCAATAAAAAAAAATTCTCAACATTCTACATACAATACCGCATAATGACAAAGTGAAGAAAGTTTTTTCGAATTTTTTGCAAATGTATTAAAAATAAAAAAATTTAATATCACATGTACATAAGTATTCACACCCTTTGCTGTGACACACAAAATTGAGCTCAGGGCCATCCTGTTTCCACTGATCATCCTTGAGACGTTTCTACAACTTGATTGGAGTCCACCTGTGGTAAATTCAATTGATTGGACATGATTTGGATAGGCACACACCTGTTTATATAAGGTCCCACAGTTGACAGTGCATGTCAGAGCACAAACCAAGTAATGAAGTCCAAGGAATTGTCTGTAGACCTAGACAGGATTGTATCGAGGCACAGATCTGGGGAAGGGTGCAAGAAAATGTCTGCAGCATTGAAGGTCCCAACGAGCACAGTTGTCTCCATCATTAGCAAATGGAAGAAGTTTGGAACCACCAGGACTCTTCCTAGAGCTGGCCGCCCGGCCAAACTGAGCAATCGGGGGAGAAGGGCCTTGGTCAGGGAGGTGACCAAGAACCCGATGGTCACTCTGACAGAGCTCCAGTGTTCCTCTGTGGAGATGGGAGAACCTTCCAGAAGGACAACCATCTCTGCAGCACTCCACCAATCAGGCCTTTATAGTAGATTGGCCTGACGGAAGCCACTCCTCAGTAAAAGGCACATGACAGCCCGCATAGAGTTTGCCTAAAGGACTCTCAGACCATGAGAAACAAAATTCTCTGGTCTGATGAAATCAAGATTGAACTCTTTGGCCTGAATGCCAAGCATCATGTCTGTAAGAAACCAGGCACTGCTCATCACCTGTCCAATACCATCCCTACAGTGAAGCATGGTGGTGGCAGCATCATGCTGCGGGGGTGTTTTTCAGCGGCAGGAACTGGGAGACTAGTCAGGATCAAGGGAAAGATGAATGCAGCAATGTACAGAGAGATCCTTGATGAAAACCTGCTCCAGAGCGCTCTGGACCTCAGACTGGGGCGAAGGTTCACCTTCCAACAGGACAACGACCCTAAGCACACAGCCAAGATAACAAAGGAGTGGCTTCAGGACAAGTCTGTGAATGTCCTTGAGTGGCCCAGCCAGAGCCCAGACTGGAACCCGATTGAACATCTTTAGAGAGGTCTGAAATGGCTGTGCACCGACGTTCCCCATCCAACCTGATGGAGCTTGAGACGATCTGCAAAGAAGAATGGGAGAAACTGCCCCAAAATAGGTGTGCCAAGCTTGTAGCATCATACTCAAGAAGACTTGAGGCTGTAATTGCTACCAAAGGTGCTTCAACAAAGTATTGAGTAAAGGGTGTTAATACTTATGTACATGTGATATTACATTTTGTATTTTTAATACATTTGCAAAAAAATCTAAACTTTTTTCACTTAGTCATTATGCCTTATTGTGTGTAGAATGTTGAGAATTTATTTTTATTTAATCCATTTTGGAATTAGGCTGTAACATAATTAAATGTGGAAAAAGTGAAGGGGTATGAATACTTTCCGGATGCACTGGAAGTGATGACGTGGCCAATCGCAGCCTCTTGCTACACACCTGCTGTACTGAAATACCTGCTGTACGCAAATACATGAAACACATGCGTTAGTATGGAATATTAAGGGCAGTTTCTATGAATTGCTAACGATAATAATACTTTTGTTAAAAAAAGTGAGACGGTTGCAGTTGTGATTCTGAAACTAAATACACTTTCTTTGCTGAACATGAAGACAAAACGCATTTAAAATTGTACGTTAATGTCAACATTTAAAGTCATTTAGTACAGGAAAACTCATATCAGATACAGTAGCTTCAATCTGAAAAGATATTTTGTTGTTTATCACAGTGTTTTACTGGAAGGGCTTCAAAATGTATGCGAGGAGTGCAGGAAGAAAACATTGTTTATTTGTAGCGCCGACAAATGACCATATCCTGTACGGGGGAGGGAGGAATGCAGAAATGTAGTGGGGGAACACCCAGCAGCAGCATCCATTCCTAAAAATGCCAGCCTGACTAAAGTACCCCCATGAAATACTAATGGTTTGTACTTTCCTGTACCTACCTATCAGCAGTGTCTGTGGTGCTGAGGGAGATGGGAAAGGCCCCAGGGGTGTGTGTGTGTGTGGGTGTATGTCTTTTTGTCTGTCTTTGTATCCGCTGGAGGAATGTGTGCCCTCCACCGCTGGTTTGGTCTGAGAACCATTTTGCAGCATGGCACGCTTTCCTAAAGTCAGTGCTTCCAGGATAGTTTTTTTGTTAGACTTACAAGCTTGGGACACAAAGCTAAACTTATTTTTACTTTGTGCAGGGCCCCCAGTTCAACTCATTTACCCCATGTGAAGTGAGTTGGCAGTTGATGGATTTGGATGAAAACAGTCTCCCGCCCCGGGAGCTAAAGCCCTTGTCCCTCCTCGATACCTCCCTCGTGGAGGACGCTGGGGTGGGGGAGATGTAGTGTTCATTTTGTTTACCTCTCAGGGGACATTTTGGGGGAAGCTCCCATTGCACAGGAAGTGGCACAGAGTGGAGGGCTTCAAGGGACGGACAGAGTTTTAGGTTTACTGGAATCAATGGGCTGGGTTTAACGCACGCATGCATGTTTGAGAAGTGTGTGATTGCTTGTGTGTTGTTGTTTTCACATGAAAGAGCTGTTTGTCTATGTGTGTGCCTATGTGACTAGCTGTGTGTGTTTGTTTGAGAAGTATCTCTGTGTTTCCGTAGAGCTGTGGGACAACTTGTGAAAGGCTGTAACTGGCATCCTGTAATAATCTTAACTGCCGCAGAAACCGACAGGCCATAATTATGAATCGCTATATGTAGAATTTAATCAACTGTCGTAGTGTTCGGATATGGATACTGCTGTCTCCATGTGTGAGTTTAATTTAATTTCAGAAGTATTGAAATAAATTGTTGTTTCTACATGACTAAGATTGAAAGAAAGGGAGGAAGAAAGAGTGTCAGTATGTGTGCAACAGGTGGCTCCAGGAGTATTTGGAGTCTGTCAATGCGAGCGTGAACAAAAGCAGTGGATATAACTGAATGCTGGCTTGTGTCTGGCCACTGCCCTCATCTTTGTGCTGCAGGACCCCAGCAGATGTGTTTGTGAGTGGGTGCCAGGAAAATGGGAAGTGTTGGAAGTAATGAGCAGGAGAGCCCGAGATACGGGGGGTTTGCTCCAAGTCTCGGACAGATAGGAGGGGGGGGGGGGGGGGGGGGGGGGGGTGTGTGTGTGTGTGTGTGTGTGTGGCCAATGATATGGCCTGACCATTGTCCTGTTGGTCCTTAGCAGATGTGGTCTGAACAATGAACAGGGTAAATAAAAGGAAGTGGCGTATGAATAGCTTCTTATGTCTGCATGACTGGAGTGTGTGTGTGTGTGTTCCTGTGTGCGGTGAATAAGTGTGTTTGAGAAGTTCCATGTCGCTAAATGTATGTTCATTCTGATGTCCAAAGTACAATTGTCTTTCTTTTCTTCCGTACAAAGAAATCATGCCCCCATTAGGTACCTGTCATTTAACTCCCTTAAGTATTAATTTTTGTTTGTGCTTTTTGATAGTCGAACCTCTTAGTATCCCTTGTCACTGACCAATAAGTGTAATATGAAAAGTGGTGTAATCATCTGGAAGACCAACGGGGCCGCTCATTATGAAGATGAGGGGTTCAGTTTAGAGCCCTGGTCCTAAATCACATCCTGTTGAGGAGTGTGCACGGGAGCATTGCTAAAAATACCATCCCTCCCTTTCCCTTTTTTTTTCTCTCGCTCGCTCGTCCTCCCTCCTGCCTTACTGCCCACTCTCTGGCCCTCCTGTATCCATTCCACATAGAGTGCTGCACATGCCCATGTGCATACCTCTTGCATACAGTGCACACATTGGTTTGTTTCCTCCTGTGCTGTTGCTATCCACTTGGCATTGGGACTCATTGCTTTCTTGCTGTAATATAGACACTAGTGTACTTACTCTGGACCTACACATTTACATTAGATTTTTAAAGATATAGGAAAGTTGTAATATGGTCTTAAATGCAGATGCTTTGAAAGTTCCTGATGGTTCTGGACAGGTTTTAACTTGGTGCCAAGTTCTCCGTTATAGTACGCTTCTTGGTGTCGTGCTCTTGGCACTCATTTTGACGCAGAATAGTGTAAAATCTAACTCTCTCTGTATTTAACTCTCTGTCTCACTCTCTCTCGCTCTCATTCTCGTCCTAGATCTTGAGTTCTGTTACAGGACCAATGGGACCTGGACAAGAAGTGTGTGTGTGTGTGTGTGCGTGTGCGTGTGTGTGTGCGTGTGCGTGTGTGTGGGAGAGAGAGAGAGAGGCAGAGAGAGAAAAGGGTGGGGTGTGCATCTGAGAAAGCTGGGTGTTGTTATTGAAGTCACAGATGCCCTATATTGGCAGCACGTCTCAGCTGAAACGTAACACAGGAGGCTAACATTGCGGATCAATGGAGAGCGTTTGTTAATGGGGATTGTCTGAAAAGACGAGTGATGCATACATCCAAACCTTGCATGGGTTGTTCTGTGGCTGCATCTAAAGTTACATCTCAGTGATTTGTTTTGTCATTAGCGATGAAAGACGCTTTAAAGCCATGACAAGGTAGACAAAAGTCTTTGTTTCAGATTGCTTGACCTTATTCTGTCAGTGGGTTTTTGGTGTGTGTGTGTGCAGCTGGATCTGTGATGTGGTGTGAGAGCTCATGTGCCCATTCATTACAGAAAACACAAAGACCTGATCCAGTTACACACACACACACACACACACACACACACACACACACACAAACAACCATTCACCCAATTCACCCTCTTCCCATGAGTGTCGCCTAGTTAATCTTACCCTTGACCCACTCTTCACACAGTGGCTTATCACATTTGCTGTCAGGCAGGCTCTTGTTCAATGTTATGCTGATCCTCGCTGTATTTTGTGTTTTTTATACACATAGGATAAGATTACGGCATAGGGGTGTAGTACGCGGTAATGTCTTTGAACGTTAAGTTGACTTCATTTGTCGTCCATTTCTCTATTTGATTGAATGCACTGTTCTGATTTACAATACCCACAAATGCTCCTCCTTCTGTGGCTCAGCATGGTTAGGAACTGCAGCGTCAGAGTATCTCTCCATGCTAATGTGTTTGAGGCCCATCTTCATCACACACATCTGGAGCTGTTTATTCGATCTGTCACCGTGTGTCTACTTTGGAAGCATGTGGGGATATTTGCGAAATATTTTGAGAAATGCACACTAATCGTGTGTGTGTGTGTGTGTGTGCGTGCGCGCTTTGTGTGATGTGTTGGCCGCATTTGCAAAGCGTTTTTTTGCAAATGTGTATGTCTTTATGCCTCCATACAGTATGTTAGGCTGGATTGCTGGTGGAATTGTACCAGTAGGTCTCTGCATGGTTGCGTGCTAGCATGCATGTAAAATCTAAAAGTGTACCTTTTTTATGAGCCGTGTGTGTGTGTGTGTGTGTGTGTGTGTGTGGGGGTGTGTGGATAACCTGTCATTAGAGCACCGCGTGACCTCACACCCGGCGGTTCGGTCGCCCGGCCAACAGTGATGTAGGGCCATCAACATGAGCCACCGCTGGGGCCGTCTCAGAGACGGATGGACACCCAGTCCATACCGATGTGTTATGTTAGCTGGGACAGCTTGTGGAGCATGCTGTCCACTGGCTCCATGGGGCTTATACACCACACGTCCTGGCAGCAGAGTTTGCTGCAGTGGCATATCTGATCTCCTGCCAAAAGTAGCAGGCTGGCAATGGTCTTACAAGGTGTGATGCCCCTTTTTGCTTGTCTGTTTTATATATTTTTTTTCTATTTATTTACAATGTAAAATAAATGTTTTCGTTTTCGTTGAAGTCAAGTGTGTGGACATGTGGGTCTTGTACATTTTTTTTAATACAGCCTCTACTCTACTACTTTGATAAAACTACGGTCCGTATGATCAGATCAACAGGAATTTGTGTTTTAAGTAGCTCACTGGTGGCATGTGAAGCCACAGAGAAGGGCTTTGTCCCAATTTAGCTTTCCCTGGTCGTTAAACCAAAATCATTTTACAGATGGAGACACCGAAGGCTGGAGTGAACGGGGAGGACTTGAGGTTCAACGTGAAGAAAAGCAATTTAGAGTGGGAAAGAGGAGGGGCTTTGGAGGAGCATGGAACGAGGGTGTATTAGAAGGAGACAGGAGACGGAGAGAAGGAGAGAAAGCGGGGGGGGGGGGGGATTTTCTTTTGGTACTGTAAATAATAGCCACTGTTTGAGTTGGACAGCATTCAGGGCTCCTTTTGTGCGCTGTGACATCTTAGGTTCCCTAAAGAGCCGGGCCGGAGTGGGCCGGCCTGCCAGGGTTTTCACTTGCCTGGGAAACCAAGGGTATTAATCCAATATGAATATGAGAGAAAATCACTTCCCAGAGGTCGAAGGGAACCTGCCAACATGCTCCCCAGCCTCTTTAATCCACAAGCACACAAGGACACACACACACACGGCCACCTATGCTCAAAGAGCGCTCTCACACGCTCAAGTATACATACACACACACACACACACACACACACACACACACTATCCTTTGCTCAAAGAGCGCTCTCACATACTTTTACTTTGTGTAAGTACACATAGGTGGGATTCCAGTTTCACAGGCACTAACATTTGTAGAAACAGCTTCACATGGTCCTGGGCCTAGCCCTCCCTGTTCATCAATCCTCTTCTATCTTACCATCATTTTTCCAGAGATGGGACCTCTTACATTAGGACCAGGGTCTCTCAGCAGTAAGCTATTTTGCTGATAGCTGCCTTTCGGTATCGCACAAGCAACCTTGTTCTGTTCCCTAAATTGTATGTTGTCTTGAGGGTTTTAATCATAACACCAAACACAAGGGCTCATTGAGATTCCCTGTTTTTGATTTCGAACATGATCGAATGAGCTTCAATGTAATGTAATTCTAGGTTTTGCTATTGAAAGGTTGCATGGAATTGTAATGGTTAACCAATCTATTTATGAAGTCAATTGTAAAGTCAATTTGAAGTAAAAGATTAAGCCGCACTGAATCTGCCTACTCATTCAATGACTAACCTTATTAAAGATGACATCATGTACAATCATATTGCAAAGGCCAGCAGGATCTGAGGTCATGCAAAGATACTGAGGAAACAAGTCATAAGAGTTCATTTATATCTGGTTTATGACCGCTATGGGCAAACATTGAAAAGTGTCCGATATGAATCGCTTCAGTTTGTGTGACCAAGCCATCAACACTCTGATGATTCACGTCGTTGGTGAAATGACGTCCTGTTGGATCCCTTAATCTCCAAACATCCGCCGCTGGACAGGAAACGGCTGGGGGTACGTTTCCTGTGAGGGGTTAGGAAGCCCTGGGCTCAACCTCTCTCTTTAGGACTCTCTGTCGCCCTATTGGACCAGCCGCTGGACACCCGCGGTGACTGTCCACTTGGAAACCACTTATAGGGGGGTGGGGTGTTACCACGGCGGCCCGCCCTGCTCTTCAACAAGCGTGCTACTGACGTTAATGCACTTTGGGCTCCATTATCTTAACCTACTTTAGAAGTGAGGCTTCTCTTAAGAGTATCTGGGTTCCCTGGGAATGTCAGGGTGAATTTCATCATACATCCACTCCAGTCATCGTAGTTGAGTGTTCTCTTCATATTGCCCTCCCAGGATAGTGCGTGCTATAATGCCCAGGGCAAGCCTTCCCCTCCCCATGCATCTCCACTGTGTGTCAGCCCTGTAAATCAGACCTACTGTTTTATTGATGTGGTCATAGTGCAGACCAAGTACACTTGTCCACTTGTTCAATGATACCCATTGTAAGCAAGCCAATGACACCTCATGTGCTTGTTTTGCGTGACTAGTGATTAAGTGTCTTGAAGTGCAGGGTGGAGTGCACTGTGTGGCGGTTATCCAGTGGGAACTGGGTGTGGCGCTTCCAGCCATACCGAGACAATGGCCACCGGTGACCCACATCGCCAGCCCTGGCCACCGAGGATGCACGGCGACTGCTGTGTCAAACGTGGAGGCTGACATGCATCACAATGCACACAATGTCTCTGTTTGCTTTGGCTCGGTCCTTAGCAAAGCACACCATCATACGAAGGCTGTGGCCAAACAAAGTACATTCCACTTGTCAGGACGTGGAAGTGAGGAAAATATGGCCGCCGACAGGATCCCGCAGCTTGTGGATCAATCCTGGGAAGCGTTGCATCGGCAGGCAGCAACAACAGGCATTGGCTCACACCGAGGGGACTTTCCTCTGGCCGCACTGTGAGGATGCAGAACAATGCCCCAGTGAGTCATGCACACAATGGACCGCTCACTTAGTTATGCCTGAGTGCATGCGTACACACACACCCACACCTGCACAAGCACACACACTCTCTCGCTGCAGGTTTTAAATTGAGGTCCGAGCTCCTCTGCCTACTGCACCCTGTCCCCTTTTGCTGTCTGGCTTCGTCTGTAGCCTATAGCAGAATGGCAGCCTTGCTCGGCCGTCTCCAGAGGACAGTGTTATTGGGGGCGATGGAGTGGTGGAGACCTGGAGGGAGAGATGGGCCTCTGATCTGGTGCTGTGTCCCGGGGCAGTTTGCAGGCTGACCCAGTTGGGGGGGAGGTTTAGAGGGGAAGACGCAGACGCCGTGTCCTTGCACTATCCTCGTTCTAACTCTACTCGTCTGCCTGGCCCGCTCATCCATTTTGTCCTCCCCCCCCAATACCCTGTCATCTCCACCCCTTTTAACTTGATCAACTCTCTTTAACCCCTCCACCCGTTGCTCCAAATGTTGACACCTTCTCTCTCTCTCTGGCTTTAATTTCTATAATTTGTGCTGCCTGCAGTGTTGGCCGCTGTCCAGATCTCCTGATGATTCTATCGTGTGTGTGTGTGTGTGTGTGTGTGTGTGTGTGTGTGTGTGTGTGTGTGTGTGTGTGTGTGTGTGTGTGTGTGTGTGTGTGTGTGTGTGTGTGTGTGAAAGTGAGAGAGAACAGTTGAAGAAAGAAAGAGACTGGGTAGAGTGAGACCGCTAAAGACAAAGTCAGGAAAAAATGTAACCTGCAGCTAGAGAGCGACAGACCCCTAACAAAAAGAGGGAGAGGGAGAGAGAGGTTACCATCGCAGCAGTAATTGGCCAGGAAGTGGGCTGCTTATACTTGCGTGTTCATTCTCTCTCTCTGTCTCTCCCTCTCACTCTCTGTCTCTCCCTCCCAGTTGGCTGTGTTCCGTTGTGTTGCGCATCCATCTGTTCCCCTCCAGCTCCTCTCGATCTCTCTCTCTCTCTCTCTCTCTCTCTCTCTCTCGCTCTCTAAACTGACCTCATTGAGGTGTGGACCTGCCTTCTCGCCACCAGCCCTGACCAGAACTCCACTCAGCGTCCGAGAGTTGTTTTGTTTCCGCGTGGCTATAGCGTGCCGGCCTGAGGAAGAGAGGAGCCCACTTTTGACTAATATTGACATGGAACTAACCTGTGAACGGATACTGGGATACGAGAGGCTGAGAAAAGGCTAGTCGTGGGAAAGGTCTGAAAGGTGAGTGGGGTAAGTTACCGTTGTCTGCGCGTCGCACTTGGTTGCACCGTCTACCTGGTCCATAGCCGTGACAGTAACGGCCTCGGCTGCCGTCCACCACTTTCATATCCGATATTTCATGGGTGTGAGCTTGATGACGGAACAGTTTGGAGGAGAATTTTAGCTAGCGTTGTCCGTTGGGTTTGCGCTGAACGCCGAAGCGACCACTCCCGTCTGACCTCCAATTACTCTGCGCAGGGTTTTCATTTGGCGTGAAGCTAAATGGCAGCCTGGGCCTCCACTCTAATTAGACGGCGGACCACTGCTATTAGGCTGCCAGTCTGGGAGGGCGCTGCCCGCCTCCAGCCTGCCGGGCCCTGCTCTCAGCCTCGCCGTGTGGGGGTCAGGGAGTTTAGAACCGGCTCCAGACGACGTGTGGGGGTCGCGATGTTGATTGATCTGTTTTGTTGGTGTGGACCTGTGTATGCTTTATAGGAGGCTAGGTGATTAGTCTGGGGATGTTTTAACAAGCGGTTGGAGGTTGTTGAACTTGATCTTAGTTATTTGGAATGTTATTGTGACAAAGTTTGACTTATTTTGGTATGAGTACTGTGGTGAAAGACATGGATCCATGAGTGATGATGATAATGGAAGGGTGTTTACTCACATTTGATGTCGGGGTGTTTTTAGTTCTCCAATATGTCGTGACCCTTTAAACGATCTCATCTTCAAACACTAGCTCTGTGTGTGTGTGTGTGTGTGTGTGTGTGTGTGTGTGTGTGTGTGTGTGTGTGTGTGTGTGTGTGTGTGTGTGTGTGTGTGTGTGTGTGTGTGTGTGTGTGTGTGTGTGTGTGTGTGTGTGTGTGTGTGTGTTCCTACTAGCGCCCTCATTCTAGGAGTGCTAAGTGGAGCACCCAGTTAAAACGAGTCCGACGGCGACGGAGAGAGAGCAAATGAAAGAGAGCAATAGAGAGACCAACTCCTGAACTAGTTTGTTGTTGGGTCACTTGGAATGTTGTGATATCTTATATATAAACCGAGCATAATATTTGTGTTTACACTTCTTTCATAAGCTCAGTGTAACCAAGGAAGCGTATAAAACAAACAAATCATTCTCCATTCTCTTATAGTTGACAGTTTGTTTAGCGAGTTGGAAAGGAGAGTGTGGGTGGAACTCCCCTCCTAATCTGCCCCCCCTCTCTCTTCCTGCTGGACCCTTGTCCTGCGCGTTAATCTGAGGCCAAACACAGCTTCCTGCGCACTTCCACCGTGGCCCTGTACTCTGTCCCGTGCACACACTGAAGCCAGCAACAACCCTCGTCGACCGCCTCTCGCTCTCCTTCCCCGTTTTCCCGATTTCGTTCCCTTTCCCATCCTTTGTCTGTTTTTTCTCCCCCATCGTTCACTCTCCTAAAGACGAATTGTTGACTACATTAGGCTTTTGAGCAAAGATTGACACTAACGTATGACTTCCTTATTGACTCCAAGGAGCCTGTTGTGTCTGGATACTACTCATGGGCCCGGTGCCAGTGTTTCTACCACAGCCGCAGCAGTTGTCATTATTGTTGTTGATGCAGGCCGGAGGGATTTCTCTCATTGTTGTTTTTAGGTGTGCCACGGGGGAGACAACAGTCCTTGTTTTCCTGGACGGCTCCTTTCCGATGGACCCCAAGCTTAGTTATAGTAGTTTTAGCCTTGTCCTAGTTTCAATTGACACACACGGAGTCCTGGCTGCCTGGACTCGGACATTCCTGGATATTCCTGACACCATTGCCAAGCTGCTGTGTGCTGCTGAAGAGAATACTGGGAATGGGGGGGAAAATAAAGAAAGGGAATTTAAAAAATAACAGTCTATTTACAAATATGAGACTAAACAATAACGTTGTTGCATTGTTGTCTCCGGAAAATTGTCCATGGACAGACATGCCTGGGCTATATGAACAAATGGTGCGAAGAGTTGAAGTGACAGTTGAAGAATGTCCCTCTTGTTTTCTCCAAAGTGAGATGGTACGAAGCATCCCTTAGATCTTCAGAAGATCCATCTCCACATTGACAGAGTGGAACAGGGTCACAGAGGGAGGGGGAAACTGTAAACACACACACACACACACACACACATTATTCTCTCAATCCTTTAGTCTACATTAAGGGATTTCACCCCCTATAGTTTACTTTGGAAACATACAGCCCAAATTGTGGCTGGCACAGCTGGGAAAACGAAGAAGCTGTCAACCCGTCTGAGAAAGAGATTCAACCCCCCCACCCCCCTACACACACACACACACACACACACACACAGTGCCCACTGCAATAACAACCACCCTATCAATTCACCCCACACTTGCTCCCCTCCTCATGGGACAGATGCTAAAGCATAAAGCGCCGGAAAGGTTTTTTTCCCGTCTCCTGGCACGCACACACTCTCGGATAAAAAAATACAAACAGCTGTACATACAAAACTTTTCAATAGTCTTTCTTGGTTAACAGTGGTGTTGTGAAGTGCCTGACCGTGTGTGTTTGTGGCAGTAAAGTTGTAGAGTTAGTTTGAATCCAGTACCCCGCTCCAATGTTTGCTCCATTTGAGTGGTATGGGGAACTGATCGTTTATTGACCATAGGATCCTTTCTCTCTCTTTCTCTTTCTTCCTCTCTCTCTCTCTCTCTCTTTCTGTCTGTTGGCTTGGGGGGTGAGCGCCTAGCTGTTGCCATAGTGACCACAGTGCTATGGCCCTGATCATCCTGGCAGCTCTTTAGTCCCTCGACCCTTCATTTGTGTGTGTGTGTGTGTGTGTGTGTGCGTGCGTGTTGGTATTGAAACTTCGAGACCCTCATCGCCTCATTATAGATTGTTATAGCTTGTCAGCCTTGAAGTGGAGAGGGGCCTGTTGAGCAACGGCCTCTCCAAGAGGACAGGTTGTGTAGTGGGGGAATGGAGAGGTTACGAGAGGGTTAGTTAGTGCATGAGATATGACTGTCACTGCGTGCGTGCGTGCGTGCGTGCGTGCGTGCGTTCTGGGAGATATGCTCGTCATGGGGCCTGAGAAGGGGGTGGCTCGTCGGTGTTTGGCGTTGAGAGCCGGGGTCTGCGTGGGTCAGCAGGCCCTCTTTCTAAACAGATAAAGGTCATTCTATCCGTGATCTGTTCTGAGTAGCTCTGTGCCGTGTGTGTCTCTCTCTCTCTGTGTATGTGCGTGTGTGTCTGCATGTTTTGAAAATGTTACTAGTACTTAATGGCACCGACCAGTGTGTGGCTGACCACTACATTGTGAGAGTAGAGTATAGACCAGGGAGGGAGGAGGGGGTCACTTGGTCAGTAAAAGGGAGAGGCGCTGGGGAGACCCCATGCTGCTAGAACCAGAGGCTGGGCTTGGAGCTGGACGACAAATAGCCGACACACTCGTTTGAGTGGGTGAATTTGTGGGGCTATTGTCTAGAGCTGGTGGTCATCAGCCGCTGTGTGTCCTGATGAGCTATAGTTCCTTTTATGTAACAGAGGACCCCTTTTACCATGTGAGAACAACCCTTGGATATTTGTTTGGTACGGCTATCATTAGTGCTTTTAGTCATTCTTATAATTCTATAGCAGTTGTAGCATGCTCTATTCTTTTTTGATTTATATTGGTACACACACACACACACACACACACACACACACACACACACACACACACACACACTCGTATATATGTTGTTTGAGTCCTTTGAAACTGTTGCTTGCACTTGGGGCTGTTTCGTTCCCTTGCCTGGGAGTAAAGCGCAGACAATGGGCAGAGGAGAGTCTTATGAGGACTGTGGGGCGCAAGGGGCTTTTGTCTGAGCCGGCCCTGCACTATTGATCAGCCCTAGCCCACCCCTTGTAAAGGGTGTGTGTGTGTGTGTTCTGTGAAGCTATGGACTAACAGCAGCAGTTCAGCTGCCCGCTGTGCCGTTTCAGAGCACACACGCACAGTCGCATACACAAATCTAATCAATGTGTCCTCCTCTCTAAAACATGTGGGCAGCCTTCCTGAGAGTGGCCAAAGGTTTTTTGGAAGGAGAACCAGAAACCAGGGGAGGGAGATGAAAGGAAATATGTCAGAAAGAAGGAGAAGGCGCTCACTGTGTGGAACTCTCAGCTCCTTGTAATTTTGCTGTGGGAGAGAAGGGGGAGGAGTCAGGGGGAGGGGAATACCCAGGGGGGGAGGGAGAAGCGGTGAGCAGAGGCCACTGGGTCTAACACCCGCACACACACATACACACGCTTACCGACGCGCGCACACACACACACACACAGACAGCGTGGATGTGTTACTACAGGCCAGGGGAACCGGGGAGTGAAGCCTCAGTTTAGGTCTAGAGAGTGCTGGAAGAAAGAGATACACAGACTTATTGCAAGCCAGACAGAAAGAGAAGAAAAAGGACAGAAAGATAGAGAAACTAAAAGGAAGAGAGGATATAGGTTGAGTGGGCGTTTGAGAAGAGGGGTCAATCAGAACTCCAAGCCGCACCAGTCAGACGGGTGCGTGTTTGTGTGCATAGGAGTTGCTCGCCCGCTCCGTGAAGAAGGAACCATATGGAGCCGACTTAAGAGAATGTAAGGAAGCCTGTTGCGGGAATTCTGCGGGGCTGCACCAGGAATATCGCCGCTAACGGCGCTGGGAATATACTCGGCATTCAGTGGATGATGTGACCTGGTCGGGACTGCTGTTTTCTTTTAAAGCTGCTCCTCATTGTTTGGGCTCCGGCCCCATCTGATTTGAGTTTCTGTTGAAGGAGGGCCAAGCCACTATGCCAACTGGTAAGCAAGAAGCAGGAGTTGTGTCTACTTGGCAGTCTGACAGCCAAATGCAGAGGGGTATCTGACCCAAAAGAAAATGATCAAACTATTTCCTGTGTTGGTTTATATGATTGTGCTTTTTTGTCAGACTTATGGTCCGATCAAATATGTATTGTCTGTTTTTAGTGTGTGTTTCAGTACTTAGAGTAGAATAATTTTGAACCCATTATCAGGGAAGAATATTAAAATTGGTATTAGTCTTTGGGGCTAAATAAAAAAGTAAAACATTCTCTGGGTAGTGTGACTGTTTGGCGTGTCTTTGAACATCATGACTAGGTAACGTGTCCGGGTGGAATGAATACCCTTCTTATGTTCATGTGGTACAAGCAGTTCTTTGATTAGGGCATGCATTTACTGATTTATACCTTCAGTAACCCTGTTTCTTCTTCTCACAACGGTTCAGGTTTTCTTTCTCAACGGATTGACTTGACGTGTCTAAGTATTTTCGTCTGTCAGTTGAGTGTGGAATAGCTCTTCAGTGCAGTAGTGGGGTGTTTTTCTCCCCCACCGACGGCCCCGTGTGAAGTGGGTTAAAAGTTGTTTGTGGAGTTGCTCTTTTGCTGTCGGTGTTGTATGGACAGCGTTTTTGGGTGGTTCTCTCACTTGTGCAGCTGAAGCCAACTCTGTTTGCTTTCTCGCTGAGGTCGAGTGTTTGATTCCAGCTGGTGCTCTGGAGTTGTCCAGAGCCTTAAATCATTCAGGGGCTATTCATTATAATGTTATATGTTAAAAAACTCTTTGCAACTCCATTCAGGTAGAAATTCACTTTCATAGCCTATGTATTCACATAGAATAGTTGTAGTTGACGTTGCATTTTCCCTGTGTTTCCCAGAAATCCATGACTATGTTTGAGCCGGTGGTGTGAGTGCTGTCTCCCTGGCTGTCTGGGTGACTGAGTGCTGTTTGGGGATTGCTAGGATGCCATTCTGTAGCCCGTGACCCAAATTAGAGCCCTAAGGGGGGGGGGGGGGGGTTGTCGAGGGTTCGTGGGGGAGAGGGGTTCTAATTACTGTTGAGAAGGGACTCCTCTTTGGTTTGGAGGCGCTGCAGGGACAATGCAGCCAGCAGTCCTCTAGGGCCGTGGCAGCCCCTCGGGACATCTGCCCCTACACTCTGCAGGGGGCAGCGCTCCCCACTGGGGCAGAACGGATCGGGATCGGGGCGAGGGACGGCCTGGGAGGGGCAGGTCAATTTGCTCGCAACAGATCAATATCTTATTGATTTCACTTTTGTTTTGAGTATGTGTTTTTGTTTAATGTCATTTTTAAGTGTGCTGTGTTTTGTGTCACTCTCATTGACAAACAGTACTACGTAGAAGTAGGGAAAGGAGAAGGGGTCAAGGCCCAATCAGGTCGCGGAAATTAGTTGTGTGTGTGTCTCACTCTGATTCTCTATCTGCAAGAGTGTACAGCAGATACGAAGCCCCCATCCTCTCTTCTCAGCTCTCCACAATGCTGAGTCCACTGCGTTAACAATAAGTTGAGAACAACCACGGCAGTACAAAACCCATTTTACCATTTACACGTTACAATAATAACCTAGGGCTTAGAGATGTTAATCTGTCTGTCAGTGGCATTTCTGTAAGTTATAAGTGTCTTTCTGTGTGTTTAGGCATGTACTTGGTTGCTCACATGCCTGTATTTGCAGTGTGTGTTGAGCGATGTTATAAGTAATAAGTTAACCTTATTGGCTGTTTGTCCTGTTTTTTAACATGTGTATATACAGTGTATATATATATTTGTAAGAATTGTATTAGGAAATAGCCATCTCAATAATGGCTTTGGAACAGAAAGACTTTGCCAGAAGAGTGCCTTGGACATTCTTTCTTTTTTTTACTTTTATATTCCCTACTAAAGAGCACCTTCATCACATTTATTTGAACTTCTGAGCACCCCAGACCTTTTAGTTTTTTTTAATAAGTTAACCTTGTTTTGGCTCTTGAGCCCGTGAGAGAAAAAGAGGTCCCTTAGAGGAGTGGTAAGTCTTAGCAGCCAGTGTTTGGTTATGGCGAGAGCGAGCCTTCACTGCTGTATGAAATACTGCCGGCATTGTTGCAGCATGCGTAGCTCAGAAGATTTGCCAAATCATTATGGATGGAATGCTGCATTCTCTCTCGGTCACTCTCTTTCTTTCTCTTTTTTTGTGTCTCTTGCTCGCTTTTCCCTCTGCTACTTTCTCTCTCTCTCTTTCTCTATCTGCTCATCCCGACCTCTCTTCCCTCCCACTCCATCTTTCCTTTGGTAACATCTGCTTTATAACATATGGCCTCAGTAACTGCAGTTCTTTGTGTGTGTGTGTGTGTGTGTCTGGTAATCTTAACTCTCAGGTATTCTTTCTCCTCTCCTCTTTCTTTCGTTCTCCATTTGGCCGGAGTGTGAAATCCAGAGTGACACGTTAAGGCCAAAGCGTCAATAGAGATCAGCCATGCGACTCTATCAGAGCTAGGGGGGTGTTTGGCCGATGTTAGGCCACAATGGTCACACCTTTTGATTTAGTCATGGAAGCCTCTGTAATCCTGAACTGAGCTCTGAAGTTTGAGCTAACCTAGTTTGAGTGGGGAAAGCAAGGTACAGAACAGAATAAGATATAGTTATCATCAGGGTAAAAAACACATTGTTTTGGATTATGAGAAAGATGAAAGGCCTGCAATTGAGCACGAGTCGTCATATAGGTGAATTTTTAGATGGGTCGTATACTGCAGACTTTTTAGATGGATTGTTTACTGCAGACTTTTTGGATAGGTCGTTAACTGCAGACTTTTTAGATGGGTCGTTTACTGCGGACTTTTTAGATGGGTCGTTTACTGCAGACTTTTTAGATGGGTCGTTTACTGCAGACTTTTTAGATGGGCCGTTTACTGCAGACTTTTTAGATGGGCAGTTAACTGCTGACATGTCTTCCAAAGGTAATAACGCTTCAAAGAGAAGCAACCAAAGCAATCAAGATTTGACAGATGGGGGCCGTCATATTTTTTTTTCTCTCCACCCTTTCCAGTCTTTCCCCGTTTGTTGCCGTTTAATTTCTATTCCTCCGCTCCTTGTGTTGTCTCATGTCCTATCTTCTCTGCATGCGTCTCCCTGTTTGGATCCCACGATTTGGAAAACGGCTCAAGGCGTTAATGCAATGTTGCCAAGGCAAAGAGAGCCGCAACTCAGGAAACTTCTTGGCCTCTGACTAGTACTTCAGACACACACACACACACACACACACACACACACACACACACACACAGCCACGCGTGCACAAAGGTGTCGACTTGTTTCTTACAGGCTTCCACTTCTTTCTCCTGTAAAAGACGTTTCACCCTCTACTAGTACAGGGCATGGCCTTAGTGCTAAGCAATGAACTGCCATGTGCATTCCCTCAAGGCTAATTACGGGCCTACTGTTGTTTTAGACCGTTGTCACATTCAAGGTTGATGGATGGATTATTCCGTGCTACTGAAGCCTCACACGGTGACGTGAGCCCTCTACGAAGCCTGGGACACTCTCCTAGCCGGTCTTTACCATTCTTCTCTGGCTTTTGTAGTTCTCCTGAAGCCTGGCTGGGTGTGTACATCCATCCTCGGTTAAGCGTAAAGGGTCAACTTGTTAAAGGGGCAGGAACACGCCTTTAGATTGAATCCTTCAAAGGTGACGGTCTATGCCATGCCTTCAGTTTTAAGACATGACATGAAGAATGACTGTTGATTTATTATAGTTATTGTTTAATAATTGTACCTGTTGGTCTTTCTATTTTGCATAACATATGCCGTAGAGGTTTTGACTGGGCCCTTAGTGATGTCCCGTGCCTTTGCTGGAGCACCTACGCTGAACTGGCCAGGGCACCGAGTGGAGGCATTCAGCGGCTTCCTCGACAGAATGTCCAACTGAATATCAGTGGCACTGGCCAAGAATAACGATGATGGCTGTAATTATGTCTTGAAAAGGGGACGTGAAAGGAAGGCAACGGCAGACTGAGCGAAGGAATGAAAGAAAGCGAGAGGGGAGGGGGAGAGAGTGAAGGAGGACGAGAGCGCCTACAGCTCCCAGACCGGCCTATTGTCCGGGGCTTTAGTTCAATGACGTAATGTTGGGAGAGTGACTCTCTCAGCAGCAGCACTTGGGAGGGGGGGCAGTTCTCTCTCGGCTCCAACTGCCCCGTTCTTTCTGTCCACTCTCTTTTCGTCTCTCCCGTCTTTGTCGCGCCGGGTGCTCTCTCCGTTCCTTCCCTCGTTACTTGTATTATCATTGACTAAGGAACGTCGTGAATGGGGTCTGCCAACGTGCTTTTTTATTTTTGGCGGGCCAAGGCGCAGGGTGAGGGGGTTTTTGTGCGCGTGTGTCTGGGAGGTAGAGCCCCTTTGTGCCGTGTGAGATCCGACTGGATGAAAGCTGACTCAGGCCCCATTGTGAGAGGGGGGGGGGGGGGGAAGAGGGAGAGAGGAGGGAATAGAGGGAGACGGAGAATAGAAAGCCACCAGAGCAGCTGCTCCATACACCGCAGACAGACCTGATCCTATCTGTGACGTCCGCCACCTATGACTGCTCATTAGTCTCTCATAGCGGTGGAATAGCATTCTGCTCCGCACTGTTCACAGTACACACACAAATGAAATGAAATTATTGCTCTTTCGGGCTTTTTACATCCACGTTATGGCTCCGTCGTAAAGCTCTTATGAGCAGTTATAAAGCTTTGCGTCGCTTTTTACAAAGCACTCCGCTGTTTGAGCTCCCGGAGCGGAGGCTGTAAAGTGACGCGGACTCCTCGTGATTGTTTGCTGACCCACTCGGGGATGAAGTGCACTCCAGGTGACCATTAAAGGTGCTCCTGAAGTGGAGCCGTCGAGTGCAGTGGACGAGTCATCGACACCGTCTAAACCGAGGTTACCTGGCAGGTGTTCAGTGGGTGTGGCCTCTTGTTACTGGCTGGTTTATTCAACACCATCAGAGAGGCGTGTTGTTTGGCACACCGACTCGAAAAGACGATGCGTATCTTACTCAGTTCAGATTTTGACAGAGCTATATTAATATTTAGCTGTATTAGTATTCCTTTTATTCAGGCTTATAGAGCTCTGTTGAACTTTGTACAGTCCTATACAGTAGGACTATAGTCCCCGATTACTACAGTGTAAGTAGTGTGTGAGGCTGGTTGCACACTGCTTTTTGCCCTTAGCTCCATAGGAAGACAGACCCTATGCCCAGGATGCACAGCTAAGACAGACTCTCATTCACACAGGCCCTGTTCTGGCAGGAGAGGCAAAGCTCACAGGCGTAATGCCCTGTCTAATCCTGTAACACACACACAGACTCCCGAACACGCACACACACAAACCGCCGACGGCAACAGGGGAAACAGTACAAACCTGGAGGCTTAGGACCATAATTAGAGATCATTTACACGGATCAGGTTGAACATAATCTGAGGAGAAGGTTACTCCAGCCCCCCTATGTTCCCCTGTTTTGTGTGTGTGTGGGTGTGGGTGCGTGTGTGGGTGTAAGTGTGTGTGTGTGTGAGAGGAGGGGATTTACTCAGGATTCAGGCAGGGTGTGTCCCAAACAAGGTTGTCGGGAGAGGCTGGGCAAACAAGTTAAAGAAATCTCTCTGTATCTCATGTTTGGGTTTCAGTAGAAGCAGAAACGCATGGCTGGTGTGTGTCTGCACTGTGTCCGCACTTTGCGTGTGTTTGTATGCCTACGTGTGTATTCCTTGTGCTGGCCTAATTACATGACAGGCCACAGTATATGACAGACTCTTAAGCCATTAGTTCAGTTAGTCTTATCTTAAGGGTGATTAACGAAATGCCTTTAGGCTGCACAAGTACACACTATTTATATTACATAGACTGCTTATGATAAGGGATCTATGTAATGGCTCCGTTAACTGAGCAAACCAAGTCTATCGTCTGTTGATTTGCTCTGTGTGAACAGGGAATGTTTTTTTTACTTATGTTAATGTGTGTTCTTATCTGCAGCTGTTTCTTTGCGGCTGGTGGTGTTTTGGTGTTTCTCGCTCACTGATCTCAGACCTGTAATTGTAACCGAGTGGGTAAGGCTGGGGACTGAACACGTTTGAAAAACAACCGACAGGCTGACAGACAAGCAGACGAACAGAGAGACACACAGTGAAGGGTAACCTAAATAGTTTTTAGACACGGAATATTACAGCCAGTGTGGTTCCCAAACCGTTCCCGGCCTTACATAGAGCATTCACAGACTTGTCTCACATTCAGACAGCCCTGCATGAGGTTGCCTGAGAGGTGAGAACTAAAATATGTATGTGCGGTGAAAATTCTTTGAGCGTGTTCACAGTTTTATGTTACGTGTTTTTCAAAGCGTGCGCCTGTGATCCCATATGATCACAGGTGCTTTCATGCCAGACGGCTGGCTGGCATCACACGCAGAGGCCGCTCCAGGGCTTCTGATCTGGTTAGTGCTGTTACGACACAGCCGCCTTCATAATGGGATGCCGGGGACCACCAGCTTTAATCATAACGTAGGAGCCACGTCAACCTCAAGCTCAGGTCTATCCCCACTCTGACTCTCTCTCTGACTCTCTCTCTCTCTCTCTCTCTATCTTTAGCTTCCCCCCCCTCTCTCTCTCTCTCTCTCTCTCTCTCTCTCTCTCTCTCTCTCTCTCTCTCTCTCTCTCTCTCTCTCTCTCTCTCTCTCTCTCTCTCTCTCTCTCTCTCTCTCTCTCTCTCTCTCTCTCTCTCTCTCTCTCTCTCTCCTCATCAGAATATGTAAAGGTAGACTTCTGCTCTGTATGAACCGTGGAAAACCTTGTACAGAGACCCTGTGTGTGTGTGTGGTTTCACCCCAACGGTCGTGCAGGTGTGGACATATCTACATGGATCTCTGTACAGACACCAGTCTGTCCCCACAGACTCCACACACAGCAAACCTGCCTCTCTCCCAAAGACAAAGTACTTTCATTCATTGCCTCAGATCCGAAAGGAAAATATTCACTAGTATGCCAACACCCCTTCTGCTTTTTTGTTTCACTTATTTTAAAGTTCTCTCTCCCTCTTTCCCTCTTTTTGATAATTTCAGCTTGATTCAGTACTAGTAAAATTTTTTTTTTGCACATTTGTGTTTGCACAGCACCCCATTTTATGTTGTCATTGGTATGTGTCGTAGGATGGGCCAGTTTAGGAAGTGTGTGTGTGTGTGTGTGTGTGTGTGAGAACTGGGGGAGTTGAGGACACGACTGCGGTCAGTCCCAGGGAGGCTGGACATCCAAACACTCACAAGGGCTGTCTCTGACTGTGGTCAGCTGGAATCCCTGGAATGGAGACGCCAAACAGATTGACACTGTGTGAACATGAAGGTGGCGTTGGAACTGGCATGAGCGGACGCGCCGGGCTTTCCAGACGTTTAATTTGATGACGCACTCGAAATGTCTCCACGTAGATTGGAATTCTCTCTCAATCGAATTTTTTTAATTTTTATTTCTCCCCCCATCTTTCTTTCTCTCCCTGTCTCTCCAGACGATTATAATTACCCCCCGGATGTGCTCCCCCCTCTCCCGGAGGTCCCGGACTCCGGCTCGGTCCTGAGCTCCGTCGACGGTCCGGCCCGCTGCCTTCGCAACCCCGCCTTCCGCCAGACGCCCCTGCGCTACTGCTCCGCCCACAGCATGGACTCCTCCCCCGACAGCGCCGAGCGGCCCATCAGCTACGGCTCAACCTCCTCCTCCGCCTCCTCCTCCCGGGACAGCCACTGCTCGCTGGGCGGCCGCTCCGCCCTCAGCTCCGCCCCTCACTGCCACGCCGCTCCGGCCGACCGGGACGCCGGGGCCATACGGCTGGAGCTGGTTCCGGCCCGGCAGCTGGGGGGGTGCGGCGAGGAAGAGGAGGAGAGGAGCGGCGGCGGGGCGGCGGAGCCGGGGAGGGGCACGGGGCAACAGGGCGGCGCGCCGACCCCCGCGGAGCCGTCGGAGCCCAGGGTGAGTCCGGGCGGAGGGGAGCTGCCCAGCCCGGGCCCCAGGGTGCAGTATGTGGACCGGGTGGTTCAGGAGATACTGGACACCGAGAGGACCTATGTGCAGGACCTCCGCAGCATCGTACAGGTGAGGACGTTCAGCCCCACCCACGTTATGTTTATCAGCATCTCAGCATGAATGTCCTAACTGGGACAATCTGTGACACATTTGACGCCCCAAGGGCAAAGACATAGTTCATTTAGAACAGTAAGAGGAGAGCAAGAACAGAGAGAACGCTAAGTTGAGACCAGCAGTGCGTGACCTAGTTTCAGTACCGTAGGAGAGAGACACAGAACCAGCTAGACTCTTTAGGACCCGGGCGGCCTGTTTGAAATCCCAGCCAGCTGCTGAGCAGACACCCCAGGCCTTCCTGACAGCACGAGACACTAGCGTCTGGTTAACGGCAGTCACTCCCGAGCCCGGCGGAGGCTCGGGGCCCGTAAGAAGACACCGCGGCCTTTGTGCTGCCGGTGGACATACGAACGCACGTCCACGCAGGCCCATGCACATGCCACACCACACCACACCAAAAGAGGCCAGCTTTGATCTGCAGAGCCAGACCCAGCCCATGGCTCTCCTTTGGTCCTTTTGTATGGAATAGTGCATGATCGTGCCAAGTGTTAATTCGTAAAATGTGAATTTCACCCTCTCTCTGGCTGCACGGCTGTGTTGAAAGTACAGTCTTGGAAGGGATGCGCGAGGCACAATGTGTCTGCCACGTGTGGCACGTGTTTGCACCACAACGAATCACTGTGGGGAGATTCAGACCATCGTAGGCAACTCATTACAGACCCAGGTTGTTTTAGCAATGTGAAATGTGAGCATAACACTAATGGTAGGGGTATGGCTGTAGATGATCCATGTTTGAGCGTGCGTGTACACACAGGTTTTGGTAGTATTCCCACTTTTCCACCATATCCCCTTCCTTCTCAGTGTAATTTCCCTTACAAACATCTGACTGGGGATTGGAGGTCATGGTGCATTCTGTGTGTGCTTCACAGCACTCGTCATTTACACAGTACATGTATTCATGTGTGTTTTTTGTACCTCCATTCATACATACAGACAGGGCAGGAAACAAAGACCCATGTGAGAAATGGGGGTCAGATTGCAGGGGGCGTTCCGGGAAGCGGTCTGCTTCCTCGCGCCTCATGCCCTGTCACCCCTTATCCAGGCTGAGGAAAGGAAAGGGGAAGCGCTAAGTAGGAAGAGGGATTTGGAGTTGTGAGACCAGCGTAAAAAGTGGGTTAGAAAAACACCAAGGACAGCCTAAGAGCAGCACTTAGTCGGCAGAGCAGTGGAGGACTAAGTCCAGACCCCCCACCAGTCCTTTCAGCAGACCCCCCAGCAACACCTCAATCATAGGAGGTTTTCTTACAACAGACATGGGCTCCCTTTCTGCCTCAATCACTAGCAAGGTCACTTTGAAAAGTTTTTCTTCAATTTTGCCCTGAGAAGGTCAAGGCCGAATTAATTGCATTCCGGTCAGCTCGCAATACATAAGTCATGTTATGAAAAGACCTTGAAACATAGCTCTGTTTTATATGTTCCGAGTATGTAAAGCAAACTCATCGCAGCTATTATGTGCCTTCTTGTTGTAACTATCGTGTGCAGTCCCTCCTGTCCCATGCACCGGTTCCCATGATCCCCTGCATAGCCGCAGGGAAAAGGCAGGGTGTGACGGCCTAAACACAAATATTTACCCAGACTCCTGTGGGCTCACCTGTGTTCCATCTGTCACCGTGCACACGCACACCTTCTACAGGGTAGACGCGTGTTTAGGTGTGTGTGACTGTACCACACATACATTAGCTTGTATAGGCATACGTACTCCTTACTGTTTGTGTGCATAGGACAGGTTTATGGTGCGTCTATTTAGGTCTTTATGTCTGAAGTGTGCACCCAGCCTGTGTAGCGTTTTGTTTGTGGTGCCAGATCAGTCGTCCACGGCTGTGTCAAATGGAGCCTCTTCAAACAACCCCCGCTCCCCACTCCTCCTCCTGCTCCTTATCCATCCCACCCCTCCTCTCTCCCGGACCTGGAAAACATCTCCAGGTCGTTTGATGTAGAGCAGGAATTTAGGATTATACAGAGGGGAATCAGTGCGCCTGCGGGAATACTCTGGAGACACGGGGCTTTGTACGGGTTCCAGAAATGGGATCTGAATGTTTGGAGTTTGAGCGGTCTAGACTTCCTACCAGGGTGCAGAATGAGAGACGAGTTTGTATAAAAGAGAAGTCAACAAAGAATTGGAGGAAAAGGGAATGCAAGTTGGTTTAGTGTGCAAGAACGACAGACCATTCAGGGCTGGCTCTGTGAACTCTGTGCATGATGACTGACTGAGACGAGGCAGGTCAGTCAGTTCTGTGACCCGCAGCTAATAAGGCATCACCTTGCAGCGACCCCTGACCCCAGCCTTAACATGACCCAGAACATGCCCCTACGTAGCGCACACAAACCCACCTGGGGGTCAACAGATCAAACCTGTCTTCCTTACTTAAATCCTTGACCCAAAACCAGTGTCCTGGAAAAAACCTATTTCCCCTTAAATCCAACAACATCCCCCAATGGTCTCGTCTTACAGCTTAGCAGTGGCCTCCCCTCCAGTTTCAGCACATTGGTTTAGCTCGGGGTTTGTAGTCCCACCTCTGTTGGTGTTGTAGTTGTTTGCGTCTGTCGCGGCCCACGGGAGGATGACCTAACCACACAAACACAATCTAATCTGCTTGTCAGGGTGTGGCCCGTGCACACTCATAACCGGGCCAAGAATAGACCGCACTGTGGGAATAGTGTGTGGGCAGAGGACAATCATGTTCTCTAGTCTATGCCGTAATGTCCCCCCCCACCCCCCCGCCGCGGGCTCAGACGGCAGTCTGGTTTAAAAACCATTACGGTGCGTGAGCTTGCATTGCTAAACCACCGTCAAGACACTTCCTCAGCCCCATCCCTCAGCGTGCATTAGGGGAAGGACGCAGGTCGATTGCTTCTCGTTGCCTACAGGTAGATGGTTATCAGTGTGGGAGAATGTACTTATCGTATCTGTCAGCGAGGCAGACTAAACAGAGGAGGGAGGGAAGGAGAGAGACTCATGAAGAAGGGATCTCTCTCTCTTTTTTTGTGTTTCTTGGCCTTTTTTTTTTTTTTTTTTTTTTTTTCTCTCCACTCGTTGTTCCCACCCTATCCCTCCACTTCCCCCTCACCAGTGCCGACAGAGAGGTCCCTAGCTGCCGGAGGCGCTAACCACCTGGTCCAACGGCAACACACCTCAGGACGACGGCTCAGAGATTCTCTTGCTGATAAAGGCAGAGTCTCTCAGGGCAGAGTCTTATTAGGACTGAAGGCTGTAACTAACGGCTGCTCTCTCAGCAGGCTTTCCGAACAGCTTTAGATGTGTAGGCTAGAGACCCTGTCATCCGGACAGCCCGGACATTCTGTTCTTGTTACCTATACAAATACATCTCTCGTTAACTGACAGACGTTACAGGTATGGTTAAAGGTTTAGAAAGCATTACTCACGCTGTTTCATGGGTGTTTCAAGCTGAAGTTCCTTACCGTTACCATGAGTGGTGTGTCTGTGTGAGAGAGCATGCAAGCATGTATGCTAGTAGTTGTGCGCGTGTATTTGTTTACACACACGCTCCAGCTAGTCAGAGAATGCTAGTCCGACCGTATAAAACATACCTTGGTTGATGGAAAACAAGTGAAGCATTTAAGAATGCACCGTCTCTCCACGCTGCCTCATGCTTCTTAGCTGTGGAGGCAGACACACAGTGTAGGTTTACTGGAAGGTAAGTCACCGACATAGTGCGGAGCGAGGCCAGGATGGACATACATGTCATTAGCGGCGTGCACCACTTTGAATGAATGGACGGCGTGTCTACTCTGCTGTTTACGTAACCAGCAGGGCCTCACACACTGGACGAGCAGTCAGAGCGCATAACGTCCGTGTGTGTGTGTGTGTGTGTGTGTGTGTGTGTGTGTGTGTGTGTGTGTGTGTGTGTGTGTGTGTGTGTGTGTGTGTGTGTGTGTGTGTGTGTGTGTGTGTGTGTGTGTGTGTGTGTGTGTGTGTGTGTGTGTGTGTTCTTACTAGTGCCCTCATTCTAGGAGTGCTAAGTGGAGCACCCAGTTAAGGGGGGGGCTGGTGCTGGTGCTGGGCAGCACGTCAGGCATACTGTCCCTCTCGCGTGGCTGCTGATTTGATTTTCCTCTCTCTCCGGGCTTTGATGTGAACCGCTACTGATCAACCTCTCACTCACCCCCCCCCCCCTTTCCCTCTCTCTCTCTCTCTCTCTCTCTGTGTCTTACTGTAGGACTACCTGGAGTGTATCAGTAACCAGTCCCGACTGACCCTGAGTGCAGAGGATAAAGGCTCCCTATTTGGCAACATCCGAGAGATATACCACTTCAACAGGTAATACACACACACACACACGCCCCCTCCCCCTCACAAGCAAACAGAGCAGGGATGCTCCACCTGTTCACTGGGGCAGGGGATGAATGTGTAGCTTGAAGGAGCATGGGGAGTGTTTGTGTGTGGCTCGGTTTCTGTCTGCATATTTGCTTTCACCGGCACCGCTCTCAACGTGGTGTGTGTTCTGACTGCCAGACTAGCATTGCATCTGGCCTGGTGGTCTGGACACACACACACACACACACACACAGTCATCACTGAGTCTCACAGCTGTCACCCCAAGACTGAAGAGGAGAGGCATAAACTTGAAATTATCTCGTCTTTGCTATGTAACAAAACACTGCTTACTATCAACCATTAACAATCACGCACACCTTTTCTAAATGGTATTCAATACGTGGAAGTAGCCTTGTCATTCTGAAGGCTGTACCATACCACCTCGCTTTGTGCCTGGGTTCATTCTCGTCCCCAGAGCTCTGTGTGAATGTATCGAACAAAGAGTGGCGAGGGAGCCGTCTTATTTTCTGCTGCTGCACTGTTCATTCACCATGCTGACGTGTGTGTGTGTGTGTGTGTGTGTGTGTGTGTGTGTGTTTTCTTTCAGAGACCTGCTCCACGATCTTGAGAAGTGTAACGCAGACCCCGTGGCCATCGCAGAGTGTTTTGTGGCCAAGGTAACGATACCCTTCCTCCTCCCCGCTTCATAGAGACACACACACACACACACACACACACACACACACACATCGTTAACCAGCTGTTTGGACAGGTCTGAACAGGTATAGTGCTAAGTTAATGAAGGCGCAAACATACGGACACACACTCCAACATAAACATAAGTAGACAAGGGGGTTTGTTTGTGAGAATTAACAAAATCTCAAGGGCGCACCCAATCTACTGTTGTGAATTCCAGTGGGAGCTGGTGGCGGTTTACTGTGCACATGTGAGTGTCTGTGTGTCAAGGCTGCGCCGGGGCTTACATTTTTATGGTGGCCCGTAGGTTCCAAGTGCAGACAGAGGACAGGAGGGAGGAGAAATTGCAGGAATTTTAAAGGCCTTCCAAACCTATAATCAGCCTTCACTGGATAGACTGGAGGAGCATAATGGTAGTGTGCTCCAACACTGGGGGGCAAGAACATCTCTGCAGCGTCAGTGTGTGTACCAACACGCATTACCTACAGTATCTACATGTGTTTTTTCCCCCGTGTTACTGGGGCGCTACCCTCCTTGTCCCGTAAAGAAATCGTTATACCATCACGTCGTTTACAAACCCTGTGAACAGTTTCTGCGTTCTGACACTTCCGCATAGTCTCTCAAAACCACAATTACAGCCGTCGACAGAGCGGAACTGTCAGCCGGCGCTTATTGAACGTTATAGAAATCCACATGCCTGGTTAGACGGTTAGCTGTTGTTGACACACATGTTTTACTGCCCCCCCCCAACCACCAATTTGCACAATTAAATGAACTCTGTAAACTTAACGAGACCAACACCTTACGTGAAGTTCTTACAGAAACAGGTTTGAGATGTAGGGCATAAAACGTCTTTTCCAAAGAGCAGTGCTTCTGCTTATCTGACTGGTGTGGTCTGTTGGCCAATCTATTGCCTATCAGACACGGAAGACTTTCATAGACGTTTATAGAACTGTGTGGTCAGCTCGACGGTATTGATAGTGTGGTTTGGTTTAATAGCCAAGTACCCTATCCCTACTGAATCAACACAACGTCACTTAACTGGAATTCACACAATGTTGGCTTGCTGATTAGCGATCATAGGTAACCATGTAAATGGCAGCTTTATGGATGACAGCCACAGTAGTAGTGTGTGGCTCAATTGAGCCTACGGCTGTTGATAGTGGCTGGGTGTTGTTTTGACACTGTCTCTGGGCTGGAGGGGTTTGTGTGGAGCGTGCATGGTGTGGTCGTGAGCGACGCTGGGGTCGGTGGACAGGCCACTGCTGGGAAAGGATTAGACCTGGGAGGTCATCGCTCGCCCAGCTCCTGCCGTTGTGCTGACCTTAGAGAGAGCCAGAGACTTCTGTCGACCGGTTTATCGTCCCGACTGCCAGTTGTAAGGTAGTCTGGTAACCACCGTTCTACGTTATGACTAATGGTCAGTCATGTTCTAGTTACTCTGTTAAAACCACAAGCTCTATAATACATGCAGCCCCTCTCTGATTCAGCACAGTTTCTAAATAAATAGCGTGTGTGCGTGTGTGCGTGTGTGTGTGTGTGTGCGCGTGTGTGTGTGTGTGTGTGTGTGTGTGTGTGTGTGTGTGTGTGTGTGTGTGTGTGTGTGTGTGTGTGTGTGTGTGTGTGTGTGTGTGTGTGTGTGTGTGTGTGTGTGTGTGTGTGTGTGTGTGTGTGTGTGTGTGTGTGTGTGTGTAAATTAACGCTAACGTAAACTCTCTACGCACCCTAACACCTTACCAGAATCAGTCAGCAGGCAGATTAGACAGTCACAACCCGGCAACTCGTTGGAAGTTGCTGCTCGCAAATCTCATGCCCTCCATCCCCCCCTCTCTCCGAGATAATTAGCCATCAATCCTGATGTTCCTCCCTGCACTGTTAAAATGTGTTGAGTAAGCTTAAAAAGCCCATATGGGTCTCTACATGCTGACTGCAGAAGTAAAACAAGATAATAACATTTTATCCTCTCTCTCTCTCTCTCTCTCTCTCTCTCTCTCTCTCTCTCTCTCTCTCTCTCCCCCCCCCAAAAAAAACTTGTCCTGATGACTCACACCATATCCGCTCCAGCACACACCATTCTAACTACCGAGACTATTACCAGGGTCCATAAAATGTGTATCTATGATGTTCTGAGGCCTGACGCTGTCCAATCAAGATATCTTTATCTACAACCCCTGCAGTGATTTGTGTGCGTTTGATTCAAGCAACCCTAACCCAGATCTATCGATCCAATTACAGTGCTGATGTTTTTCATCGAGAGGGGATCCGCATGCTCTTTTAGTGTGTGTAAAAGCTTGCTACTGCCTTGAAGTATGTACCGACAATTTGACTGTTGGAGTGAGTTTTATTTTTTGGTATCGTTTTACACAGCTGTATATTGTAGACTGGGGCTATTTCAGGGGCCCTGTTGACTTGCTTGCTTGGTTCAAAGAGTGAACGCATGTGGTGCATGTTATGGTTTGTGTGTGTGTGTGTGTGTGTGTGTTGTGGTTTGTGTGTTGTGTGCTTGATGCTGAGGGGGTAGTTGGAGTTGAGCATTAAGAGTGTGTGTGTGTCATCAGAAATCGATGGTGGCACATCTGGTAGTGCTTAAGGACTGGTCTGTGGTGACAGACTGCTGGAGACTAGGGGAGCCCTGCTCTTCAATTTAGAATCCTTTCCCACCAAGAACCTCGGGCTAGCCAGCTATTAGTGTGTGCGCGTGTGTGTGCGCGTGTGTGTGCGCGTGTGTGTGCGCGTGTGTGTGTGCGCGTGCGTGTATATAAATGCATATATACGTGCATGGACGTATATTATTTGATGTACTATATGGGTTAAAAATAAATATTAGGGGTTTAAGTAATAATTTATTTTTACTTTCTGCTGAAATCATAATGCCTCTGTAGTCTGTACAGTGGTTATTACGTGTGAGTGTATGAACGTCCATTTAATTGGCGTGTGTGTGTTGAATTAGGAAAGTCCTTGATCGTCCTGCATGTGTATCTGTGTTTTCTGCCATTACTGTACACTTCCCTACCCTCCAGTATTTATGGACCCACAAGCTCCATTATAACCCTGTTATCTCTTACACAACGGCGGGTTCATCCGGGGGCCTGTGCGAATTGAAGGGAGGAACAGCGTGAAAGGGTGGAGAATGGACGGACGGACGGACCTTGGGAAGAGATGTCTCATGAGATAAGAGGACGAGAGAGGGTTGGAAGTGGTAGATAAAAGGCAAGAGGCAGATAGTGGAGAACGGAGGTGGAGGAGAGCGGGAGGATAGAGGAGAAGAGGGCCTCATTCCAGCTTTGATAAGTCATGCTGCCCCCGAGGCCTTTGATGTTCAGGGAGGCGTGCGAGGTGGAGAAGGCTCAGTGAAATGGGCGGCAGGCTCGCATATTTAATCCGGATACTTAAAGTTATTAGAATCCATAGAAACTTAAATGCAGGGTTTCAAGTTAATCATAGCGTATGGGGTTGACTTTTAATTTTGGAGAACAGGGCAAAGAAAGGTGCTCTTGTTCGCGTAACCGGTGGTTTGCTGGGTGGTAAACGTCACGAGAAGCGAATGGCCGGTCGGCCTCCTCTGCAACCGCTACTGTAAAATGCCCATCACATGGTGTTATCCCTGCAAAGTGTTTTGGCTGTTCTCTGAACAGGAAAGAATGCCCTGAGTTAACTCTGTCTCCTTGTCTTGTGTTTTTCTCTCAGAGTGAAGAGTTCCACATCTACACCCAGTACTGCACCAATTACCCACGGTAAGACCCAGCGACACACACTGTCAGCGCCGTGAGCCACGCGTCGTTCCCTCTCGTTCCCTCTTGTGCTCTCTACGTATGTGCACACACCAGGGTGCGTGTATGCCTAATGACCTCCCTAAACACGATACCCTCCCTCCCCTCCAATGGCTGCCACCCTTTTTCAAACTCCGGCTTAAGCACCGGATTCCCAGAGTCTCAGATAGCCCCATTATGTGTGTCGTCTCAGCGAATCTCCCCTCTACCCGACTGACACATTCTATACAGTCTGGCTCTACAGGAGTCAAACTGTCTGCTTCTGGTTAGTGCCTCGGGGTAGCTCTACCTCGCTCCCTTCCCCCCCTCCCCCCCTCATCTTTGTTCATTCTTTTATACCAGGCCTATTGACAGAGTTAAGGCTTACCGCCTGACAGATGGCTATTATAACCGTCACCTTATCATACTCAATGGCTTTAATGTTTAATGCGTGTCGTGTCGTGTCGTGTCGTGTGTGTGTGTGTGTGTGTGTGTGTGTGTTTTAGCGTACTGAGTGTCAAACGTGTCTGCTAACAAACATATGTCTATTTGTGTGAGCGTATAGGCTGAAACGTGAGGTGGCGTTTCAGGATGAAACATAATAAGGCCGGCGTGTTTCACAATGGTTCTGACGCACGGCAAACACACGGTCTCCCTTGGCTCAAAACACGTTGGCTCAGCGCTGGGATGAAAACCCACACACCGGAGGGGTTATATACCACTTAATGATGACTAATTGCATGCTGACTGTGTGTCTGCGTGCACGCATTTTCAGTGTGTGTTCTCGTTCCTCGGCGTATGCCTGGGCCTGTGAATAGGCTCTTGTCAGTGATGAGATAGACCCCCGACCCCAACTCCCGTACACAGCTGGTGACCCCAGCCAAGGTCACACACGACTGACACAAATGCACACTGTGCACCCACACACACAGACGCACACACACACACACACACATGCAGACCCCTACAGTAAGAGTGGGGGGTACAGATGTATCTCGGCCATATTGAGCTCTCAGGTCGGGTTTCCGATGAACAATGTGAGGCCTGTGTGGAGCTTTACTGGAATGTGGACGTGCACATGCACACACACACACACACAGCCACACACACACACACACACACACACTCGCTCTCTCTCTTCATTATTGTGCACGCGTGCAATCTTCTCAAAACCCACAGACATCACAGAAACACACACACACATTCCCTTCAGTAACGCACCCACATGGAATGTTCAGAAAACAAATAGACAATAAAAACACACTTTATTTTTTAACTGTAAAGAGAGTGTTCTTCTTCCGAAGGCCCAGTAGGTCACAGCTCACCACCAACCAGTCAAGACTCTGATCGTGCGCGGGCCTTGACACGGTCTTTACCCAAAACACTCTCTATGTATGCGTGCTCCAGGGGCGTTCTTTTCATATCTTTAGCAGTCTGATTAGTTTTCAAGGTTTTCTGGCGCTTGTTTTAATGTCTCCTCATTCACTCTCCAATCCCCCCTCTATCGCTCTTCTCTCTCCTGCTGTCTTCACCCCCACCCCCTCCTCTTCCTCCGCCTCCTCTAGGTCGGTGGCTGTGTTGACTGAGTGCATGAGGAACAAGGCGTTGGCCAAGTTTTTCCGGGAGCGTCAGGAATCTCTGCGCCACTCCCTCCCTCTGGGTTCTTACCTGCTCAAGCCAGTGCAGAGGATCCTCAAGTACCACCTCCTGCTCCATGTGCGTCCGACACACACACACACACACACACACACTTACGCAGACCCAAGCTTTAATCTGTTTTACCAACTAACTGGCTGTCTGACGGAATAAAAAAGATGGTAGCAGAATTGTTATTTGAGTCACATGGCCAGCTGACAGCCTATACTGTACGTTCAGTCAGCCCTCTTGGCCGGTCAGCGTCTGGTATAGCTTGTGCCACCGCCAAACTCAAACGGAGGCTGCATGGCAACTGCTCGAACATATGGTGTCTTGGCTTCCTGTGCGTGGGGGGGGGGGGTACTATCCGCTGGGAATGCACACGTCTATATATGTGTCGTGTGCCCTAACCCTGGCGCCGTGCGTTTCCTTGGGCCCCGCAGGAGATCGCCAACCACCTGGAGAAGGACACGGAGACCTACGAGGTGGTGCTGGAGGCCATCGACACCATGCAGAGAGTGGCCTGGCACATCAACGACATGAAGAGGAAGCACGAGCACGCCGTTCGGCTGCAGGTCCGCGCCCACCACCGCGCCCGCACATACGCTTTGTTTTTCCACGGCCAGCCCACTCGCTCAGCCTGCTGCCGACATTACCAAACCTTCCCAGGAACTGGAGGGACTCGTGTCTATTGTTTTGCGGAAAGGTGGCGAGTTTCTAGAGCTGAGTTGGCCTGCCTCAGGCCCTACTGTCTACTGTCGCGGGCTTCTGCCAGTCTGCCCCGGCTTACGCAAGAGCTTGTTTTCCACGAGGCCTAATGACTGCCTTGCATAATGAGGGAGAGATAAAAGAGAAACGAGTAGCCTAGTCAGAGGGGGAGGCATGCCGGCCAGATGAGCGCAAGAATGTGCGTGGAAGCATTTACTCAGCATCTGGAAATAAATGTACAACTGACTGAGGGGAAACTTCACTAAATCTCTCTCCTTGTGCTCTTTTCCTCGTCTCTTTTTAAATACCTTCCCTT
This sequence comes from Galaxias olidus, assembly GCA_026901105.3. Taxonomy (NCBI): domain Eukaryota; kingdom Metazoa; phylum Chordata; class Actinopteri; order Galaxiiformes; family Galaxiidae; genus Galaxias; species Galaxias olidus. The sequence continues at coordinate 248,565 of JAPMUY010004218.1, forward strand.
GGCCTTTCGCCTCTCTCTTTGGTTTGATTCCTCTTTGTTTATTTTCTCTTCCCTTCTTCCTTTCTCTCGCTCCGTTTCTTCCTCTCGCCTCAGGAGATCCAGAGTCTGCTGACTAACTGGAAGGGACCTGATCTGATTGGCTACGGAGAGTTGGTTCTGGAGGGAACTTTCCGTCTTCAGCGGGCCAAGAACGAAAGGACCCTGTTCCTGTTTGACAAGCTCTTGTTGGTCACTAAGAAACGGGAGGAGGCCTACACCTATAAGGCCCACATCCTGGTCAGTCACACGAATCAAATCAAATCAGATCAAATCAAGTCAGATCAAATGCATTTGTATGGCACATTTCATACACAAAGGCAATTCAAAAATCTTTACACAAGGCAAGCAGAAAAATAAAAAAAAGGCCATGAAAAGAAATAAAAAATTATTATAATAATTAAAAATAATTTTAATTTAGAGAAATAAAATTGCTAAGAAGGTGCAATTGCGCCAAACGCAATAGAGAACATATACGTTTTCTAATAAACAATATTTACCATGAGCATGCCAAACATTGTGCGCACAGACATTTCAACCTGATGACAGTATTATCTTATAGGTTCAAAATATACATATTTTTGTCTGTCTGTCTGCAGTGCTGTAACCTGATGTTGGTGGAAGTCATTCCCAAGGAGCCCCTGAGCTTCAGCGTGTTCCACTACAAGAACCCCAAACTGCAGCACACAGTTCAGGTCAGCAGGAGTGCGCCAGGCACCAGACCGCTCAACGCCGGGGTTCACTTGACATTTTGAAATCTCTACGATCGGTGCCTGTGACCCCCAGGCGCAGGTGTCTGCTTTTTTTTCTAGTCCGCCCCTCTGAGGCGCTCAGACATGTCGAGCGTTTAGAGCCTAAAGACGAGCATTGTTATGCGTGTTTTGAAAATGAACTTCAAAAGGGCAGCCTAATCTATGTTACGTAAGGAAGCTGTAGACGACAAAAGAGGCACGTCCCTGTTGTTTGGGCTTTGTTCAAATTTGTTGGTGTTCTTTTGTTTGATCCCCGTCCCTTCAGGCCAAGTCCCAGCAAGACAAACGCATGTGGATCCTGCACCTAAAGAGACTCATACTTGAAAACCACCCAGCCAAAATCCCAGCCAAGGTGAGCCCAAGGGTCCTCGCAGTTCTGTCTGTTTTAGTCTGACCTCTTCATGTTGTAACTAGGGCACCCACGCAATGCCTCATCTCGTCTCTCTCACCTTTCTCATATCTTGTATCGTTCCGTCCCATCCTCTTCTTCCCTTCTGTGATGAATGAAAAATGTAATAAAAGTCATGCTTTTTTCCCCGGGGAAATTGTTGAGAGGTTTCATCTGTAGTTCTTATAAAGGGGTTACTTGGAAAACCTTCATGTAAAGTAGAGCAACACTGGATGTCAAACATTGTAGTTTGGCCCCCTCTAGTGTCCTGAGCTTTTTAGGATTAGCACTTATCAACTCTGTGGATTTCACATAAGCTTCTGTTTACTTCTAGGCCAAGCAGGCGATATTGGAGATGGATGCCATGCGTAAGTGTTTAAATTTTTGGTGTGCTTTAAATCACCCTCATTGTGTTGAAATAGCTGTCCTTCAGACATTAGTTTTAAGCCAACATGAACAGTTCCTCTCCTCCCCGCAGACCACCCAGGGTTCCACTACAGCCCCGACGGAGATAAGAAGGGTCCGGCCAAGGAGGGCGCCACGCCCCGCAGAGGCCGAAGGAAGGGTGAGAAGCAACAAATAAACTGAATTGCTTTTAGTTGACACAGAAGGTTCAGGCAGTCCATTTTTACACTATTGTGAACTCATTTTATATACGTTATTGTCTCTTCAGAACCTCTGTCAAAATTACTGAAGAACGCTAAGACGAGTGCAACGAATTCAGATGGCCAGAAGGTGAGCGTTTGAAAGGGATACGCTGTGTTGACACTTTGATACACAGACAGTATAATTATTTACATGTCCACACTTCAATGTACAGCAACAATAATAGTATGCATTCTATTGACAATACAGATAAGGAAACTATACTGAAGTTGAACCAGACTCTGCGAGGGCTAGTTGCATAGGCATACATACAAAACACTAATGTAGCAATGAATAAAAACAGATGGTCCTACCGTAAACACTGTTTTTTGAAGGTAGAGTGAGGTCTCCGCCAAATGCACTTCACATGTTCTCCTTAGACACAGCCAAACCAAACAAGATGGTTAGCACACACACACACACACACACATAGACACACAGACATGGTTGTGTAACAAACCTTTGGTTGACCCCTTTCTCTCTAGCGGACAAGTTTAGGTGCCACTCTGCTCTCCCCCGTGTCCCAGCTGGCTCTGGGCACCATTGGCCGCAGCCGCAGCCTTATAAACCAATCCCAGGAGTCTCTGGACCCAGGAGATCACTATGACCATAGTGACAGGGAGGAAGGGGAGGAGCCACACCAGCAAGATGCTGACGATGAGGACGACAGTGGGCTGGTGAGTCACACCCACAATGCACCATGCGAACCATTTAATTAGTTCAATTGAAACTTTTTTTGTGTATACATTGTTGACGTTCTGACTTTGTGTTCAGGGTGGAGGAAAGAGGCTGCGAGTCCCAGGCAAAAGTAGCCGGAAGAAGCTGAACCCTCAGGCCTCTGTTGACAGCATAGACCAGTGGAAGAACTTCAACATGAGTCCTTCAGACCTACAGGTGAGGGCCCAAAACAGTTCAGTTTACAAATGGGCTTAGGCTGCATCAGAAATGAACCAGGTTCTCAACCCTTGTTTTCCGCAGAGAGCTAGGGACACTCTCGTGAGGGAGGGCAGCCACCACCCTCCTCTGCTCAGGACGCCTCACGTGGTGGAGGAGCCCCCAGAGCAGGCCCTGCTAGGCCAGGGAGGCGAGCACCCCACCAGAAACATCTGGGCCGACCACCGCGTCCGCCGAGCCATGTTCCCCACGCGCCAGCGCACCATGAACCCGGACGAGGAGGAGGAGGACATCTACCAGATGTTTGTGCCCACCGAGCCCTCCGGACCCGAACCGGAGACGCCGGCGGCCAGTTCAGAGGTCACCACCTCGCCCCGAACGGCGCGACCCTGCAGTTGGCACGTCGAGCAGGTGCCCACTGTACAGATCGACCCTCCGGCCAGCGAGGGCAAGCTGCTCCGAAGGGCCAGCAGCGTCGGCGAGAAGGCCTCAGAGGCCCGACAGAGCCCCGACGACGACCCCCAGCCTGGCAACCACGACCTGGAAGTGATCCACACGGAGTCCTCCAGCAACGAGATCTCGGGCTCTTCCTCGGCCGAGCAGCTGACGATAGACGACATTGAAAACGTTTACGACAACATCAGCTTTGAGGACCTGAAGAGCATGGGGCTCATCAGGAGGGACCAGGAGGGGCGGAAGTCATTCAAGGACACCCACAAGGACTCACAGGGTCCCAAGGGCCGTAACACAGGCATGAAAGGGGCCCTGGGTGTTTTGAATGACTCAGAGGAAATGATAGAACCGGACAGCTCGTCGGAGAGCAATCGCTCCTCCACCCACGAGGGGGTACAGTTTGGGACGTGCGAGCTGAAGATCGTGGAGGAGAACATCTACGACACAATCTGTTTCAGGGAGCCCCCGCCTGCCGAGGTGAAGGACCTGAGGGAAGGAGACAAGCCAGAGAGGGACAGCTTACTGACCTCTGAGGCAGACCTGACGGAGAGCCTGGTAGGCTTTGTGTCTGAGGAGAGCCTCCTCCACTTTGGCGAGGACGAGGGCGCACCGCAGCCTTCCCATTCCCGCCACTGCCCCTCGGAGCCCGATTACTCCTCCTCGTCCGCTTCTGAGACATTCTCCCAGAGGCGCGGCTCCCACACGGGGGACAAGATGTCGGAGAAGGTGGACGAGATCTGGAACGACCTGGAGAACTACATCAAGACCAATGAGAAAAAAGCCGACCGCCTGCCCGCCGCTTTCCCTGTGAGCAGCGGGTCGCCAAAGAAAGGCACGTCATCAAGGACCAGCCCCAAAAAGAGCTGCCGCACAAGCAGCACGCCCACCAAGAGCCCCCCAGCCCACTTCCCGACATACTCTGCTCCCCCGGCTCCTCCTCCATTCACCATCCCCACTATCAACTTCCCTGAGCTGCGAGAGACCACCTTCGACCACGAGGACCACGGCCCTCCCTCCCCCTCGCAGCCCCTTCCCGTCACCCCGCCCCCGGGCACGGTCAAGAACATCCGCAACAAGCTGGCCCGCCTCAGCAGCGGCAGCTTTTACCTGGAGGACGACGAGCTCGGGGAGCTGCCCCAGCGTGAGCCCCTGGCCCGGGAGTACCCGCCCAGGGACCTCCACAGCCTGTACCCCGGGGAGCTGGCGGGCCTGGACACCCCGCTGGCCTCCTCCTCTCTCCTCCTGGGGGACTCGATGGAATCCGAGCTGGACCGGACGAAGAACCGGGTGTTCCTGATGGCGCGCCAGTACAGCCAGAAGATCAAGAAGGCCAACCAGCTGCTGCGCATGAGGAGCATGGACCCCGGGGACGCCTGCGGACGCTCCAGGGAGGCCAAGAAGCAAAAAGACCTGGCTGACATCTTGGAGGAGAAGAAGCAAGGTGGCGCTGCCATAGGTATGATACTTTCACAGCAGGTCTCAATTATTTGCCTATTCTACCATATGCACACATAGCCAAGGACTAACAAATGCGGAGGTGTTTCATAAAACGTGATTATTTTGAGAAATGTTTGTAAATGTTTAGTGTGCCATGGCCCTCTAACCTCTCTTGCCACTTACCTCTTTCCTCTGTCTGTGTCTCCTGCTCTTCTTAGGTGCCAGGATAGCAGAGTACTCCCAGCTCTATGACCAGGTAATGTTCAGGGAGCCCCCAGGCTCCCCCAGGTCATCCCTACCAGGGTTGCCCTCCTCGCCCTCCATGCCCGAGCGCTGCTCCCTGGAGGAGGACTGGCTCCACTCCACTTACAGCAATGGAGAGCTGGCTAGCTTCATGTCCTGCCCTTCCTCCACCCCCCAACGTAGACTCACCCCATCCTGCTCCGTCCCTGCTTTCAAGATCCTCCCTCCCACCGCCACTACCCCAACCAGCCAGAGGTGGAGCACCTGTGTGTCAGCGCCGAGTGAGAAAGAGGAGCATGTGTACAGTTCCATTAAGAGACACCCTTCTTTTAACTCCCCCTCTTCCTCCCCCTCTAAAACGTCCCCTTACAACCGCTGCCAGTCGAGCGGATCATTGGGGGAGCAGCAGGAGAAGGAGAACCGGTCTGGTTCTAACCCCAACGGGTCCAGTTTGAACCGCGGTTCTGACAGGCTGCACGCCCCGAGTCTGGGCCGCGCCGGTCGGCAGCACAGCCTCCCCGAGCGCTCCGACCAATCAGACCTCACGTTACAGGACAGTCGGCAAGTGTTGTTCCTGAACCGCGGCTCGGCGCTGAGCACGCTCACAGCCACCGAGAACTACCTGGCCAACTTCAAAGACGACGACGACGACGACGACGACTACGTGGAGATCCGCTCCGAGGACGAGAGCGCGCAAGAGAGGCCGGTCCAAAGAACCGGCGGCCCAGCGACGCGGCTGTCGGATCAGAGCCGGGATTCGGCCCAGTCCCAGAGCCTGCCCTGTACGCCGGTGCGCTCCTGCCGCTCTCTGGGCTCCGCGGATAGGGAGCGGCTGCAGGAGTACCTGTGGAGCGAGCCGGAGCAGAGCCAGCCCAACATCGTCCAGTCACTGAGGGAGAAGTTCCAATGTCTCAGCTCCAGTAGTTTTGCCTGAGTCTAAATGATCACCCAGTAACTCAAAAATGTATCAACTTGCAGCGTGAAGAACAAACGTGGACTGAATCTTAGCCTGAATCACGGTCACAGCATTTACACAATAAATCAAATGAAAGGACACTTATTTTCAGACACAGCATGCTCGGAGTCAATGTAGGTCATGGTGGATGTACTGAATTCTTCCTAACCATGGTAAATGCACACTACACAAATCTGTATAACTGCCTTTCGCTCAACAATATACTGTAACAATGCACATCTTAATGACTTAATGTTACATTTTACCGCCTTGCCAAAGTAACTTGCAGTCAATGTTGGTGTATTGGCATAATCCTGCCAAATAGTAACCACTGGCAGTGCAGATGTCACTCAACTCATCAGCCAGAGCTCTTGAAAATATCTTCCGTGTCACAGTGAATGCAATGGAGCATGGCCAAGAAAGGATTACTTCTGTATTTTAAGTATGCATACGGAATGCAATGCCATTGACTCAGAATGAGTTCATGGGCTCGGAACATTGAGTTTTAAGGTTTAAAGGGATTCTTAGCACATGAGGCTTGAATTATTTGATACATTGCATAAGTAATATAGATCCTAATGAAGAGGGTTTATGTTCTGTAGGAACTCCATCTAAACAGTGGCTAGTTTTATCGGGAAATACTCACCAAATACCCATTCATCACAACTGGAATAGATTAATTACATTTTAATTCCAAGCAAGAAAATGTGTTTTAGTGAAGTCAACATGATGTTATTTTTTAAGGTTTATTTTAGTAATTTATTCAACTAGCTGCTCTGCTCTGGAAAAGTTAAGTGGTAGCTAGTATTTTAACTGTGTGAATTATCGTTACACAACAAGCAGCTTTCCAAGTTTTGCGATAGCTCCTCAGGGTAGCAATTCAGCAAGTTATTTACAGATCGATCATCAAAGATTCACATTTTTAAGAAGTCAATTAGGCTAAATCTACTTAACTTAGAGCTTGTGCATAGATCCAGGTTATCTGTTGTTATTGCATTTATCTCTCCGAACGCCTTTGCCATTAATAGGGTATTATGCTTTAAAAATAATAATCTAAAGTGACAGGACAGGTTTGTTTATATTTCAGTGCAGATAATATAGAAGTTATTCTATTTATTTTTAATCTTTTAAAGATTGTATTGGTCCACTGCATACAAAGTGTAGGTTGAGTTATGATGTACACATGAGAGCCAGATGCTCTTTATCTTTGTTTTAAGAGGGACCACGGAGAGCGGAATGGCAAGCAGTAGTAAGAGACTACACAGTACTGTATCTGGTGTGCTTTTACTTTTTAATTAAAGATCGGGTCACCATTTTCACTTACTTTTTCTTATTTTATGGAACACTCCCCACCATTAAACTACTGAGAAGTATGTAATCAACCTCATTTTCTTGATTACACAGTTAAACTCTTGTTTTATATGTTCTTGATGGGCAATCACTCACACACAACGTTGTTTCCACAGTTTTTTTTGTATTCTTTAAAACGTTTCACATTATGTTTCGTTGTGTTTTTAACAGATCACAAAATATTTCACCTCCATGTTTTATTTATTTGATGTTATCGTTCACGTTTTTTACCCTTTCATCACTTTGAATTAAAAGACACAGCCAGTTTATAAATTAAAGTAAATGTATTTATTAAATGGCTTTTTTTTCTAGTTTTGGGTGACAAAATTTGGTTCAAATGGTTAACTGTGAATCTTACTAAAATGCTTGTTTTATAATGTGCTCTGAACATTTCACAATAATACATGAAAAGTTGAAATGTTGTTTTTATTACCTACTTTTCATATCAAGAATTGTGCATTTCAAAAACGTAAGCATATGAAGTATGTCTGTTTTTGTGCCCTGTTTCACTGGTGGGGATGGTCGATGTTCAATGACTCTTTGCACTTTTTCTTTCTATATGTGACCTTGTAAAAAATGTACATTTTAGGAAAGGCATTGTCTGAGGTATGCTATATTATGCTTTTATGTTTAAATTAAATGTACTGTATTTTTTAACTGCTTAGTTGTCATTGCTCGAGAAATCAAAAAAATCTATTGGCAATAAATAAAATAAGAAAGACATTGTGTGGTTTATTGTTGCTGCATCCTCCTGTAAAAGCATAAGTAAAGAGCTAGTCTAGTCGTAATCTCAAATTTATTTGAAACTCAATTTTGACACGTTAGTCTAATCCCAAAAAAATTTGTTCAGTCAGTGGCCAAAGGGTTATGAAGGCCTGTTGAGTGAAGTATACAGTGTATGACAGTGTAAATGACTGAAGTATATTGTTTTATTTATTTATGATAAGTACCACTCTTCCCACATGAGCAGGTCTGCTCTTTAATCTTTGCTTTGTGAATTCACAAACAATCAACTATAGGCTACTTCTACTAACCTGCCAATAACAAAAAGCTAACCTAATCTAAAGTAACATTTTAGTCAGCCTAAATAGTTTGCTGGCCAAACGACTACAAACGATGGTGTGTGGTATTTTTGAGCGGTATGCAAGCATTGCACTGCAATGGCTGGGTTTTGCACACAACGTGTTTTTTTGTTTCCTGGCCCATGATGATGTGGGTATTGGTTAGGCAACATTATCACATCAGATAACCTAAATACATAGGCACATACAGTGCATCCTGAAAGTATTCATACCCCTTCACCTTTTCCACATTTTATTATGTTACAGCCTAATTCCAAAATGGATTAAATCAAAAAAAAATCTCAACATTCTACATACAATACCGCATAATGACAAAGTGAAAAAAGTTTTTTTTTAATTTTTGCAAATGTATTTTATATGTATAAAAAAATTAAAATATCACAGGTACACAAGTATTCACACCCTCTGCTATGACACTCAAAATTGAGCTCAGGGCCATCCCGTTTCCACTGATCATCCTTGAGATGTTTGTACAACTTGATTGGAGTCCACCTGTGGTAAATTCAATTGATTGGACATGATTTGGAAAGGCACACACCTGTTTATATAAGGTCCCACAGTTGACAGTTGTCAGAGCACAAACCAAGTTATGAAGTCCAAGGAACTGTCTGTTGACCTCCGAGACAGGATTGTATCGAGGCACAGATCTGGGGAAGGGTACAAAAAAAATTCTGCAGCACTGAAGGTCCCAACGAGCACAGTGGTCTCCATCCGAGCTGGCCGCCCGGCCAAACTGAGCAACCGGGGGAGAAGGGCCTTGGTCAGGGAGGTGACCAAGAACCCGATGGTCACTCTGACAGAGCTCCAGTGTTCCTCTGTGGAGATGGGAGAAGCTTCCAGAAGGACAACCATCTCTGCAGCACTCCACCAACAGGCCTTTATGGTAGAGTGGCCAGACGGAAGCCACTCCTCAGTAAAAGGCACATGACAGCCCGCATGGAGTTTGCCAAAAGGCACCTAAAGGAGTCTCAGACCATGAGAAACAAAATTCTCTGGTCTGATGAAATCAAGATTGAACTCTTTGGCCTGAATGCCAAGCGTCATGTCTGGAGGAAACCAGGCACTGCTCATCACCTGGCCAATACCATCCCTACAGTGAAGCATGGTGGTGGCAGCATCATGCTGCGGGGGTGTTTTTCAGCGGCAGGAACTGGGAGACTAGTCAGGATCAAGGAAAAGATGAATGCAGCAATGTACAGAGAGACCCTTGATGAAAACCTGCTCCAGAGCGCTCTGGACCTCAGACTGGGGCAAAGGTCCACCTTCCAACAGGACAACGACCCTAAGCACACAGCCAAGATAACAAAGGAGTGGCTTCGGGACAAGTCTGTGAATGTCCTTGAGTGGCCCAGCCAGAGCCCAGACTTGAACCCGATTGAACATCTTTGGAGAGATCTGAAAATAGCTGTGCACCGACGCTCCCCATCCAACCTGATGGAGCTTGAGACGATCTGCAAAGAAGAATGGGAAAAACTGCCCCAAAATAGGTGTGCCAAGCTTGTAGCATCATACTCAAGAGGACTTGAGGCTGTAATTGCTGCCAATGGTGCTTCAACAAAGTATTGAGTAAAGGGTGTGAATACTTATGTACATGTGATTTTTAATACATTTGCAAAAAATTCAGAAACTTTTTTCACTTTGTCATATGTGGTATTGTGTGTAGAATGTTGAGAATTTTTTTTTATTTAATCCATTTTGGAATTAGGCTAACATAATAAAATGTGGAAAAAATTAAGGGGTATGAATACTTTCAGGATGCACTGTATATATCCAATCAAATGACGACCATTATTGGATACATTTCTTGGACTTTTTGAATAATTAAAAAAGGTGTCGATTATTCATGCTCCAATTGAGTCTAATAAACATGGTTCCCTGATTGCTTCGCAAATTAGGTTCTAAAGCATTGTGTGGCTGCAGTTCTTTACATATTTTTTCCATGACTGGATGCGTGCAAGCACCTTAAAAAAGTTGGAACGATTCTAAGGGGCTGTGACTGATATGGGCCCTGAAAAAGGATTAGAGTATTAGGTGGCCTTGGGTTGTGGGGTCCAAAATCCATGGTGGCTCCCCTGCGCACAAGTCTAGTAGATCATTCATCAAAAATGTTTTTGATGAATTTTCAAATTCCTGCATGTTAACCGGTGTGTTTTAAAGTCCCAAGGAAATCCTTCATGTTAAACGTAAATTTTTTATAATATTTCTCTGAATCGCTTTAATAATAGTTTTTTTTTCTTCCTTGTTATAAAAACAACAAAAGGGTCTTAAAGATATTATTTTCTATAATATTATCCACTGTGTAGTTGGTAGGCTACACATGTTTGTATGTGCCATGTCCCCAGTATAGACATAAAAAATAAGCATACATTAGCCATTAAAAAACCAACGTACATATATTACCACTATGTTTTAGACAACTTTTTTATCTTAACGGATTATCAATTCATTTCTTCTGATAGCAATGTAATGTCAATGTGAGAATGAAAAAAGTTTCAATATTTAACACAAATTTTGTCTGCCAAAGTACAGGATCTCCTGTGAAACTGTGATGAATTGCTTTATGGCACACGGAAGTGCGTCCCTAAATTAGGAAAAGATGCCCATACTTGGAGTATAGTCCTTGATTGTGCTAGCCATGGTGCTAGCAATATGCAGTGACCAGGAGCATTCTGCATGCCGTCTTTGCAATAGTTAGGGGAAAATAATTGCACTAAGCAAACGGTATGGGGTAGCTAAAATCACCTCCCATAGATAAACTGCATCTAATAACTTTAAGTAGCCTAACTAAATTAAGCATCAATTCTCAGTTTTATGTTTTTTTCCCTAGCTTTAACAACGTCAGCCTGTTTGTCACAACCCTAAAAGTCCCATCCTGTAAGGCTACTTCCCTAGGAAGGTGAATCTGAATTAATATTTAAAAACTTGTTTAATGTAAGAATTAAAATGCTGTTTACTTGTAGGGTCTCATGAACACTGAAACATAGGCCTAACCCTTTTCTAATGAAATGTTCAAAACATGAAAAAAGTATTATTATTATTTTCAAAAGTTACCAGGTCTAACTGTCAACGGCTCACAGACAGTACGAAAAATAGAGAAATAACGAAATAACCCATGAGAGTTGGGCTATCACAAATAAACAGAAGAGGGCGCCTGACAGACAATGAGCAATAGAACATTCTGGGTATTGTAGTTTGAAAATGGAATTGGAGCAATTTATGAAACGATTGTTTGGACCTATTTGAAGTGTTAAATTGTTTGCCTGTTGAAATGCAATTGAAAAGTATTTGTTTTCTACGTTACCGGGATTTCTCTTTATTTATCATCATTAAGTTTAATTTTCTACTTCTCGAAAGTTCTCATCCCAAAAGGCACTGCGCCACAAGCACGCCGGTTTACCCATAGTGCATTTCACAGCTTCCTTTCTTCTCACTTTTGTGGTCATCCAAAATGTCGTTATTAGAGGGTCCGTTGAATGTTCTCGGCCAGAGAACGTCTGGCGAGACCATTCGTACTCAAAATGGTAAGATATTTCACTCAACATTATGGTGTTTAAGTTGCATTGTTGATTTTTTCCGTGCGAGATCTATGACTAACACAAAATCTAGTCTAAGTGATGGCTAGCTAGCACGTGCGGATTTATGCTAGCTAATCCTTTTTTATCTTCCATAGTGAACGTAAACTCAACCATGCAGCGATTTGCTAGTAGCTTACCAATGCTATTTGACGAATAGCTAACAGCTAATTGCGTTGTGCTTTGTGGTAGTAATTGTTGTTGTCCGTTTATGTACCGTTCTCTCGTCCATCCTTGAATGAACGGCTATGCTAACGGAGTAGAGTAAACTGTGTCGACTCATCTGAAGGCGTGGCCTTGTCCACCCCTCTCACTGAATTGACAGAACAAATTATGTTCCAAAAATGTCTGTTACATTTTATTCGTGTACGTTAATTCATATTTTCATGACAAGACATCTTCATTTGTCAACTTTTTTTTTTTTTTGATCAGTCATGGCTGCATCATCCATCGCCAACATTGTCAAGAGCTCACTGGGACCAGTTGGGCTTGACAAGATGTTGGTGGACGACATTGGGGTCAGTATTGCGTGTAATTGGTGAATGTATTATAATTTTATTGTATTGCTTTTCATTATGTAGATTAAATACGTTGCTAATAATTGCGCATGTTTGTAGGACGTGACCATCACTAATGATGGAGCCACAATTCTGAAGCTGCTGGAGGTAGAGCACCCAGCAGCCAAGGTGCTGTGCGAACTGGCAGAACTGCAGGACAAAGAGGTTGGCGATGGCACTACATCTGTGGTGAGTTAATTTGGCAGCTGCTTCTATAGTGCCCTGGTTGACAGGCGAAGTACACTTCCTTCCGTCTAGTTGTGTTTATATTGATTTCCTGTACTAGTACCGCACATTTGCTTCTTCACGGATGTGTGGCTATGCAAACGGGATAGAAAGACTGCCCATCATTGTCTGAAGGGGTTGAAGCGGCCATTCTTCCGCAACCTCTATATGAAATGATGGCACAATTTATGTCTGTTCATATGTTGTCCATCATACAAAATTCTCAAATGTCCATGTGTTGTTGCATGTGGTATTTCCTGGACATAAGCGGTGTACTCACTGTTGCACACCTTAGGTGATCATTGCTGCAGAGCTACTAAAAAGTGCAGATGAGCTGGTTAAGCAGAAGATCCACCCCACGTCAGTAATTAGCGGCTACCGCCTGGCTTGCAAGTAAGTAAAGCTCTGTCTCATGATCGCTCAGTCCGAGCTGTACTTCCTATTTATTCCCCTTTAACCCTGTTTTGTTTCACCAGGGAGGCTGTTCGCTACATCAATGAGAACCTCACCATAGCAACAGATGACCTGGGTAGGGAGTGCCTGGTCAATGCAGCCAAGACCTCCATGTCCTCCAAAATCATTGGAGTGTATCCTTCCCCAATCTCTGTATAAAATCTTGTGTTGCAACAGTCCTGCCTTCTGTTCAAAATGTCGGCTTGAGCCTTAACGATGACCACAGTGACTCTGAGTTCTTTGCCAACATGGTCGTGGATGCCACTCTGGCTGTCAAGTTTGTGGACGGGCGGGGCGTGGCAAAATACCCCATCAACTCCGTCAACGTGCTGAAAGCCCACGGACGTAGCCAAAAGGAGAGCTTTCTGGTCAACGGATATGCCCTCAACTGCACAGTAGGCTCCCAATGTACGTTGGTGAATAATGTGGGGGTGTAGCTTATGTTGAGGCAGCGTCATTCCTTTAGATTAGAAAACTTCTAATCTAAACACATTCTTGTCGAAAGCGCTAAAGGTTGTCACAATGTTCCAAGGTATTTTAACGTATTGATGGCACAGTACTTGTTCTTAAAGCCTATCTGTTTGGGGCCCCCCAGGCATGGTGAAACGTGTGACCAATGCCAAAGTGGCCTGCCTGGACTTCAGCCTCCAGAAGACAAAGATGAAAATGGGCGTGCAGGTCCTCATCAATGATCCCGAGAAGCTCGACCAAATCAGACAGAGGTGAGTAACAACTACACTAACAGAACACAGTGTGAAGTCCTTAGTCTGACTGTGCTAGGCCAGGTAGATGGCCCAGCCCTCCCATTAAATTAGCTGTGACACGTGCTCGGTGGTGTCCACAGTATACGCGTGGGAGAAAAACAAATCAGGCCAGGGTCCCAGGGCTTCAGTTCCTCCCTGAACTGTCGTACCAGTATTCTGACCTGGACAAAACTGATTAATCATTTCACTAGAGCATACGACGTTGTGTGACGCCAGTCAGTTCACTGATAATGTTGTGTGGTAATCTTGCCCTTCCAGGGAGTCAGACATCACCAAGGAGAGGATCCAGAAGATCCTGGCCTCTGGGGCCAACGTCATCCTGACCACTGGGGGCATCGACGACATGTGCCTCAAGTACTTTGTGGACGCCGGCGCCATGGCCATCCGCAGGGTCCTCAAGAGGGACCTCAAGCGCATCGCCAAGGCAACTGGAGGTAACGCACATGCTCCGCTTACCCTCGTGTATTGGAACCTCACCGTCACAAGCTAATCTTGCTGATCTTTCCAACAAAAAGCTTCCGTTTTGCGAAAGTGCTGTTGAGATGCTTTGAAAGGGTTGCTGACAGTTGCGCTCTGTCTGTGTGCCCTCAGCGACCCTGTGCTCCTCTCTGTCCAACCTGGAGGGCGAGGAGACGTTTGAGGTCACCATGCTGGGCCAGTGTGAGGAGGTAGTGCAGGAGCGCGTCTGCGACGACGAGCTCATCCTCATCAAGAAGTAAGGCCTCCGAAAGCAAAGCACTGGACTCAGACCTCTTGTTGCTTTTCCGACGGTCTAATTCTGTCGACTGGCTTTGCCCACCCCTCCCCTGCAGCACCAAAGCACGTACCTCAGCCTCCATCGTCCTGCGTGGGGCCAACGACTTCATGTGCGACGAGATGGAGCGCTCCATGCACGACGCCCTGTGCGTGGTGAAGCGGGTGCTGGAGTCCAAGTCGGTGGTTCCAGGAGGGGGAGCCGTGGAGGCTGCCCTGTCCATCTACCTGGAGAACTACGCTACCAGCATGGTGAGACTCCCCACACTTCCCTGTAGCTCCTCAAAGGTTCTCGTGTGCACATGAACAAATGGTAAGGGGTCTGAAAATAAAACTAAAATGGTGAATGTTGTCGTGGTCCTTTCTTCAGGGTTCCCGCGAGCAGCTGGCCATAGCCGAGTTTGCCCGCTCCCTCCTGGTTATCCCCAAGACCCTGGCAGTGAACGCAGCGCAGGACTCCACTGACCTGGTGGCCAAACTCCGAGCCTTCCACAACGAGGCCCAGGTCAACCCGGAACGGAAGAACCTCAAATGGTGAGTGTGCCTCCCACAGCGATAGCCACCAATGAAAGAGATTCATCACGAGTGTGTTGGAAGCACATCCTTACAGTGTTGTTCCTGTCTGCAGCCGACAGGCGGTAGTGCTCCAACATCAAGTCGTTGTTGCTTCCATACCCTCTTCAGCAGGCTTGCCACGTCTCTTTTTCACCCTTAATTAAAGTCATGTTACCAAACTATTAGGTCATTTGCAATGATTAAGAAATGAACATGCTTGTTCTGTGTGTCTGCCACTTCCGCTTTCTCATTGACCCTACTGACCGTGCCTCACTGTGTTCCATCACTGAGACCAAAAGATACCCGATAGGGGAAATTTTACTTTCAGGAAATGACCCTGTCAATTCCCTATTAGTTGTGGGGGTTTTAA
Source organism: Galaxias olidus (assembly GCA_026901105.3). Classification (NCBI taxonomy): domain Eukaryota; kingdom Metazoa; phylum Chordata; class Actinopteri; order Galaxiiformes; family Galaxiidae; genus Galaxias; species Galaxias olidus. The sequence goes on from JAPMUY010004218.1 coordinate 264,049, forward strand.
CCACCTTCAGTATTCCATTCTTTCTTGGCGGTGTACAGCTCCCTGACGTCACCTCTGTCTCTCTGTAGGATCGGTCTGGACCTTGTGAACGGCAAGCCCCGCGACAACAAGCAGGCCGGAGTATACGAGCCCACCATGGTGAAAACCAAGAGCCTCAAGTTTGCCACAGAGGCAGCCATCACCATCCTCCGCATCGACGACCTCATCAAGCTGTTCCCAGACCAGAAGGAGGGCGGCCCCTCTTACCAGGATGCCGTGGCGTCAGGATCTCTAGAAGGCTAGACGGCTGGTGCGAGTCTTCAATCCTACTGTGATTGTCATCCGCTAGGCTTCATGTCAGTGTATTTATACATAAGAGCGCTTCATGGCCGTTGTTGTTGTGTAGGCTGTGCACTTTGCCCGTTTGTTTGTTCTCTGCTCTCCTGTGGAGCTGCCCGCTACCATGGGAACTGTAACTGATTTTTTTTTTGGACACAAATAAATCCCCCAATGGTTGTAGATAACCGTTGATTGAATGCTGCTTGGTCTGTCTCTTAATTACGTGAAACTGTTTGTTAATGTTTGATTTTATTGTTCATTTACATACATTGTCTTCATGTTTCCTTTTGCTAAATGGAATTCTAGTACAGGTATCACATTTACACAAACTACAGGAAGCACTAAGGTTCAGGCTTGCTCACTAATCCTAATGGCACTTACGCATGTGTTAAATGGATCAGTTACATGGCTACAATTCCATTAGATAAAAAAAAATACTGGAATGTTGAGTATTTGTTTCTATTTGATTGGCACAGGTTTACATTAGATATCCCCTAGGATGGTTTCAACTGCATTTATACTTCCAAGGGAAAGGCCAAACATACCACTAGTTAATATCACCCATCAACACAACTACCCAAGTTGTAGAGCTCATTATTTCTATATATTCACAGTCCATAATTTGAACTTATAGATGAATAACTCCTGTTGCAGTAAGTACAACAGATATGTTTCAAGTACAAGCTGGGGATGTATTAGTTGAAGCAATTAAATGCCCTGTCCCAAAGGCTGCTTTACACTTACAGCAATCTTGTGTCAGCTACAAAACTTCACTTATTTGTCTGGAACAAAAGCATCAGTGTATATCAAACCCGCTCCACACACATTGCAATGCCCATGCCTCCTCCAATGCACAGGGATGTCACACCTTTTTGCCCTCCTGTCCTCTGGAGTGCGTGCAGTAGGGTGACCAGCACTCTGCAGCCTGACATGCCTATGGGGTGACCCAGGGAGATGGCACCGCCACTCACATTCACCTGCAGAGGAAATCAATAGGTACATGTTTCTAAATATTAACATGTATAAACTCTATAATATCTTAAACTGTTCTAAAATGTGCAGGTTATTTTCTGCACAGCACACAATATTGCTAGGTTTATGTTTCCCTTATATGGTTAAAGAGAGACTTTTGAATGAACGTTTTAAACTTATACAAAACAAAAGGGAGTAAAACAAACCTTATCTGGGTTAATCTTCAACTCTTTGATCACTGCAATGGACTGGGCAGCAAAGGCTTCGTTGATTTCAAACAGGTCCACCTGCTCCAGCTGCCAACCGGCCTTTTCAATCTGAAGCACATCACAGATGTCTGAATGAAAATCACAATCGCTATAATTGTACATTTGGCCAAGTTTCTGCTTTTACGACGGTCCTCTCACCGCTTTCCTGATGGCTGGAATTGGTCCGGTTCCCATGATTGACGGGTCAAGTCCAGCTTGTGCCCAGGAGGTGATTTTGGCCATGGGCTTTAAACCCCGCCTCTGAGCCTCTGTTTGACTCATCAGGATGGTTGCTGCCGCTCCATCATTGATGCCTGAGGTAGTAACCAGATAAAACATAATGGCTCAACCACATGACGTACGCATCACCATAGGAAATGCAATTAAGAGTTAAGGATTGGCACACTGCCATTGGATAAGTGAATTTCAGGACATGAACGACATCCTCTGTGTGCCCGAAATGAGTGTCCCGTACCCGAGGCGTTGGCAGGGGTGACGGTGCCACTGCTGTCTTTGACGAAGCAAGGCCTGAGTTTGGACATGTCGTTCATGTTGCTGCCGTGACGAGGGAACTCGTCCACCTTGATCTCCACTGGACCTGGCGAAGGAGAGCAATGTTATTAAGAGTTAGAAATGGAAATGCCTGTGTTTCAGGAAAATAACGGGCACTGTTAGACGTGTAATCTCTCTCAACAGATTCAGATCCAAAATGCTGGATTGGCGGTCATCAATGCATAAACATGCACTCCAGAGTAGTTTAAGGGAAACCAGGTAAGTGCTTGCAGGCAAATATTTTCATCTTTCAGAATTTGGTTGATAGCAGATGTCATTGGGGTAAAGCATAATTTTGTATATGTAAAAAAAAAAAAAAGTATTAATGAATGTAACTCCTTGCCTTTTCTGGAGGGTACCATGACAGGCACAATCTCCAGGTCAAAATGTCCTGCTTTCTGGGCTGCCTCTGTCTTGTTCTGGGACTGGACGGCAAACTGGTCCTGCTCCTCACGAGTCACACCCCACTCATTGGCCACATTCTCAGCTAGAGCAATATACAATATGCTTCTAAGTAACAACTAGATTGGACTACTCAAATGAAGAGGACATTCATTTTAACAACGATTTATCATACGAGTTACGCTAAACAAGGAGATGAAAGGCTTTATACAACACCCTGTTCATTGAGATAAATCCTAGTCCGAAGGGAGCTGACCTGTGATGCCCATGTGATAGCCATGGAAGGCATCAGTCAGCCCATCAGCCACCATGGAGTCCTGCAGGGAAGCATCTCCCATTCTCACCCCTGACCTCATCTGTAGTGTGTGTGGGGCCTAAGGGGGTCAAAAGGCCACCGGATGTTACAGGGATATTGGGTAGGTACTTTTTCTTATCTCTCTATGTGCCTACAGACATATGTATCTGTTAAGCACCCCAATACCTTTCATGCAATTTGTCACATGCATTTCTCACATAACTTTGCAGCTTTATTTCAATCTTCTGTAATCCTTTCTTAAGACACCTACCCTGCTCATGCTTTCCATCCCCCCTGCCACCACCACAGTGGACTCCCCCGTCAGGATGGACTGGGCTCCCAGACACACTGCCTTCAGACCTGAGCCACACACCATCTGACAGCTCCAGGCTGGGACAGGGTAGGGGATGCCTGCACCAACACTAGCCTGGCGTGGTGGGTTTTGTCCATGCCCTTGTGAGGGGATAAGTGAGAATGAAAAGTGAGTTTAAATACACATTCTAATGATATGTGTTTACGTTTAGAGATGCACAAATGCAGAATTCAAGGATAATTGCTCAATACATAAAACAAGCCCACATTTGCTCAGCCCTACCTGCTGTCAGGACATGGCCCAAGATAACCTCAGATACCTCCTCTGGCTTCACATTGGCTCGCTTCAGGACATCCTTGATTACTACCGAGCACAGGTCATGAACGGGCACCGTGGACAGAGCACCGTTAAAGGACCCTTTGAGAAAGAATACATCTTTCTTACCACATTGAAATACACTTTTCGAAAAACCCTAACAGCTACTTGTTATGAGACACCACAGCACAGTTGTTTGCTCTGTCACTGAATTATGCATTTTGTGCCAGCTCAAAGTGTGATAAAGTGTTGCGCAAAATTATTAATTAAACATCCGTCAGAAAACTTCTACTGAACGTTGAACATCTAAACCACGCCCACGCCGGGCTCAGGAATTGTTCTACAACCAATCGTCGTGACGTTATACTGTCATAGATGGCACTACAAGCTACAAGCCAATCGCAGCTTTGAAAATCTGGGTAGAAGACGGAATAGCCAACCGGGCTTGCCCTTAGACAAAATTTGCGTGGTACCTAGCATGAGATAGGATAGGCACTTAACTTAATTACTACGACAATACATTGTTTTGTTTAAACAACGCAATGTTATGTTAACTTAGAAAACCACAAAACAAAATCCAAAAAGCAATATTTCATCAAACTAGCTAAAATTATATAATTACGTTTAGACCAGGAGTCGAACATCGCTAAAACTTAAAAAGGCAAGAATGCGAAAACAAAAACGAGCAAATCGAAATAATTAGACATATACAATGTTCTAGCAATAGTTTGTTTACTATACCAATTGGGGTCCTTGCAGCAGATACAATGACAACAGACTCGCTATTCATCTTGACAAATATATCAGCTACTTCAGACTGCAGTTGCTTGTAGTATGAATGAACTGTGGGCGGCTGTGACAGCTGAAGTTACAGGAAGTAGCTAATGGAGGCACATGAGCATCCCCTCACGGTAAGGATGACTAGAAATTTTTTTTATGATTTACCTCAGTTTTCTGGATAATAAGTTATGATTATGTACTCCAAACCTCTCAGTGAGTTTGTTATGTTTAATATTTTTACCTAAGGATTTCAGATAACAGAAAATCTAACCATGATCATATTAAAAGTCTTTATTGATATTTGGTCAGTACATGAAAAGGATTTAAGTCAGAATACATAGTCAACAAGTTACATCGCATAGGAACTACACACTTTTTGCCCATAGATGGAAACTTTAAAACTGAATTTTAGAAAAAACAAAACACAGGCCAACATCTAAAAAAATAGGACATTCTTGAACATTGCAAAACTACTTAAATGAAATGTGGTTTATTGACTTTATTGATCATGAGTTACAACACCAGAGGCCTGATGATTTCAGTTTGTCAATAACTTGAACAATGTTATGGAACCAGATGTTTTCAAATAATCAAGCAAATTGCAGAAAAAGGAAATACCTAGATTGAATCATACATCAAATAATTTCAAATTTACACAATTAATCCATTCACCTAATAATCCTATTAAGCAACACAAACTTGTGGCAGATGCATCACATCAGGCAAAGAAAAAAAAATAATAATAAATTCTGGACAGCAGTACTGTGTTACAGACTATGCAATTGTTTTTTTTGTTGGTGAACTGTATAAAAAAAAAAAAACGAAATGTGTCTTACAAAGTACATTACAAAACCGCACTGTCGCTCATGCTCGAGTCCAGGCCGTTCTGAGCATGCCGCGCCCCTGCAGTCCTCGTTCCCTTAGCGACCGGAGCAGCCTTATCCTCGTGTGGGTCGGCGTTGGAGTCTGTGTCATTTGAGTGCTGTGTCAGAGACGTCTCGCTGCCCGTCGGGGAGTCCACGCTCTCGTACCCTGCGCTCAGTTGGCTCCCAAAGCCCCCTGCTCCTCCTGCGTTTCCCGTCTCCACTAGGCCCCCTGGGGCCTCTTCTGAGTGGTTCGAGAGCTTGATGTCGGCCTCGCTGGGGCTGGAGACCATGGGGGACGGGGGAAAGTCTTCCTCAGTGCTGCTGACTTCGCGGTACAGGCTTGGGGTGGTGGTCTCGCTCCTCTGGGAGGAATTGCCATTGCTTGGTCCATTGGAAACCTTCCCGCAGTCTTTCCCCGTTGGCTCAGATGGGACGGCGGCTTGCTCGGGCTGGGTCGGGGGCTCGGGGCACGGGGAAGTCCTGCTGGGCCCGGGCCCTGCTGCTGAAGGCCCCTGGGAGAGCTGCGAGCGAGTCTCCTTCAGCTGCTGCTGCAGGACCAGGATGGTGCTCTGCATCCCCTCTACCTCCTCATCCAGCTGGATGATAAAGTCATTCAGTTCTGGGGGAATCACACACAGAGCAGAGTCAGAACACAAAAGGTGACATAAATGTATCTGGGCAGTTCCATCGTAAGTGGGGGAAAGGCGGCTGATGTCCTCACCGTCCTGACTGCTCTTGAGTTCCTCACTGTACTTCTTCTGAAGGGCAAGCTCGGCCTCTAGCTGGGCGATGCGCCCCTGGGACAGTTGCCTGCCCAGCTCCTGGTTCTCCTGGATCAGCATCCGACACTTGGCCATCAGTTTCTTCCCCGTTTGACTGCAAGGGAGACAGGTCTCAAATCACACAGTGAACCAGTGCACAACCACATTCAGTGGCGAGGCAGCTCTGGCCAAAGGCAACCGCCCGACCTAGTGATCATCAAGTCAACCCATCATCCACTACCCAAACCTTTAGGATCTGGGGTTCTGTGGACCAGTCTGTGGTTAAGGAACACAGGGAATCCTGATGAGAATTAATAATACTGCAGATACCTTTACAGAGAGCACATTCCAATAACGCACATGTTAACATTTATACACGGCATACATGTTATCTTTACCGTTATAAGACCATTTACAAATGGTGCAAAAACACAAGCTATTCAAATATTTTGTCAAGAGCAAAAACTAGCAAAACGCTGACTTTTGATTCCAAGTTTTCAAGTAAGTGACCATGTTTGTTTTTCTTACAAATAAGTCAGCTATACTGTAATAAAAATGGTCAGTCCCAATTCAAGCAGCTGATAGAAATTATGCACAATCCAAAGTAGAATGGATTTACCAATTAAACGAAATTGGTAAGATGCAACAACCAAAAATAAACAGGCAAACCAATGGTATTTAGGAAAAATTCAACAACTACGTCAACCACCAATCTTTCAAAAGCACTAGCTTGACGCGTGCGTGGCAATCTGAATAACAAGCACAGCTTTGAACCAAAAGTACGGGCAAAGTACTGCGCTAAGTTCACCATTATCAATTCACAAGGAATATTGTAAAATAAGTTTGTTTGCAAGTCAAAAATTTGAAACATTACTCCATTCCAGAGAGCTTTCTGTTAGACCAATAATCTAGATTTTCCAAAGAAAACAAACTTCTAAAAGTTTTACACAGGTATATTACACATGTGCTTCATTCAAAAAGCCGAAGATAATATAGCAACCAATCCATTATGACAACCAAAAGCAAAGGAATAGTTTCACTAATGGTAATAATATCACTCCACACTCTTATTATTGGCTGTGAACCCAGTGACAGGTGTAATGGCCAGCCATGTAGCAAAAAGTAGAGAGACGTTGGACCTATTTGCATTTGAACTTTTTGTTTTTCTCTTCCTTCTGATAGTGAAACTACATTATTACAGCTATTGCTTCCAGATTTGAGCAGTTTGTGGCTAGAGAACGCATCATTCAGTTTTTTCCAGTTCTACATGTTTGGCTGAGAAATTATTAAGCATCAAACGCTGGCTGAAAGTGGGGAGAAATGTAAGGTCAACCACATAAGTACAAAAAAACGACATAGCACACACATAAATACATTCTCATTAATTAACATTACTTAATTAAGACATTATCATTCAGTGTACAACACAACTCAATGCACTTTTGGCAGTGGCTTTGACTCTGAGCAATACAGAGTAAAGCCTCTGACAAACAGAATAATTTCTGCAGTAAGCCTGATGTCTCAAGGACAATAAAATGGTTCAAGGCCAACAGAAAAGGATAATCTACTCAGAGCTAGACACTGTAGTGGGTGCAAGAGCATTTGAGAGAACCAAAAGAGAAAAGAAAATGAAATGCAAACATAAAGAAACTGGTCACAAAATAAAACATGTAAATACACTCTACCCGTATGTAGGCCCATGTTCAGAAACACAGGTGTTCGGAACCGCTCGATAGAACCGTAGTCCCTTCTGGACTGAGGGTCTGGCTCCGCCTCCAACATATTAAAGATTCTACAGGCTCCTCCCCCACAGTCTTAAGTGTCATTCTAGCGGTTCCTCCCCCCAAAGTCTTACTTCTTATCCTAGAACCTTCCCCAAGTTATTGCATTGTACTCTAAGATCTGTCCAAAAAGTCTTTTAAAGTCTCTGGCGCACTAGCAGGTATATGTGTGGCATACCCCACGGTTCTAAATGTCTTTTATAATGGGGGTTGGGACAGTCTTTAAACGTTCAATTGGTGATTTAGGCTAGGGGTGATCCCTGCTCCGGCAGTTTGCCCATGACTGCCTTAATCTCCACCATAACCCCCTTATTTAAGCTGGCAACTGTCTGGTTTAGGCTGCGAGGGGGGACAGGGCATATCCGTGTCGGAGGTGACCACCTCTTCAGGAACAGTCGCGACTCCTTCAGGCCCTTGGCCGGCGAGGGAGGGGTTAGAGAGCTGAAACACAAGTGTCACCTGACCATACTGTCTTTTCAGTTTAGATTATGTGATATGTAGCTGGGACAGTGCAAGAGTACAAAAACATGGCAGTTTGTTTTAGTAGTGTTTGGCGCTTTTTTTTTGGTAAAGTCTGAGTCTCGAGGTGAGTACAGCATTTCTCAGCCTTCCACCCCACCTTAGTTCCTGCATGCCTGCAGTGGGAGTGGGGGTGGGGGGTGTGAGGAAGTCTTGACTTTTGGGGGGAGTTATTTTGATTGTCTTTACCTATCAGGTGTAAATTTCCAGGCACTCAGTTCATTTTGGGCCTGCTCCAGTTTGTCTTTAGTCTGTTCCAGTTCACCCTTCATTTTGAGGAAAAACAAGTTGATGGCCGGGTCTACCATGGACGATCGCAGTTGGGCTGCACTGGGCTGCTGGACTTGCTTGAGGTACTGGATCTGGGTCTGCGGGAGTCAAGGAAACAGGCATAAGTGGAATGCACAGACAGAAAATGTCCCTGTGGAAAATCCATGTAACTATTTGCCACCTGCCCTGCTGAACAGATTTGACTAGATTTGCTTAAACCATGGGTGGAGTTGATGTTCTTTATGAACAGACCGGAGACCTAGAAAATGATACGGTCAAAAACAAGGCTAAACACTGATATAGCTTACTGATTTGAAACTTTACGCAGAGAACAAACACTTTGTTATTATTAAAATAAACAACATGAAACAGTGCTGAATCAAGAAATGTTCATGCCACTTGGCAATGTGTATTTGCTTAACCTTAGCTGACCCATGAAAAGAATGGCATGCGCTGGCGCAAAGCTGTCAAGTGATCCACTGTGCTGTCAGTCAGAGGGAACCCAGCAACAGACCTAACTCTTGCCCTTCTCACACTACACAAGGTGACTATGGGAGGCCAAGTTTAATCGATCAATGAATACATGATAACTTGAATAGGAGCTTGCCTTAAGACATCTAATTTGAAAGCCATTTTTAAACTGATCAAATCCTTCAGGTCTTCTAGGGAGGAAGATTGAGGAAATAGCAGTAGGGACACGTACTGTACACTCTTGCATTTCCTGTTCCTTGGTGGCAAGCCTCATGACCAGGATGTTCTCCCTGCGAGCAGACTCCTGCTGCTGCTGCTTCAGCTTCTCCTCAGACTCCTTCAGGCCCGTCACATCATTCGCTTAGGGGGTAGGTAGTGGAACAAAGAACAAATTACATTACACATTCTTCAAAAAAAGAGGAAACTATTTTTACTGTTTGTTCATGTTAAAAGCACGTGTGCAATGTCAGGTCTTACTTACAATTGAGATCAGCATATTTTGCCTCTAGGACCTGGACATAAGCTTCATGCTGTTTCCACCTATTGAAAGAAATGACCATGCATGAGCATACTTGAATTGCAGATGATCGGGCTGCCCCATATACGATCATTCCCAGTCATATCTCAGTATTCACCTTACACACAGCTCCTCTCGAGTGAGAGTCTTCATGTCAGATTCATTGAGGCGAACCTGCAGTAGACAAAAGGAAAGCAAGACAGTAAGGGCACTTTATTTTCATCATTGCCTTCTCTCTTTTAATCCGTTCCCCGTTCCTCTTTTAAACTGTAGAAAAATGAATGGCAATTCTTCAATATTCCTGCTTACCTTCTTTGGCAGAGGTTCCTCGTTCGTCATTCTGAGTTCTGAAAACAATAAATTTGAAGACAGTTGTGAAATCAAGTAATGAGCCGTTATAACACCTGACTATTGTACTACTATGATTATTGGATACTAACGTTGATGGGCCAGTTAACTAGCTTCAAAAACCATCCAATTCTCCAACATTAACGTTGGCTAAAGTAAAGTATCTGTCAAAATGCTTAGAACCTTTGACGCAGCTGTTGCTTGGTTTGACAGACAAGCAAGAAAAGACGCAGAAAGAACCCAGTAACAAGCGAAATTAGGATGGCTCGCGCTTCTAATAGGCTAAAGGTTAGCTAACGTTAGCAATCACAAGCACAAGCTTGTCGAATAATAGAAATTCTGGAGTATATCTAGATTGCTACTTCCTGCACCAGTTCACAAGACATACTGTCGAATGGGTCTAAAAACGTAACAGTATGGTTTGCATAAAATGTTGTGCATGTATCAGATAATACTTTGCTGTATTTTTCTGGTTCTTGTTATCTCAAAATGGCGGTGCAGGAAAAGACTCTCCCTCTCGTGCGTTCTATTCTCAAGCAATCTAACGGTAGTGGATTTGTCTTCAGAAAACTTACCGGACCTGTTTCCTTTACGTTTTGAAACCTATGTGGTCCAATGACTAAATGTAACACGTAAATTGCAATCAAATCAATCGATTATTTAGCAACTAACTCTAAATGGTATCTCTTTTCTGTACAGTCGCCATCATTACAGTGCGGGAACTTGCTTAGCAGCACGGTAAGGGGGGGAGTTAGCTTCTCTTGCTGCAGCGCAGACTAGCAGTGGTTGTTCAGGAGGGGCGGGGCAATGTCACATGACCCATTCATTCGCTACTTTTGATCATCGAACTATAAAATAGCTTTCTTTATATTATGATAATACTCGTTGATAGTGTTAAAATTTTTATATTTTTTGCCACGGCTTAAACCAAGCATGATCAAAACAAAGGAATACAAAACATCAATGTATTGCGAGTGAGTGACCAACTAAGTCACCAAATACAACCAATGAAATTGATATATCCTTATCCTTATTTAAATAAATAAAACACGTAGATTGTAGCATTCTTTTTGTGACCCAACTGTGTAAAATAAAAGTTATTTTCACTTAGCTGGTAAGTAAGACTCAAGATAGAAGGCCATGTACCAGTGCAAAACTAAAGCCAGGGGTTTGTTCAAAAATAAAACTGAAAGGGGGTGTTAGTATATATATTCATACATTCTAGTTAAACAAACTAATAATTTCCAAGATTTTAGCAGGAATTTTATAAAATATAAAACAATTAGTAATTTATAAGTATTGTGAGTTTTGTGGTCTGCTACAACAGCCAATTTAAATTAAAGTAACACTGAACAACACTTTCAATGGTACAGTCTCACCCTGTCCAATTGACGTTGAATTTTCAAGGGCAGACCGTGACGTGAGGGTGTGTATGTGGATAGGCTAGTTCAGGTCGTCAAACTCTGCATACTGCGAACATGAGCATGCTAAGTAGAGTTGGGCATGTCCACAGGTAAAACGAATGTGATTTGTGATTTTACTCTAGGTATTATTTGAGCCACAAATGTATACATTACCGCGTATCTGCTTCTACGTTGACTTGTGTTGTGGTCCATTTTGACCTTATTAACAACAACGTGTTTTTTTGTGCAAACTAGCTAAGTAGCTAGTTGTTAGCCCAATATTAGCTCCTCTGGCGAATGTGTAACTAAGCTAGCTAGTCAGCTTTCAAAGACATTTACTGCAAGCATACTAGTTAGCTAGCCTTCTAACATTAGCCATGCCATTACAACGCTCTCACTTAATCTGTTAATCTGTTGTTATGTCGGTTCTTACCCAACTCGTAGTCAAACAAGTTAAGTTGGCCAGCTACAGTACCATAGTTTATTTGATAATTGTTGCCCCCTAAGCTCTGTATCAAGTCATTGAAATCTAGGACACTTCAGGCTTTTTACTGAACACTTATTCTCAGTCTCTAATTCGTTTAAATAACAAGCTTTCCAAGTATAGCTAAATTAGCAACAAAGACTGCTTCATACAAAACGACAATTATAATAATAGTAATGTGGTTGACAGTCAACTTTATACCTTTGTCCTTGAGGATTGTTTGACAAGTAAGACTAGGTTTGACAAATGGGATGTCCACTGCATACATACTTCCAGTGGCTGCAGCAACTAAGAAATGACTATTTATTGACTCCTCTGGTGATTCAGTAGGTGTTCAGTGACCCTAAGCCGGGCACTTGGAGTAGTGGCAGCTAGGCAGAAGCACACACTACCTGACCTGGCTTACGACTATGGTGCACTGGAGCCCCACATCAACGCAGAGATCATGCAGCTTCACCACAGCAAGCACCACGCCACTTATGTGAACAACCTCAATGTCACGGAGGAGAAGTACCAAGAAGCTTTGGCCAAGGGTGTGTATTCATCCCATCTTACTATAAAATAGATCTCTCCGCTGAAACAGTCGCCCAATTCATGATTCATATTATAGCGGTTGTTTTAGAAGAAATCACTACATTCAAATATTTCAGCATGAATGCACATAAAACATTTTTTTGTTTATAATTTCTTTAGAAACTGTGAATTGCACTGTAGTCTGCAGCTGATAACTTGTAATTTTTGTGCCCACATTGCTTTCCTTTAAGGTGATGTGACCACACAGATTGCTCTCCAGCCTGCTCTGAAGTTTAACGGAGGAGGCCACATTAACCATACCATCTTCTGGACGAACCTCTCTCCAAATGGCGGTGGGGAGCCAGAGGGTGAGGGTCCACTCAGTGGCATGTCACAGACCCCTCTCTCGGCCATACATTCATTTGCGTTGTCCATTTTCGATCCTAAATCCATACGTATACTGACATTATATTTTTCTGTACAGGCGTATCTTTCATTTTTTCCGCAGGTTATGTAAGGAAAACATATGTCATACCACACACTCATTCTCACTGGTGTTTCTGTTGTTTTGTTCCACAGGAGAGCTGATGGAGGCCATCAAGCGTGACTTTGGCTCCTTCCAGAAGATGAAGGAGAGGATGTCTGCTGCCACTGTAGCTGTACAGGGCTCGGGTTGGGGCTGGCTCGGCTTCGACAAAGAGAACAGCAAGCTGCGAATTGCTGCCTGTGCCAACCAGGACCCCTTGCAAGGAACCACAGGTAAGTGGCTGATTGAGTATGTAGTAAGTTACAACCTCATCCTATCTTCTCGGGCTTAACTTGCACTGATCCATACGCTAAGAGTGGTTGGCCACTGTAAGAGGTCAAGTTTTTATTAAAAATATTTCTGTCTACGTTTGTCAGGACTCATCCCTCTCCTGGGTATTGATGTGTGGGAGCATGCCTACTATCTACAATACAAAAATGTCCGGCCAGACTATGTGAAAGCCATCTGGAACGCTGTCAACTGGGAGAATGTGAGTGAGCGCCTCCAGAGTGCAAAGAAGTAGAGACTATGATCCACAAGACGTCCACACTGACCTTCCCCTTCCCCAGACATTACCGCCACAATGTTTTCCCCTGAAGAGCGCACAATAATGGTCACCTTGACAGTTTTTCAATCGACACTCATCCCCAAGTGAAGATGACCGCTTCTGCATTGTTCTAAATATCAGAAGCTCCAGATTTCATATCAGCCTGCTTAGCTGTGTGTATGTGAAATTAGGTCACACCTCATAGCAGTGTGATGAGACTAATTTCTTTGATGTATAATAATAAAATATATAAATTAAGTTCAATTGGGTTTGCTTTGTTTCAAGTTTTTGGGGTCGATGCCACTTGAAGAGAAAATTTAAAGTTGTTATGATTTAGTCCTTAATTCACTATTAGATGATAGTGATGCCAATGTGCATTTGAATTGAGTTGAGGATTTGAGTTTTTGTACGCACAAACAATGATTAAAGTTGTCTTAAGGAATGTATTTTCTAAAAAACGTTGTCTTGCAGAGAAAGTAACTGGTCAAACAAATTGAGTATTTCATACGTGGCCTTTCCTCACCAACAATGTGGTACATCGTCATTGCAGACCTCGGGTATGATTTCTGACAAGATGTAAAAGACATTACCAGTCTAATATTATTTCTCCTAAGCCTTGACTTTCTTTATAACCAATAGGTGGCAGTGTTTGCCTGTGGTTTCAAGATCTTTTTTTTGGAGTGGATCGTCTTACCCCCTTTTCCTCTTAAAAATATTTTGTTGTTAAAAGATAATTGATGAAGAAGTCAAAATTATTCATACAGCCAAACATTAGATGTAAACACTTACACAAATGTGCAATACCCTACTTGGCATGTTCTGGTGAACAAATTGGCTGACCGTTCAGCCACATGCGGCCTGTCACTGTGTTTACTTGCAAGAAAAGCTTCCAGCAAACATTAGAAAGTTTCAAAGTTTTCTATTGGTTTAACAATCTTTTTACATTTACAACCTTTAAGGAATGTTTTGTTTCGTTTTTTCTACCCAATGCTCATACTCCTTGCTTAAGTTCTGACACAACAGTCCTCTGTATTTGGCATAAGGGTAATTTAAAACCCCTTGCAATCAAAGACACTAGTTTTTAGACTTTTTTTTTTTTTTAAAGAGCCTGGAAGCCTCCGTTTTCTGCATCAGCAGGCAGCTATTTGTAATGACCCCAGGGTTGCCTAACCCTTGCACTAAAACCATTTATCGATCCATGACTGCACAGTGGTCTATTGATGTAAGATGTACAAGGTGCTTTGATCATGCCAGTCTCTGGGGTTGTGCATGTGAGTCTGTGCGCTTGCGTGTGCTCGAAAGCAACAGTTTCCAATTCCCCCTATAATATCATTCAAGGACATCTTTACTGTGTCTGACAAATTAATCCCGGCTGTATTGTTTGTGATCAGCCAACCCACCCCTCTGTGAACAATTAGGACTTACTAGCGAGCCAGTAGGATTGTCAGCTTTAAGAGGCCACTCCTTTTTCCTGGTAGATGGTGGCAATAGACTCTTTCCTCAAAATTCGACATTAGTAGATGTAACATGTCACAGTCACATGATTATACTATTCAATAATGTGTTTTGGCTTTATTGATTCAACATTTTACCATGTATTATTCTTCCATCTGGTTATTCAAGTTCTAAACCTAACATTTTATACAGGGAGTGTTTTTTTCATTTGCCAGCCTTTGAAAATATTGAACAGAGGTCTTCCTACATGAAGGCACGTCTCAAAGTGGCCTACTTTCACTTGTGAAATGTGGGGTGCGCCAGAAACTGTTCCCGTCTACCACACCTCGAAAAGCAGAGAGGGAAGACATTCAGCGCACCATTGTTCTATAGCTGGGATGGATACATAGGACTCTCCCAGATATTGAAATTCCCGTCCACGGCCAACGGTCTCAAAGCCATCCCAGGGCTCCTTCTCTTTCTCTCATCTCTTTCTATCTTTCTCTCCCTCTTTAATTACTTTCTTTCAAGGTGTAGAAAGCAAACAGAGAAAACATCTACTGTGGACTAAAGAAAGAGAAAACCAAAGAGACACTATGGGGACTGCCATGCTCATCTCAACAAAGCACCTTATATACCGTACACACACACGTCACACACACACACACACATCAAATTTCGTCTATGTTCCGCCCTGCATGTTTTCTCATTTGGCCACATACTTTTGAAGTGTTTTTATTAAGTGAATTAATTATGCAACGCAATACAACCTGGTTTAGGTTTTTCTCATCCAGAGTAAATAGTGAAATCGACTTCCTGAGCGGCTGTGTGTGCCTGATGTTCAAACATATGTTCTTGATTTTATTGGATATATTTTTCTCAAGTTGTCAAGCCTTTCAAAATTACAAAGTACACAAAATGGAAACTGTATTGCTTTTGGAACCCCACAGCTGAGTCTGACTGACTGACCCCCCCCCCCCCCCCCCCCCCCACACACACACACACACACACACACACGCACAAACAAACATACCTCACCCCTTGGTAAATGAACATGGGTTCCACTTGTGGTGCGGGTTTGAAGTCCCAACGCCTAGGAGCATGCCATCCCACTCACATGTGGATTAGCTTTACAATCCTATTTTGGTTGTCAGGGTGTGTGGAGACGTGCGTGCCCGTCCCATGCAGTGCAACTCCACTGTAAGGAGTCCATGGTTTCGATTCTGCACGTAGTGATGTTTTCTTTGCTTATCCTAATTATTCCACATTCTCAAGGATAAGAGGGTAGGAGGATGGAATGGGAGAATAACACGGGCCTCAGTCTTTCTGTGGAAATATTGGACTGAATTTGAGGCAATTGGACTTCAACTTCCACATGAGAGGGATTTATTTACCCTTCTCTTCAGTTGCATACTTTCTGCAATTTAAATTTTAATGGTAAGCAAGAATTGCCTTCCTCGAAGCTCAAAGAGTTTTTAACAAGATATCGATAAGTGTTCACGGCAGGAAACAGATTTTATTTTTATTTGAGGACAGCTCACATATTGATTGACCTGTCAATCATTTCACAAAGAA
Organism: Galaxias olidus; assembly: GCA_026901105.3. Classification (NCBI taxonomy): domain Eukaryota; kingdom Metazoa; phylum Chordata; class Actinopteri; order Galaxiiformes; family Galaxiidae; genus Galaxias; species Galaxias olidus. Next base: position 280,259 of record JAPMUY010004218.1, read on the forward strand.
TGTTGAACCAGTCATTCTAGGAAAAATGTAGATGGCTGATATGGTCTTCCGTAGTATTTTTTTATGATTCCATATGCAAGTTTTATAACAATATATGCATTTTTATAGTTAAGACAACCAGACGCTCTGCTTTCTATAACTTTGCAAGCAGATTTGTAGACTAGTTAAAGTGGCCCAACACAGGCTGCTCAAACTACAAACTGCCATCATCTTGTCTCGAGTAGAAAACCATTAAACCATTTTTCAACAAGGCAGTTGGAAGAATTTCCAGCTTTGCTTTACCATAGTTCCTGGCATGGGGAGAGATGAAGCTCAAGACAAACAGACAGGGCACCTGTTTGGGCCTGGGGCCTGAGTGCCAGTGCCCAGAGAATGGAGCTCTTAAGTGGGCATTGGTAGCCAAGGGACCACGCTGTCTGCTTGAAGGTATTGAGCGACTGGGGCAAGACTTACAGTGTGGGACTGGCTATATGCCTCGACCCTTGGCTCCGCCAAGGCAGGCTGTTTCATTTATCAGGTTTCTGAGAGATCCAGACAGGCACAAGAAGGAGCACTGAGAGCTAGAAAGACGAGTGTTTGTATTTCATCACCTCTATGGGTTTGCAGTTCTCCTGTTACTGCTGTTATTGCTCGGTCTCTCTTCAACAATGTTCACACTTGGAAAAACAAACGTGGATGCGTGTTTGTGTGTGTGCGTGTGTGTGAGTGTGTAAGCCCTAACATTTGTATGTCCACAATTGTTAAGACAGAGGGATTACATGAGAGGGTGAGAGTGTAAACTGGAGTACTTCGTCTTTGTTTTTATGTAACTCATTGTCCCCAACACCCCAGTGAAATGAAAGACAGGGTCATGGTGGATATCATTTCAACAGCCCTGTATGATGGATCTCGGCCTGCCTGGGGTCATCTGGGTTTGCATAGTCTCCTTCCAGCCTTGACAAATCCCCACTCAGATCATTGACTCCTTTACTGGAAACGGTTTTAGAAATTTGTCCCTCCTCCCATATGAGCATTAAAACCAAATAAAGGACTGAAAGAAGAAAAATGAAGCAGAATACTTAGTGCCAAGATACTTTCATGATGATATCGATTATGAATCACTGAACCTTGTGCCCATGCAATGTATTCATAGAATCATACACGGTAATTTAATGTTTATAAATATAACGACACTTTTTTATCGATTTACATGGTCCTGGCCTGCATATCACTGGTAATAGGAAGGACCTTGGAAGTTGTGCATGTTAAAGGCCAGCGTGTGATGTCAGATACCTAATCATTCAATAGCTTTGACTCAGGAAGGATGTTTGTGCAATCGACGTGTATTTGTGTGTGTGAATGCGTGTGTGCACATGTGAGTGCATGTGTGGCTGCTGCACGAGTCCACCGTGGCTCCCCTCCTCTGTATTCCGTCTCATTGCCTTGGCCACGAATCCTGGAGCCGACTTCTCTCTTTCTGTATTATTCATTTTGGCAATTAAGTCTGCTGGATTTTGAAAAATAATCCCCTTGGATTCAATCATGAGAACAGAGACGTATTTCAGGGGGGGGTTTTGGCCTCTTTTTCGGCCTGTCGGAGGGAGTCGACAGACCCTCTTTGGCCGGGTCCAGAAGAGAAGAGCGCGCCTGTGGAGGGAAAAAATGGCAGGAATCTGGAAGACGCTGTAAGACAGGATATCATAAAAGGTTCCCCAAAATGCCACATGGCGCTACCACGTGCAGCCAACCATACTTCCTCTCTGGACGAGAGAGAGAGCATGTCCATCGTTCATGAAAGGCCGGGAGTGCATCACTGGGCTGGACCAACGGTACCAGAGGAAGACCAAACGAATCCCACCAAACACCTGCATCCTAAACGGCTTCGGTTTCAACAGTCAAAAAATATTATGCATTTCAATATGAGGCAATTAAGTCAACCCATTTCCTTTAGTCTAAATGACAAACAACAGGTGTGGGATTTGAAAGCTGGCCAAACTGCATGCTGCGCATGAGTGAACAATTCCAAGCCCCTATGTCTATGTTAAATGCTTTTAAATAACGTAAACCTGTCTACGAGTCCCCCTCTCCACCTGGTCCCGCACAACACGAAGCGGCCATAACTGTGGAATTAAGGGAAAATCTGCCCTTGTTTAAGAGATAGGCCTGTCGGCTGTCTGCTTCCAGGTGAAGGACGGTAGGAAAACAGGGTGGTGGAGAATTTCTTTCTCAGGGCAGACAGGGCAGACCCCCGCGGCCATAAAATCCCCATGTGGTGCTGATGTGTTTAACCGCACAGAGACATACGAAAAACAAATAAAACAGGAGGTCATCGTAAATCCAAAGGGATGGGAAGGAGGAGGAGCCGTGGACCGTTTGTATTCAAACCACCTGTATAAAAGATCAGAGGATGTCAACCGTCTACCGACGGTTTGAGCCGGGTCTGCTTGTTTGCTGTGAGAACACAAGAAAACGGATCGAATTCCATCCACGCACCTTTGCGAGCCTTGGCCTTGAGCACAGCCATTTACAGTCAAGGTCATGAAATCATTTTTGTGCGGAACCTTCTGAGTTCTGATCCATTCTGAGGGTCCATCCACATCTGTTTCTCCCTTATCCAATATAAATCATCTCATCTGACAGACTCTTGGTTCTGAAAGTATGGGGTCCTAACTATGCATTTAGACTTGATATGAATTAGTAAAACCCAGGAGAAATCTCTGGTTACTGAATAAATGCTAAAGACAATAAAAACCTCTTATAGACTCAAAAGGATAAGACAGACAGGGAAAAGCTTTAGCAGTGAACTCAATGGAGCAATCAATTTGAGCTTTGCCTGTTCAAAGGGCAATTTGCAGGCCAATAAAAAAGAGTTCAGTTCAAAATCTGCAAACTTTATGAATGTTTTTATGTTGGTTCTTTTGATCGACTCAAGCACACAGTAATAACTCCAGACTGGTCTAATGAGAAATTATTATCGTTCTCTGTTTGTGCCAACAATCTACTCAGAGTACTGGGGGTATGATTACATCGTCAAAAGAAAGTAAGATGTGAGAGAACAAAATGTAACATCTCTAATGATGAAATGAAAAAACAAAAGTACACTCTAGCTTTTCAAGATTATGTTATCTTGATCTAAATTGCATATTCAATAGGGCATCTAAGGTTAAGCCACGATTTAATACTGCAAACTGAATCTGCCAACACATTTAGCTGTTTCTGCACTATTTCCCCATGGAAACTGGCGTGTTCTGCGGTAGCCCTAGGCTGCAGATTTTTTTCCTCGAGCAGTGAGGGAGAATCGCCTTCAAACACATTGGCCGCAAAACAGGTTTTAAGACAAGAGTAGGAGAGAAATATGAAAAACTGGGAGAGATCAGGAACGGGTTAACAAACAAGTGTTTGTTGTCTGAATATGTAACACGAATGGTATTTGTCCGTATGGTTTCCGCTTCTTCTACAGATTGTGGGAACATATTCAGTTCCCCCCTCCTCCCCATGCACCCTGTGATGATCTATTCCACTTTCTCAACACCCATCCATCACATCATGTTTAACAATCCCCCACGCTCCTTTAAAATCAATCTTTAGTCATAACATGGACGTCGTGTTTACAGGCCTTGCTATTCATTCTGGACTGATTAAAACTTGGTATGGCGTGATTATCGTCTGCGCTCTTCTGACAGACAGACCCGGTATCATTGGTTCACACTGAGTGTCGACCATGCAAAGAAACCTGGGTTCAACGTTCGACAAGGGAAGACATTGGTTTGGATGAAAGGCAGCAGATATTGGAGAAAAAGGAAACACAAAAACAGTGTTAAGATCACCACTTGTGAAGGCCATTATAGTGCCTTTGAGCAAAGGGACAATAAAAAAACAGATCCGTTTTTCACATTCTGTTGGTCTGGCAGGGAGTCTTTGACGAGGCCCCGGGGAGCATTTTGGGAGGTGAAAGATTCTTGGATCATCTGATCCTCTTCTTCACTCACCTGGCTGACCTTCAAGGGCCCTCAGGGGTCTTGTTGGAGAGGATGACCCAACCTCAGTGAGGATGAGGGGAAGAAGGGCTCGCCGCCACAAAGAGGAGCTAAGAGGGGATGAGGGGAATGGAGGGAGTCTGGATCTGCAGCGCTGTAATAAGAACCAGCCTCTGATAGCTGCTTTGGTCGAGTACATGGTCTTTACTGCTGCTGGCTGGACTGCCGATGATTAAGGGGAGATGAGAGAGCGCTGAGAGGGGGCTGAGGCAAAGGAGAGAACAGTTTAGCTGAAAGGGAATTCCAGAGGGTAAAAGGTTCAACGGTGAGGGTGTTTCGAAGAGGGAAGCAAAGGTCAAGAGCAGGTTTGAGACTAGAGATTTTGTGGGCATGTGTGGGGATATATGCGCGTGGCGTTGCGTGATTTTCTGTGAGTGTGTGTGTGTGTGTGTGTGTGTGTGTTGTGTGTGTGTGTGTGTGTGTGTGTGTGTGTGTGTGTGTGTGTGTGTGTGTGTGTGTGTGTGTGTGTCTATTTCTGTGCGAGTGTGTGAGGGAGAATCTCATTGCCAGGGGATTTTCCATAGCTGTTGCTGTGTCCAGAACCAGATGCTAGAGTGACAATGTAGCCAGGAGAATGGGGTAGCTGCAAGCCTAAAGACTAAACCCTCAATGCATTCCTCCCTCTGTTCACCCTCACTGTCAGTCTTCTTCCACACTGCACACTGCTTTCTCTCTGCTCTGGTGGTTCCTGCTTCGAAAACAAACGCCCTTTTCTGGGCCTACTGTAAACCACCCACTCTCTTCTTTCAACCTCTACATAACTCTCAAATCGTCCCCCCCTTTGTTCCTCATGATTTTTCTGGGGCTTTTTACTTTCTCTCCAAGGACTCTGGGTTGGAATTCACTCACCGTTTCGGGAGCCGCGCCTCCCAGAAGGCTACTCTCTGGCCACCATCTTAACCAGGGCGGCTGTTAAAGAGTGGGTACATGTTGCATCGCCGTGTTGCAAGCTGTTGCATCGTCGAATACGTTGACTGTATCTAGTGAGGAAATATCTCACCAACACTCTGGAATGCCATGTGAACCCTACATCGGCTTCCGTCTCCCTCCCTCACACACGTGCCCGCTTTTGCAGTTCTCCGTTGTCAGTCCGTTGTGGTCTCTTTCTCCCCATCCCTCTCTCTCTCTCTCTCTCTCTCTCTCTCTCTCTCTCTCTCTCTCTCTCTCTCTCTCTCTCTCTCGTGTCTCATGTGAGGTGGCCAACTTCGGTGTACGTCTGCGAGGCTGCACGTGGATGACCACACCCCGACACACATACGGCAGCACTTTAACTACCTGGGCACGGCTGCCTCGGCGCACCCCAGCGGTTACGACCCCCGTACAACGGCTCCCCTTTAATGGAACATGCTACTACAACATGGGGAAAGCACGCACGCACGCTCCTCATGGGAGCCTGGGCAAACAAGCACGCGAGCGGGCCCACCGTTCACGCACACGTACGCACACACCCCTACATGTACAGACCAGGGGTCCCCAATCACTGATGTAAACCCTTACGTTTTCCAAGTGAGGCTCCTCTTCCCCACTCTCAACACAAAGGAACACCAGAGATCTCCCCACGGCGAAGGGAGTGTTTGCGGTTATTGCATCTGGTAGTGAAATCTTCAACACCAGCATTTAGGTGGGACGAATTAAGGACCCATCTATAATATAGCAGAGTTACAAAATGTGTGTTTGACGGAGAGAAGGTTTGAACAAATGTTGTCTTGCGTGTCTGTGTGCGTCCATTTGTCAGACTCACCAGAGAGAGGGGCGCCTCCAACTTGTCAACGTTCTACCATTTAGTTGCATTCACTCCACCAATAAACCCCTTACAATGGCTTCCCTGTATCCTCTCCTCCCTATGGACTTCTGTTAGTTGGCCGCCGTGTTGGTGCAGCCAGCCAGCCAGCCAGCCAGCCAGCCAGCTCTCCTCTCATGTGAGGTTTCTTTTCCGTTCACAGCTGCGGGAGTCAACTCACCAGCCAGACCAGAGTCAGACCTGTTCTTCTGGACCTCAGAGTTAAGGATGTTTTTTACCGTTTTCTTATTAATAGGAAATCAACTAATATATTTCCTTGGACGGTGGTTGGGATAAGGGGCTCTCTTCAGTATTTTCCATGTATGACTTGTCTTAGTACGAAATGGCTTTTCAAGATGTGTTGTATTTTCGGTCTAGATTTAGGGGTATGATGCAACTGCCAGGAGGTGGATGAGAGCGACGCATATTCCAATCCCCTGTTTCAGAGTCGTGCGTACTGGTGGAAGCCAGTTTGTGGTCTGGATCTAACATTACTTCCCTTCACGGAGTTGATAAATGTGTTTGCATGTTGTTATTTGCGCCTGCCCTTGGGTCGGTGTTTTTTTCTAACCTGTACAGTATGTGTGTGTTTCTATATGTAGTCATGCACAATTCTCTGATTGTGTGCGCAATTGTACATGCACCCTTGCGTGTGTGAGCATGTCAGTGAGCGTGTTTGGTTTGGGCTGTCTACCGCCCTCTGTGCACAAACGGTACTCATCCAGACAGTGCGTCCCAATGGAAACTATAAAATAATTCCAAATGATGTAGCTACGAGAACAAGACTGATGTCCCTTGCTAAACAACCAACCTTCCATCCCTCCACTCCAGATGTTATTTATTTTTCTTTTTTTTCCCCGGCGTACTTTGTTTCTCTCAACCACTGGGAGGAAGCGCCAGCCATGTCATTCAGCGTGCACACTCACTCATCCTTGGATGGTATCAGCATTAGATGATGCAAGAGGCCGAGAGGAACCCGGCCAGGGGGGAAACAGATGGAGAACTGAGGAGAGCCGTGAAGAGGGGACCAGGCACCTCGGTCTCCGACCAAACCGCCACCTTGGTTTGCAGTTGCGGGGGGATTGACTTCGAAACACCACAGAAGCACAGGCCCACAGTGAAGCCCTAGAGGCATGTGTGAATTCCTGCAGAGGAACGCACATGTTCCACCTGTGATACATTTAACCCACGGCGAGGGTTGTCCAGCCGGCCTGTCAGCTCGATGCGGGCTCCGCTTCACAGACGAGGCACGAGAGCTCGAGTGACATTAGGTGTAGAGTCAGAGAGGGGAAGTATTTACCTCATCACAACCGAGGGCGAGGCCCACTTGAGCTGTTGGAAAATTGCCTCATCGCTTTCAAGTTGTGTTTTGTCTTTGCGTGAGTTTGAACAGCCCATTTTAATGTAAGCCATTCAATTGGCTGCGCGGATTCAAAGTTAGCTCCCTGTAAGCTGCCAAATTGTGTATGTTTGTTAACCTAATTGCCTCGCACGATTACAATGTGCTCAAAAGCAAGTACTTTAGGTAAGGCAATGAAAACTGTTTCAGACTTCATTTTACAAAAGCTGAGGTCATTCAGACAACTTTTTTAATCACCCTGAGATGTTGACAACATGAAGGTGAAGGAGAACCAATTTGTGAATGCAACACAGTGTTGACAAATGATAGAAATACACTCCAGAACCATGGCCAGTGTTATTAGTCATAGTTTCCAGGGTAACCCTGGAGTGATGGAGTGTTGTGGGGCATTTGAACTTTGACTGTGTGAATATTAAAATAACTTTTGTGATTGCCTCTCAGAAGAATCTTCAGATCTCCGGACCATAATCGTAATAACAGACCAATAGGATGCACACTTCTGCCAAGCCTGTGATTTGACTTTAATGAAAAAAATAACCCCTGGCCATTTTTGTTTGTTTGTTATCCATGCAAACAGAATTCAAAAGACCCAATACACGTTCAAAACAAATTATCGCACTATTCGTAGGGCTATTTATTTACATTATTGTGAGCCACTTGGGAAGGTAATTAGTAGATTTTTCTATGTTTAAAGCTTGGGTGGGAAATGAATGATCAATTAGAATTAGAGAACACAATTACACCAGCATTATTAACACGCAAATCCTCTTACACAAAACCGCCCCCTTCTTACCTGGTGGAGCTATGAACCCATTACATCCCGGGTCGCACTCTTTGCTCACAAGACGCTATGCTTTGAACAATTCCTAAGTTACTTCTTAAAACAGTTGTGTAAAGGGCAGTTAGCTTTCAGGGCCCCTTTTTATGGAATTCCCCTCCAAAGATCATCAGAGAGTCTGTGTCAACAAATGGTTTTAAATCCCAGCTCAAGATTATTACTTTGAGCTAGCATTTTATTCAAATCAGTTGTAAAGTGCCTTTAGATCCTAGACTAAAGGCAGTGTAGCCCATAATATGTTATATTGTATTGCAATTATATATTCATTATTTCATGCATTGCATGCATTTTAGTATGGCAAGTATATGTTTTGTTTTTACTTTTGCCAAGTGACAAATTTAAAGTGTATTATGATGAAAGTAGAAACTCTAGTGTACAAGATGATTAAATTGTGCACTATTGCAGTAGACATAAAACTTTACATTTCTTTATTGTTTCAGTCAGGACAACTTACGATAGGTTTACCAATTAATTGCAATACATGGTAATACATTGAAGTATGGCGTTAAGGGTCTGCTGCTCCGATTGCTTCGCCACACAGGGTCTTATACAAATACTAAATGAACAACCACTGGTAGGGAGCAGATGTCTGCAGAATCCCCATTGGATACTGTGCAACAGACCCTAAATAGGCGGACGCTGGAGTGGAGGTGGGCAGCAGCAAGAGCAGGAGCATAGTGTGGTGCAGCAACAACAGAGGCATGGTGTGGTGCAGCAACGAGCAGAAGCATGGTGTGGTGCAGCAGTGAGCGAGCGGTTGTAGGAACAAGTGTGGTGAGTGACTGCAGTTTAATAGATCACGTTAAACTATTGAGCGTATGCAACTGGTTGATTGATGTGACGTGGATAAATTATACGTCTGAGTTGCCTGCCTGAACTAGCCCTGCAAAGACATCGCCTCATTTGGATCGTTGTTCAATCAAAATATGAAAAGTTGTGGTTTAGAGCCTCCCTGCCTTAGATAAATTGATGCAGACTCGCTCAAAACAGCCTTCATATCAATGTAACTAATATCACAACTTATAACTTATAAAATATTATTATTTTAGTTACAGTTGAGGACAACAATATGAAAACGATTTGTTTGATGTATGTCCATTTGATGAGGACCATTCAAGTCTGTTTGCTTGTCTGCTGGAGCCATTATAATGCATTGATTCATTCAAAAATGCTGCTTCTATTTGAAAGCAATACAGCGATGAGAGTAATTGGGTTTCCAAGCCGAGCTTACTTGAGAAATGGAGTCAAAATTCCAGTACTGGTAATGTGGTTAAGCTGCCATTTCCATGCCTATTTTGTCAAAGGGACATTTTTGTTGAGATTCTTCATAACTCTCAACCTCCGTGTGTGTGTGTGTGTGTGTGTGTGTGTGTGTGTGTGTGTGTGTGTGTGTGTGTGTGTGTGTGTGTGTGTGTGTGTGTGTGTGTGTGTGTGTGTGTGTGTGTGTGTGTGTGTGTGTGACTTTTAAGTTACGTTATTGAGAATAATTGCTTATACATATGAAATTTAAAGAATTATTAACCTTAATCTTTCCTCATAAAAGGGGCCCACACTGACCAGTGGGGGTAATGGGGTGAAGTAAATGAAGAATCTTCCTATAAGAATTTACAGCCTTTTCAGTCTAGTCTTGTCCATGTGCTTTGTCAGCTCATTCTGTTGATTTATATCACTATAAAATGTCTCAAAATGTGTATCTCATCATCAGATCAAAGGGAAAGAAAGGAAATGTAGACATAACAGAGGCTGATGGGGATAAGAAAGAAACTCATTCAGGGGAGAAAGCATCAGCCATCCACTACTTTGGTCATGAGTAAAAAATCCATAGAATTCTAAAATAATTTCCTCGAAATAAGTATATTTCAAAAGAATGACTTGTCAGATATTTAAATCGGCTGTAGAGGGATGAGGAAGTGACTGAGAGCCTTACTGTGTATTCATCAGATTTGAGAGACAGACTCGAAAGGCTCTCTCAACCACTGATGAAGCTTTAACCGTTAATAATCACGAGTCCTTTTCATGTGGCATGGGGACTAATAAAAGCCTAGGATGACATTGGAAACCACTGGATTCCTGTGGTACACGTTAACATTCCGTTCCGTATTACAACGAGTAATGATCATGTTTCTGTTTTTGTTTATGCCTTTGTTTGTGTGTGTTTGTGTGTGCGTGTGTGTGTGTGTGTGTGTGTGTTTGTGTGTGTTAGGGCTAAATAATTTATCGGTACCAAGGCCCCTCAATACACATGATACCATGTTGCATATGAAACGGTCACGGAGCTTATGGTCTGTGAAGTAGGCCTATTGCATGCATGCACATAAATCCAGTCAAAATCAGATGTGCGTAGAAGTGTACAGTGTATGTGCGCAGTCAGGAGGGAGGGTGTGAGGGAGATCCAGTTATACAAACAGACCGCCATAGTGTGTGTGTGTGTGTGTGTGTGTGTGTGTGAGTGTGTGTGTGTGAGTGAGTGAGTGTGTGTGTGTGTGTGTGTGTGTGTGTGTGTGTGTGTGTGTGTGTGTGTGTGTGTGTGTGTGTGTGTGTGTGTGTGTGTGTGTGTGTTGATATGCCATTATGTGTATCTGTGTAAACATTACACGTGAGACAGTGTTGATTGCTCCTCGGACCTCCCATGTGGGAAATCAAATAACAGTTTATAAGTGACTTCTTACAAAATCCTCTGCTTTAAGAGATTGTAGGTCCAAACCTGTCCCAAATTCATGTAGATTATTCCTCCCTATCTGAAACCTCTCGTATTGAATTACTTCTCTTGAAGAATCTATGTGGTGACAGAATTAAGATTGAGAATCAGAGGAACATGTGTTTAAAATAATGAACTCACCTGGAAGTTGTTAAATAAACCAATTAATTCACTTTGTATGTTGACTTCTGTTGTTCTCATGTTTGTTTGATGGAGTGTGTGTGTCTATGTGTGTTTGCGTTCAGTCTCTCATGCATACAGTAGGTATGTGTCAACATATTTTATAACCCAGCATTTGCATAATTTCAAACAACGTAGCTTGTCGCATAACAGAGAAACAGATTTCCAGTGGCACGGTGGAATGTTCTAAACCAAAGCCAAGTCGAAAGGATTATCCAGGACTTAATGCCTTAATGATATGTCGTTATTAAAGCTGCTTGAGAAACGACTCTTTTGATGTGGTAGGCCAATGTACTTTCTTTGGGATACCCTCTGTTCCCTGCCGATCTGTCACCACTTAAGGTGTTCCCTCTTATGTTATCCTCTTCTCCCTTCAACACTTTAAACTTCTTCAACTTGTCTTTTCTCATTGTTTTCGTTTCCCCCACTTCTTTCTGGAGTGCACTTTCTTTAACTGCATCAGCTTGAACCCAACATTCTCCTTTTGCCCCTCCCCCTCTCTCCCTATGAGTACTTAAACGAGTGCGGAACTCATTGCGAAGTTCTGGTTTCATCCAAGTCACCATAGCCTCTTTTCTTGATTTAACAAAACCCCTAAAATCCCCCACGTCTTCTTAGTACTGGAAACAAAATAAACAATGCATTTTGAGCACCAAGCCACAACACTGAGCCATCCCCTTCATACTCCTCCACCCCGACTCGAAGCAGTCTGCTTCAATGCTTGTGTGCAGACAAGGTGGCCTGGCTAAAGTAATCTGTGTCTATGGAGCTTCTGACCAATGTCCTCCAGAGGTCCCCCCCCCCCCACACACACACACACACACACATGCCCACCTTCATCTCTGCTTATTTGACACACATGCACACGGACACATACACCCACATAAACACAGATACACACATTCCCCCAGAGCAAAAGGGAGCCGGTCTTGTAGGTTCTTTAGAAGGGACATGATGGTGTGCCAAGGGGATGATATAATTGCAAGGCTCGGTAGAGTGTGTGGTTCAGAACTCACTTTCAGAACAAGCTCAGAGTAAAGGCCGGAGGAAAAAGAACTCCACTGCCTTCCAAACGCCATAAAAGACGAGTCCAGTTGCACCCACAACGCAAAAGGACTGTATCCATGTGGCAGCTGTGTTATACTATGTCATGGTGGGGCTCAGTAAATATTAGGTATCATGGTACTTGACAATCTCCAGTGCTTTTTATTTCTCCAGTAGAAATCTTTTGTGAAATGTATTTTGTAATGGGAAGTGGAACACCTCTTTACGCTGTTTCTGGCAATTGTTTGGTGCTGCCGACATACCAAAAGGGGTCGTCAAGAGTACTAAGACCTCTCCCTGGATACCGCCATATACGTCTCTCTGACTCCTGTCAGCATTGCTTCTTTAGAGGTTTCAGTCACTTTGACTCACAAGCAGCAGAGTGGGAACTGTCTTCTCCTCTGGGCGTTGTCGCACTGCACCACCAAAGTGGGCTTAACTGACCCGTGCAGGCCAGCATTCACCCAATAGCTGCTGGACCAGTGCGGTGTCAACAGGAACCATCTGGGCTAACACAGTATTGGCAGTCAAAAAGTCGCACATGTCTTTTCCTCTCTGATTATTTCTCACAATCGTTGCTGACTGGTAGCCAATATTGAACTTTTGGAGAGCTCAACACCCGTCTCAACAAGAACTCGCACACATTGGATCCATTTGTCCAATAGATGCAATGTGAAGCATTTCAAGGCGGCCTGATCAGTATCCAGCCAAACATGTTATACATTCATGGAACATTTCAGTATTTACCAGAGAGACTTCTGTTTTACACTAGTAAATCTAAAATGGAAACTGAAAGATGAGTGAGATATTTTGACTCTGTGTCCTCTTGAGTCTATGCGAACACCCATATGCTGAGTGTGTTTGTGTGCGTGTGTGTGTGTGTGTGTGGGGGGGGGGTCAGCTGTTCAAATACTGAAACTTGGGGATAGAGTCAAAATATTTACACGTTTAGAAAGGGTGGTGGCAGAATTGCATGGTTGGTCGATGAAGCATTGTGTGTGTGTGTGTGTGTGTGTGTGTGTGTGTGTGTGTGTGTTTCCTAATGTGTGTCGTGCAAAAGCCTTATATTACTAATGTCAAAGGAATCAATTAGAAACAACAATGACAATGACTGTTAAGCCTTGTTTGACAAAGAGTGAAATATACTCATAATGCTCTGGCCCTGCAACTCACACTGTTTCAAAACTTTGTACCATTCTTTAAACTGATGATTTAATACTTTCAGAATGAGGGATAACTTTTTCCAGCCCAAACAGTGAGTGACCTACTTATAGAAGACACTCAAAAACAGAATGTGGAAAACAGTTAGAGGAACTGCTTTATTTCACTGCCACCGCAAATTGTTGTAATTGACGTTAATAAGCTTGTAATTACGTAAGGATCATGGTGCGATATTCAAATCAATGGAAATTGGTTCAACCTTGCCAACAGAAACTTTCTGGCATTTGGCAACTGGATTGAAAAGTGACAGAGCTTATAATGCAAGTTCCACGTGTGGAAATATAGTGTAGTCTGGACTCAATCAAGCCAGCGTGGCCTTTTGGCCTTCCTTGAGATAAAGAATCTGCAAGATGAAGTGCATCCAGACCTTGACTTTTACTTAAATGTAGGGGGAAATTATAGGGGCCCTGACACACATTGAAGAATAGCTGACATAAGACGCTTTTGTACTGCTGCTGACTTCATCAATGAAATAAGTTCAAGGGATCACCTCATATTCAGCAGAAGTCTTGGGCAATGCTATATATGGGTGGGGCAGGGAGACTGGGCACTACCATACCTTGATCTCATCTATAGTGCTGCCAGATGACAACAGATGCACCCTGCAACAGTCCAAGTCGAAAGTAAATATTTACTTCATAAAAATGGCAAGGTAAACAAGCTTTTCTGTACCGGAACAAAACATTACAGGAGAGACCATTATGTGGATGGATACAGTCCCCTCTCTTTCAGTGGTATTTTACAGAGCATTTGATCCTCGTGCTCTTTTCTAAATCACCGACTCATCTGAATTGCATCAGTATTGGTGCCCATTTTGTTTAGTTTTTTTGAACTCCAAATACCCCCTGACAGACACAAGCACACATGCATTCACACACACACTCACACACACACACACACACACACACGCACATACAAACAAACAAACAAATAAAAGTGCTTTCACAATTGCACGCTCATACACACAGACATGCACACACACACACACACACACACACACACCATAATCCATGAGTAAAGGAAAGAGCGCCTCCTTTAACATCTGTAGCAGATGTTGTCTACTTTTACATGTCTTTTCCTTCACGTTCTCCGATTTAGTTCACTTTTCGTTGGGCTATAAAACTCTTATAAAGACCTTTATATCTCAGGGAATGGGAGTAGACCAGCAGACCCCATGCTTATAAGATAACATGTAAATACTAAAGAAAATGTATACAACAAACAAACTATGTTCTTGGTGCAGATCATAGGCATACTGTTAGCCCACAGCAAAGAGCAGATCCAAAAAATGTTTTTTTCAATGAGAAGTATAGCCCTCACTCAAAACGCAAAAAAACAAAATATTTCAGTCCCACATTTTGAAAATGTTTTGGTAATTTCACAGGGGCACACCAATGTGTTGACAATTAATTTTGATATCAACCCAAAATCAACCATTAGCCTATCTCCTGTCGATAGGCTAGTGGAAAATATTACAGTGACCTTTTAGAAATCTCTGTTTTCCAAGAGTGACGCCTTGTAAAAAAAAAATCTAAATACTAGCCAATCAAAACACGTGGTTTGTTTTTGCACCACAGATAAGGGACGTCTGGGTAACGGGTTTCCCCTTGAAATCATTACTGAGCGGTAATCGATCTAATGACTCTCTGCTGCCAACAGGCGTAGAGTTATAGTAGGGGAAATGCCTCTTGTGGAGACTGCATTCTAATTAACGATCGTTGAATGAAACAATGAAGTAGTCTCTCATCGGCCACAAAACATTTTCCCAAGACTTGGGTGGAATTTTTTATTGTGATATGTGAATTATTTTGGTGCACAAGGCAGGTTTATACAGGCCATTCTGTAATTGATACCCTGCAATTCATTTCCACTCGGTTTTTGCTGAGAGCCAGTGAAGTGAAACACACACTGAAAAATCTCAAGCATACGTTTCGTTAAAGATATTGTGAAGGGTAGCACAACTCCGGCACTGCTTTGTGATTTTGAAGGGAGAAAAAATATTTATGTCAGTCAAACTTGGTATGGAATTTAAAGATGCATGAATCTAGAATGAGAGGAATGTTTAAATGGACAAGAAAAGTAAGGAAAACCTTACCAGAAATGTACCACTGACTCTATCAATGTTTTCTGTCAGCTGATTTATGATTTGTTGTGGGAGAAAACACATGCATTTAATTGTTTCCCTTTCTCATACTGTATTGCTACAGTACAGTAATTAACTACAGTTTTGCTCTTCCTGCAGCCCTAAAGCCATTCAGATTTAACAGTTCCTCATGAAATATCAAAAACTAGATTATGAGGAAAAACAAACCCAAATATTGGTTTTACATGTTAAAAAATTATAGTTTTATTATATAAAAAATAGTTGAGGCAACACCAGAATCCTTAAACCTGTAAAGTTTCTTGTAAAAATAGAGAAACTTGCAATGAAAGGTTGACACAAAGATACTTGTTCCTCATTAAGCTTAAGCCTCATCCCTTCTGCTGAAACAGTAATTACTAAACAGATGTTCTCTGACACCAGGTGCATCGTTATTCATTATGTAGCTGTGAGAGCTGCACACCTGTCCCCTGATCACCAGAATACACCTTTTATTAGGGTGAGTTTCTCTCTCTCTCTCTCTCTCTCTCTCTATATATATATATATGAATGGCAATTCATTCGGTTTTATATTTATTTATTGACTTCATTGTATCGGGGTTGACTGAGACTACGTCTCATTCGCAGCCCTTTTAACTGTTGCCATCGTAACCGGGTTACCCTACACTGATTAGGAAATATTGCAATAAGATAGAATGTGTTAACTTGGATTATTAGAAATATGATTCATAGCTTACAGTTTCTTGGGTTTCATAGCACCTTTATTAAATTTAGAGCTATTCCTGAGCAAATATTTACTTTTACTGTATACATTTTTATTTCCAAAATGACACTTTATGGAAAATGGTAAAGAGCACAAGTCTTAAAAAGCCAGCATTACGCCCTTGTTGCCAATTTATAACAAACAAATGCCACAAAAACTTTTAAGTGCCCATTAGTACAGTTTGTGCTTTTGTCTAATAATGTTAGATGATCCCAGGTGCATTTTGATGAGATAAATAATACCAGGTGGTACCACGGACGAGTGGAACATAAACATTTTACAATCCGAAAGACAAACGTGAGCACACATGCTTCTTTTACCCTCATATACAGACTTCCCTACATAAAAAGTGCATGGTAATGTCATACATGGAATTATTAGTGATATTTAAAAAAAAAAGTATTATATTCTCTTCCTCTGAAAATTGTCAATGCTTCTTTTGTTGTGATAAGCCACAGTTCATCTCCAGGGACCGGGTAAGTGAGGGTGAAAGGCTGCGGCAGAATGTAGCTGGGTCCCTTGACGACGGCCACTCTTTGACCCCTGTCTTACCACTTTCCTGGGATTGGAACTCCACATTCATACCAGCCTACAAAGGGATGCGGTGTATGTCGTCCGACAGGTCCAAACGTGACTGGTTCCTGTCTATAAGAACGATGATAACCTACACAACACAAATTTATAAATATTACATGAATGGTTAATAATTTGTAAAATTCAATGCTTTTTATTAGTGTGCAATAACACAGAGTATATTAATAAGGCGTGGCCACAAAACAAAAAAATATTGGTAGCGATGACAGATGACAGGAGTTGGGAGCACTGGTGTATGATGGGAGTTGGATTTCTCCTACCCTGGGCTGTGGGGAGATTATCGGACAGGTAAGGAGGACCTGTCCTTCCATCCAGATAGGAGTCTACAAACTGGCAGTGATCTTCTCCCTGGCCAAAGGTGTCTGCTATACTGTAGAAGGTTTCTGAAAAGTGACATACAAATATTGTCATTGGATTGCTACAGCCACATCATGAAAGATTATATGAAGCATCTCTGGGTCTGGCCTGGTTACAGTCACCTCCTACAACAGTAATATCTAAAGGAAAATAGGAGAGGGAGAGAGGGAATAGTGAGGGCGTTGGTGGGTCACTTATCCAATCAGGTGTAGCCGTATGTGCGACCACCTTTGATATGCTTCAAGTGCCAAACATATGTGACAGCCTTTAGTGATGCAGTGATTATGTCACATTTATGTCGATATGAACAATCTTACAACATTGTGAGCTAATTTATCTGTACTTTTTTACAACAAAAATCACAACTAACTTTACACTTGCTTTTGGATTGTTTTGGGGGAGAGAACCTGTAAGTTACCTCCCCAGCTTGGCAGGAACCAAGAGATATCGAAGGGAAAAAAAAGTTACAGAGAAAGAGAAAATGCGAACGTGTTTGCAGAGGGACGGCAGGGCATCGTAAATAGTAAAGAATACCCCGATGCAACATTGCACTACTGTACCTCTGAGACCGTCTCCCATGAAGATCTTGTAGCGCAGGGAGTTGCACAGCACCACGCCCACAAACTTCCTGTACCAGGTGCGCTTGACGTACTGACTGCCCTTGCAGGAACTGTGAGCAGAGTTAAACCTGAAGCTGAAAGGGATCCAGATCGGCTCTCCACCTGAAGATGGGGGGGAAGGGGCACGTAAAAAAAAAAAAAAAAGGGGGCTGCGGTCATGTCACCATGTCGCCATGGTACAAACCTACAGTGAAGTACATGGCCTCCAATCCACTGTGAGTCTTTAAAGAGAGGAAGCTATTATCAGTAGCACTCACTCATGCTAGTAAATCTGTGCAGGAAGGGAAACAGGCTTCTAGTCATGCTTGTAAATCACTAAAACACATTATGCTTTGAGTGGTACCCGGAGGAGCGGTAAAAGCAAAGGGGTGAGGAGCAGGCGAGAGCAAACCCACCAGCACCTGCTCCTCTCCCCTCCACCTCCTTTCACTGCATACCTGACAGTCTCTTTTAATTAAAACACTAAATACCTAAATTCCACTGCGGCGGAGTTTAGAGATGTGTTATTCCACCATGGAAACTCTCCAGGTACAGTATATGAGATGGAGGTATGTCCATAGCTGTGCTTCAGTATTCTCTGTTAACCCTTGATTATCTTAGTCTGCCTGTGAACGGGGTTATGGGAAACATGCTGATTGAGAGCAACAGAGGATTATGTTAAAGACTCACCGGGTGGTCTCTCAATTAGAAGAGGGTCGTCTGAAAAAATAACACGTACATGCTGATGAATAGGAAAAGATAGACATGTATATGAAATATGATATATATCTACGCATTAAGCAGGAAGACACATTGTGTGTAAATCAATATGGGTTCATAACGCACCATGTATTTTCAAGGCCTCTTCTTAATTTTGACACAGGAAACTATTTATCTGGGATCTAACAATTTTTTTGAGAAGCCACTCATCCTACTAACCTGATTCAGTCACATAGGTGAGGGTGTCACTGACAGGCCCCAGCCCAAAGGTATTCTTCGCCTGGACTTTGAAGTAGTACCTGACCATACCCAAACCCAAACACAACAGCGTGTTAGTGTGAGCGATAGAGTCAATAAAGGGTCGCTCCGCCTACGTCGGTTTAGCCTGGACGAAGGTGAGCAAACGGTAGGCTAACGAGGCTAGCAGATGTCCCGGCTTCAAGGCAAGGCATCCCGCTTCGGCAGATTTAAGAGAAGATCGTTTTATGTTCTTATGAATCTAAAGTGAGCAGAGCACAGTAAAACGGCAATTTGGCACAGGGTGGAAAACGATTGGGGAGAGGGGAAGACTGAAAAAAAAAAAGAGTAAAGGAAAAAGTTTATATGAAAAGAGAGCAGCGGACAAGTTAAGGAGGGCCACTAAAAAATAGGAAGCGAGGAAAAGAGAAAAAAAGAAAGGTGGAAAAAGCGAGTGTGTGTGTGTGTGGGGGGGGGGGTTATACCGAGGGAAGCGTGGAGCGAAGAAGAAAGCTTGAGAGCCGGCAAAGAGTCAATTTCACGGTGAGAGCGTTTCTATCCGACACGGGGTCCCTTTAGACAGAGAGCAGACCTAAGTCTGGCTGTGAGCTCACCCGGGTCTGTGTGGTTTAAACACACTGGAGGAATCATAAAATCCCATCCGATTAAAAACAACACCACAGAATTGGGACTCGGAGGTCTCGGCAAACCTTTCCATTTGCGGAAGGCTAACGCGAGTGTGTCATGTAAAAAAGTATGTGTGTGTGTTCAGGTGTGTACAGTGCGAGTGTACGTGTGTATGACATTTCCAATTGCACGTGATGAGTGTGTGCTCTCGCCCCACTCTGCAGAGTAACGTACAGTAAGTTCACGGTCCGCAAATTTTGACCCAAACCCTTTAACGACGTCAAGTGAGCCAGTCTGGATCCAATCATCACAGAGACACGGAAACTTTGACCATTATCTGAAACAGGGAACTTGGAGAAAAAGAGTGAGAGAAAGGGAGAGAAAGAGAGAGAGAGAGAGAGAAAGAGAGATAGAGAGAGAGCGAGCGAGAGAGAGAGAGAAACGTAAAGACAAAGACCACAGAAAATCACACCCTAAATTAACTTTTCAAGTCGCCTTTTTCAAGCTTCTCTCTTTCAACCTTTACAGGGGTCACTCTCAATTGCTCCATTTTGTCTTCAGAGCCGGCGGTGCAACCGAGCAGACCCAGGCTAATTCCAGTCTTGCCCGATTTCATGCCCTTCACTGTTTTCCCCGGTGGACTCGGGAAACTGACATTTCTGGCTGGCGTAGGATTGAGCGGGTGCAGAGAGAGAATGAACCGAGAATGAAGTGCACACGACTTTAAGCGGAGCCTCACAGACAGCCTGCCTCGTCTGACGTTACTGATCATCTGTAAGTCCCTCAATTTCAGAGCGTATTTCAGGTGCATGGAATGTGCAAACATGTTTCATCTTCCGGAGTTGTGGCTCTGTCTGCGTGTGTAAGGATGAGTGTAAGTTGGTTGTGATACTAAGTTCTCTGTCAGAGTATCTAGTTTTGTGTGTGTGAGTGTGTGACAGATTGGGAAGATGTGTAAGTGTATATAACCCTATGTTTGTAAAAAAGAAATATTTATGTGGTTGTTTCAGGTCTGGCAGCCAGAAGGACGCTCCAACATCTGAGAGAAATGTCCGGACAGTCCATAAACCATGCCACGATTAACCGTAACTGTGGATACCGGTTGCCTTGGGTACCAATTGAGTGTCACGAAGGGAAAGCGCTCCAGGAACTTGGATTCAAGCTAACCTTTCTCGCACGGCAACACACGCAAAAACCCCAACTGGACGCCCATTCTCTTCCCCGGAGACGTTCCTGTGTTTGTCTTACAGATGACAGAAATATCATAGCAAAACAAACTTCATAACAACTCCAGCCAGAGACGAGCCTCCGACGAGTTAGCGGCCAGAGACGCGGCTGCTCAAGTTTCCCATTTCCTGATGGGTTCGCACACCTGTTCCGCGTTAACAGTTTCCCTGTCGATAAAATGCTTTCTCTCTGCCACTCGGTCGATCTCTCTTACGATCTTGTGTGTTTTTCTTCCCCTCCAGAGTTATTGTGTGTTCAGGAACGCACTGGAGCGGTGCCTATTTCAGATTTCACAGCACGGACGGATGGAGCGAAAGAACCGAGAAAACGAGAGCGCGACATGTAGGAGAGAGAAAGTGGCTGGTAGTTTGTTTGGACTTTCAAATCACGCTTGAATCAAAGTGTTCTTGAAAAGCGGAAGAAGCACACTGACTCGCACAACGCGTTCACGGGGAAAGAAAAACACACAATACATAAATCTCCATCCTGCAAGTGTCTCATACACGGCACGTCCCAAAAAGGGACCGCAATAGATAGTGCTCTGAGAGTCAATAGAGTTGGACTGAGTCAGGTAAGAAATCAGTTCAGCTCTTGTCGTGGGTTGACATTTTAATGGTACTTTCCATACTCTTGTTTTGAAAGCATCGACCCATTAGAATACGATTTTGGGAACAGAATCATAAGCCATAGCAGTCCCATTTGATTGTGTGTGTGTGTGTGTGTGTGTGTGTGTGTGTGTGTGTGCGCTGATGTTTTTGGGAAATTAGGCGCGTGCAAATGTGCTCCCATTTGGTTTCCTGTCTCAGTGAAATGCTTGAGCATGTTATTGTGGTGATTTAGGTGTGTTTTTCAACGTGCCTCCACCCAGCCAGAGCTGATTTACCTCAGTCTGTGGACGTTTCTCTTATATAACCATTAGACCACACAGAGAGAGAGGTTTCTATAGCAGAATAACACATGCACAATTTAAAGCACAAATCAATGCTTATTTGTTTCTGCCCAGACACACACACACACACACACACACGATATTTGTCCTCACCTGGAATTGGGCTTGAGGTTTTCAACAGCCAGATGTGTCCCGCTGGAGTCTCTTGGGGACCACCTGTTGTTGAGGATGTCATCGTAAGACGCACTGTAGACCATGTAGCCTGCAGGGTTCACACAGAGGGCACGGGTCAGGGGCCACAAAAGGTCACAGTGGACAGAGAAGACATTGTTCAAGTTCAACGCAGGAGGTTTTCCTTCCAAATGGGTTTAAGATGTAACCTTTTCCATGTGTTGTAAAATATAGCACTAAACAGGACTAAGTGCTTGATCGTATAAGTAACAAAGGCAGTTCATCCAGAGCAGTGAGTAAAATGGCTCCCATTTAGTTTCAGTTGCAAACAAGTTAATTTTAGTTAATCAAAGATACACACACGCACGCACGCACGCACGCACACACACACACACACACACACACACACACACACTCCCCCATTCATCCAAACACAAACACACACACACCATTATAACCATGGTAACCTTCACTAAAGCCTTGCATGCCCTGAGGTTGTGGAACCCTTCGATCCCGCCGCTCAGCAGCTAGAAAATTGACTAGCCACACACGTGCACACACGCTTCACCTCAGACAGCGCTCACATTGTTCCTATTGGATGTTCTAGGGCCTCATATTTCTACCAGTGGCGTGCCAACCCAGCTGGCTAGAACTTATTTTTTCTAAAGAATCACTCTCTTTCCCTCAATCTTCCACTTTCCTTCAGCTCTTTCTGGGATTCACATTGTTTACTCTAAATCCCACTAAGGCAGTGGAACCTTTCTAACCTTTTCATCTCTCCTCCCTGTCTGTCTTTCTCTGCCACCCATCTATCACTGCCTTCGTCTCAGCGCCGCTTCACAGCGTGGCTGCCCCTCTGCCCCTGTCACGGGTCGCAGCGAGCAGAGGGGAGGGGAGCGGAGGGGAGGGTGGCGAACGTAATCCTTGACCTATGCTGTTTTGGCTTGGCCAGCGTCTCGCCAAACAGTCTCGCCAAGCAGGGCTCATAAGAATTTCCAGGCCCTTGAATTGGCTGTTGAACATGTTGCTGATTTTTACCGTAACAACTTCGTTTCAACTAATGTCACAAAAGGTTTTACTGCATGCTACTGTAATTGTGTATATTGGAGAGGGAAATGCAAAAAAAAACAAAGCATGACGCAACTGTGTTTGGCAAAAGACAATATAGCAGTGTTTCATGGATAAATATACCCAAAACTGAGCAATGAAGTAAAACTCAGCATAACAAAACAATAGCAGATTCCGTTCGTGCGCTCTAAAATAACACGTTTGGATAGCGGTATAATGGTAGCCTGACTGCGGGCTACAGGGAGGTGAAGCACATACAGGCATGCATGTGGCTGGAGGGAGCCACAAATCATCTGGAAAATCAGACCACCACAACGACTGACGAGACGGAGGGGGGAAGGAGAACGCAAGACAGAGAGGGGACGGAGTGCGGACGGGACCGGGGGCAAGGAAAAATGGAGAGATGGGATATAAAATACAGAGAGAAACGGTGTGGGAGCGAGGGAGATGCCATACAAAAACAAAACAATAAAAAGAGCCAACAAAGAGGAGAGAACGCAGGAGGGAAAGAAAAACAAGGAGACGGAGCGAAGGAGAAATGAAAGAATACGAGAGACACAGAAAGACTGTGGAAAGAGAGAGAAAAGGGGAGTGTGAGAGAGAGCAGGGTGATTCCGCGACAGTAGACGCTTGATATCTGGTGAAACCATCAGAGGATACGACCAGCCCAGTGCGGATCAGAAGCTCGCGTGGGCCTGCCTAAGAAAACACCCGCTCTGTCTCTATGGCTGACTGCACTACTGTCTCTGATAGCACACGGCCAGTCCCATAGAGCGCTGGGGCTCGGTTAGGGTCCCAATGTCTGTCTCTCTCCTTCCATCTCTGTGGCGCTGTCAAGGGAGAGATGGGAAGAGTTCAGGTTCAGGGGAAAAGCTGGGGGTTGATCTCTAAAACATTGGAGCGCGGTCCCAAATAATGACTCGGGGGAAAGATATTAGTTTATTATGTCTGTGTGCAAACAATATTCTGTCCTAGGATCCGCAAAACAGCAAAGCAGACAACAAGCTTATACCGAGAGCAGAAGCAACTATTTACTTGAAGAAAAGCGTTGAAGTTCCGGTGGGTGCCACACATTGGCGACCAAACTGTGAGTCCCTCCCTAACAGTGTAAACCACTTTGGGTGTCTAGAAAAGCACTATATGAAATGCAATCTATGAATTATTATAAAACGATACGACAAGACCTCCACTCACCTGACACCATGTCGTCTGACAGTGGGCGGGCCCAGTCCAGGATGACGAATGAGTGACAGCCCTCCATGGCCACCACGGTGATGTTGTGGGGCTTGTTCTTGGGAGGCTGTTTCTGATTGAAGGCCAGACTGTCCTTCTCCATCAGGTTTTCCAGGACGTCCACCTGAAGGTATTCCAGAGCCTCGGTTAGGGAACACGGAGCGCCCACATCTTTCTGGATGAAGTTGACATAGGGAGCTGGGGGATGAGGAATAGGAAAAGGGAGTGGAAGATATGGATCAGGAAAATGACATGCTACGCTGCGTATTAAAGCAGTGATTTACTCGCTGGCCTCATATGATGGAATACTAATTGCAGGCTTTTCTAAATGGATCTTTCTGGAAAGCTCTTTTGCTACTGTTTAGGCTACAAAACACTGGCCAGGAACACTCATTATTATAGCACAGATAGGAAAGCAAAGTGTTGTTTGGAGCAGCTAAGTGTGTGTTCCTCCAAAATCCCTGAATCCTCCCCTCTCCTCCCCTCTGCTTTCCTGTCACTGCTTTTGTCCTATGGGGTGCCAGCTGGATCCACAGTTGGGAACACGTCCAGAACTCCCAACAAATTCCCAGTCTGGTTGGGACTGTGAAGGAACGCTGAAGTCAGTTCTGCCTCAACACAGCTCCACAGTAAGTTTGTTGGTAGAGCGCGGTGCTCAGTCCACCTGTGTCTGGGTGCAGGTTCCCATAGGGCCACACATATTCAGGCACTCGTGGTACTCAAAGAGGCACGTTAGTTAAGATTTGCACAACTTTCATACATAGAGAATCTTTATTATATGACCATTCAACGGACCCTCAGGTAGGGTAAACACACAAGTAGTGTCCTATCAATAACACTCATACTCACACGCACGCACGCACGCACACACACACACACACACACAGCAGAACACATTTAACGTATTTGTTGTCTTTACTCTTCCAGATGTGTGTGTGTGTGTGTGTG
Organism: Galaxias olidus; assembly: GCA_026901105.3. Classification (NCBI taxonomy): domain Eukaryota; kingdom Metazoa; phylum Chordata; class Actinopteri; order Galaxiiformes; family Galaxiidae; genus Galaxias; species Galaxias olidus. The sequence continues at coordinate 304,930 of JAPMUY010004218.1, forward strand.
TCTGTTTTGGTGTGTGTGTACACCGGACTCATCTGCCGGCGTTTATTGGTCTACATGCTGGGGAGATTAGCATACACGTCTGTACAAACACTGAGAGCTATATAACCGCACATGTCTGTCCGTCATCTCCGGCTCCACGTGTCATACCGGGACCTGCTCGGATTTACGGGCCGGCTTCCAGCCCACACTTCTGGGGGAAGCAGCTGCGATGCTCCCTCCGTTGTCTGACTGGGCTTCGTTAACCTTTGTTCAACCCCATACAGGACCAAAGCAACCAAGAGTGTATCCAACTCACGTTGAAAGAAACACATCTTCAATAGATTGCGAGACAGTGGCAGACGCTCAAAACAACCGTCCCATCCAAAGGAGAGACAGAGGAAGGCCTGGGAGCAGACACATAAATAATCCAAATAAATACGCAGCGACTGAGAGGCTGTGAGCAACCTCGTCCAGATTCAAAGACTGGAGGGAGCATGTCAGAGGGCTGGCGGTGGAAGCGGATCTGAAATATTCAACTCTTAAATACGGACCAGGCTATCGCCGCGTCGGGCCAACGGGGGGGGGGGGGGGGAATCGTCTCGGTCCGCTGACAGCAGCATCTTTCTGGATTCTGTTCCGTTCGTTCTACCGCTAGGGCAGTCCGCTTTGCTCTGCCCCTTGTGTTCGGTTACATGGCGGGTCACGCGGGGAGTTTTTTACAGTGTGGTTTTGGATCTTGACTCACTGCCGCATGAGAGCACGCTGGAGGAACTGGTATCTCTGGTGGCCAGGCAAGGCAGACCGTTAATATTAGACACCACAGCATTGTTCCTACTTGCTTCTCTAACGGTGACAATTATAAATGAAGTGGCGGTATACATCAATATGAGGATATCATGACTTCACAGTGCTAGACATTAAGAGAGATTAGCTAACTGAAACTCCGAAACCGGGGAATGAAAAATGAAAATCTCCCAGAACAAAGTGATCCCGGACACACGATCCCTGGGACTAAACCGTCCATCTCTCTAAGGCCACCAATGAGGACACAGCTGGCACGCATCGTCAAAAAGCGTCCAGTGGAAAGCGTCACCTGGGGAACCCCTCATTATCCGGCCGGGGTTCAGAGGGAGGTGTGGAGGAGGAAGAGGAGGTGATCTGGAGATACAGAAAGCCCCGGGCAGGTCTGTGGCTGTGCAGTCAGAGGAGGCGATGCGTGAGGACGCGGGCCAAAGCAAGCCTATTAGAGCAGCGGGGGACCGGAGAACCCTGGCCCCCAGCTCACAGCACTCCGCGTCCTCACCCGACCCCCATCCAATAACACCAGCCAGACCCACGTCACGTGACGCTTACTTAGCTAGAGTTGTTATGTTTCTATCGGTACCGGTTAGTTCCCAACGAGGGTTCAGAGTCGCTCGTTGGAAAAACATCCATGTTAGGGTAAACCGTTCGAAGGGAAGGGTCAGCGAGTTCTGCTACGGAAAGTCCGCGGTCATCGCTCGTACTCCAGTGAAAAATTATCAGCAAACACTCAGCTCATCAGCCTGATTATCGTGATCAAACATTGGACCGTAAATAAACAACTGGAAATCCCTAACCAGGGGCCAGGTCTGACCAGGCCTGCTCGCCTGAGGCTGGGATCTACACACAGCAGGTGGAGGAGCCGTCCTTAGAGCTCAGTTCAGGTTATGGACGGCTGGCCGTGCCAGGGTGCCTCCCCTCAGGACGGCCTGATGGGTTTCCCAGGCCGGCGGGGAGATGGCACGGCGTCTCACCTCGCCCGCGCTCGCCTTGGCCCCCGCGCTGTCATCACGCCAACGTACGGCTCGGTGTCGGGCCCTGTGAAGATATTTACGACGTGCAACCGAACGAGCCAAGATGGGGAGCCAGAGTTCACTTCTTCCACCGTGAAGGAAAACAGAACACGCACGGCACCGAGGGCTGTTATTTATAGCGGCCGGGGCAGGCATGGACCCACACACAGTCGAGGATGTACACGAAACCACATGCATGCACACATACAACCCTGGTCCTATAAAGTGTCGCTCTAACACACATACAAAACTCCTAAAGCACAAATACATTTGGTTTTGCTGAAGCCGTACACTACTTTTTTTTAACATTGTTAAGCATGGATAACCCAAATAATCTTTCTTTGGCACCGATATCACAGCAGTGTTCCACAGTCATAACAGCTACTGAGAGAACTGAACAGAAAATGCAGTTTTCCCGTTTGTGACAGGCAGCTTAAATACTGAGAGGTGACATTAGGCAGGATGTCCAGGTGGGAGGGTTGAGCTCCTGTCTGCAGTCAGGCTCTCCCTCCCTCTGACAGAGTTAAGCTCTCTGAAAGTGCTCCTGTAACAAGCGGTGTTTTTTTTCAGAGACAAAGGAGCGCAAGGTAGTGTTGACCACCGAAGAGACAAGATAAACGCTGCACGCAAACACACACAAAAAATGTATTCACACACACACACACACCCACCCACACACACCCACCCACACACACACACCCACACACACACACACACTGCCACACACACACACACACACACACACACACACACCTACGCACAAGTTCATAAACTATATCCGTTACCTGTGAAGCGCTTCTTCCCGACGACGTCGAACTCGGAGGAGGGGCTGTTGTTGAAGGGCCTGGCGTCGGGCTCCGGGGTAGGGATGGCGATGGTGGTGGTCTGAAGCAAGAACTCCTCTGCCCAAAACACACAAAGGCAGCGGTGAAGGCCACAGCAAACCCCAACTCGACCTCCATTCCCCCGGTGACAAGGGGATAGATCTCTCTAACCCGCCCCCTAATGGCTCCTCATTATCCCCCCCGCGTGTAATAAGCCGCTCACAGAGCGGACATTGACGTTTCTGGGGGCGAAAGTGTGACCTCACACTGGAAACAAGCCGTGTTTTCCCCTTCCCAGGTCCGACGCCAAGCGCCCTCTCGCGTAGCGCGTCTTTCGGGCCAATGTCTCCCCCCCCCCCCCCTCCCCGGCGCGAGGGGCCTTGAAGTGACGTGAGAACAGATTTCTGCTTATGCGCCGTGAGCCCGACAAATGTGTCGGGTCGATTTAAGTCGGCGAAAATCAATTTGTTCCCTTTCCGCCGCGGCCGCCGTGTCCTGCTGGTCTGGAGCCGTTGGACTGCAGCATGAGATCACGCAGGCTCCAAGCGGGCCAGGGCTAGGAAAATACCGGGATGCACGTGACTCTCCGAGCAAAAGCTGGGAGGAAAAAATGATCGAATGAACACGGGCGTTAGATTCGTTATGACGCTGGAACCGCTGCAGCAACATTACACCGTCTTAACGAAACACAGTTCAGAGGGTGTTCATTCGTGCAAAACTCCGTATGCATTGCATACGGTAACCGACAGGACAAGGTTTTGTGCAGGAAATTACGTCACATCTCAGGACGTTGGTCATGCCGGGGCATTCTCTCCAGGTTAGTAATGTAGGGACCAGTTCCTAGGAGCTGGAAGGGGGAAAAACCGAGGCTATGGATAAAGTTCAAGTCTCAGCCAAACCTAACCAAACGAGCACATGCAAACAGAAATCAAGCGTCTGAGAGAAACACTCAACCGAGGAGGAGAGAGAGAGAGAGCAAGCAGATGAACGGATAGATCAACGACAACACCAAGAATACCGCAGCTTCCCCCCCCCCCCCCCCCTTCCAGTAGCGGCACTTGTAGCGGCCATCCTCAGCCAATACCTTCCTCAAGAGCAAAAGCGTCAGCCACCGTGGCGACTGTAACCATGGGCTCCGTTTCCATCCCTGAGGAGTCCTCTGTCGGATGAAGCAGGACAAGCTGAAGTAGCATTCTTAGATCAAGCATAACACACCTGAACAAACAGCAACGCGAACAAGGCAAACTGCTCGCCGTGACAAACTGTCTCAAAATCACCAACAGATAGAACTAAGACTGGTTGGTTTCCTTTACCCAAGAATAAAGGAGCAATAAATTGTGTTTATTTCTAAAGTGTGTTCAGAGTCACCATGACAGGGCGTATTTCTCCACTTAGGACTTCACGAGAAGACGTTTTCCCTGTGGTCTGTGTTTTTCTATGTATGGGTAAGCCTGATGTTGTAAGTGCCCCTGTCCGACTAATGCCCTCCATGCGTATGTCTGCGCTGTGTCTTTCCTCGCAAAGTAACATTTAAGTAGTAGGGTGGGGTGGCGGAGTGTGGATGGGTTTGGTTTGTGAGCGCATGCCCGCTAATACGATCTGAGCGTGTGTGTACATGTGTGTGGGTGTTTATGTGTGTGTTTGTGTGTGTGTGTTCTTGTACTTGCGTTAGTCATGCATGTGAATATATAAACTGTGCGTGTGTGTGTGTGTGTGTGTGTGTGTGTGTGTGTGTGTGTGTGTGTAATTATGCCTGCTCTGGGTGCTCAGCATGTGCATTGCAGTAACACTATTGGGCAGTGTGTGACTGAGGGACTTCCACTGAGCAGTGCTGTTACCAGTGCCAGACCACGGACGTAAAGTCTTAAATGTGGTTCCCGTGGCCTCGTAAAACAATTTACAGCTTTACTGAAGTCATCTTCTTTTTTTAGAATCTTGCTTGGTTGTTTTGTCTTTGACTAAATATTGAATGCACATGGAAAGGAAGTTAACGTTCCACCACTTATTATTTAAGTGCTTAATCTTTTTGATGAACTAAGAAGAAACATATTCAAACTGGTATGTTGGCTCAAAACGCTCACCTCTGGAG
>JAPMUY010004219.1:0-30816 GCA_026901105.3 Galaxias olidus
GTATATATTCTAATATTTTCCTTATATTATTACGTATATACAGTACTGTGCATAAGATTTAGGCAAGAGGATGCTGTTTTGAAGGTGAAAAGTTGTCACATCAAACATTGATTTGATATGTTTTTTCTTTTTACTCACTTTGTATTTTAACCTTTTCACGCGCAAGTTCTAAATTCGCTAACTGTCCCCCTAGAGTGAGTTTTTATTGCGCGTGATGTTAGAATAGGCAAAATATTCTCGAATTCAATTGTGACGCATCAAGACAGAAAGCCTCTAAACCGCAGTATTTACTTCCTCGTTTATCTTTGCTTAGTCCTCTGTGCATACTATAGGCCTATAGGCAATCGTGTATGGTTCATAAACTGGGAGTCATGTGTTACTGTCAGGCCATTCGAGTTCTCATGTTCAATCAGAGACATTTCACGCAGGTACAAGCCACTTCCAAGCTGACGCGAGCAACGTGGATAGATCTCAGTTGGTAAGTATGTTAGTACCTTGCTCAGTTTTGTTTCTAGTTGATAATCAACCAAAACATTTTTATAAACATGCATGTCGACTTGTTGGTGCCTATGATAATTGTGTGAATGAACAATTTATTGCCCTGCTGCTCTGTTGCTAACAATCTACCATCCACTTTATTAGCTACAAATTATTAGCCTAGTTAGCGTAGCTATTTCATTTTGACCTCTTAGAAAAGAAAGCTTGATAATACATGTTTGACACAATTGCCACTAGCATGATAGTCTACATAATTTTTTTTACAATTTAGTTTAGTAATTTAGGTTCTGTGTTCTTGCTTCATAACCAGCTAGCCTATGACACTGGGAAAGGTCTAGCATTGCGATAGTGCCACGTGTTGAACAATATCGATGCTGTTGCCAGTCCTTCTCCAGTTCTTTTCCTCAGTCACCATTAGCTCATAGATGCTCGATTTTTATTTTCCAAAAGGGGAACAGAGACCATAATTATGTTGAAATCAATTTTATTACAATCACGGTAGCTGAACACCCTTACCCTTATTAAATATATACATTGTAAATTAATACTTAAAAAAAAAAAAAATTTGGAACAATGAAATGGCTAGGTTTCTATAACAATACTTTTTTCAATAATGTTTCAGTGTGTGGTACTCCTCGAAACCTGGGGCAACACACAAGGGAGTGTTGCACGCAGCACACATGTATTTAGTAAGGCGCCTCTGCTTTCTGCGCCGTGAGCTGGAGAGGCAGACCTTGCCGTGTAGCCTGGTCCTGCTGCCCTGGGTGGCAGTCTGAGGGACCTCAGAGGGGAAGTGCCTGGCTGTCAGACGCAGAGGATTGTCTGCTGTAGGACGGCTTTCGGTGGACGGACGTCGAGGGGTATTATGCTCCTCCAGCTGCTCTCTCATCAGGTTCACCCTATACCCCTGGTACATGATGACTCTCCCTATCAGTAATAGAGTAGATGAGTAGGAATTTGAGTGAGGTGGAACAGTAGCCTATATTATTGTGCAGATAATTATTTATTTTTTTAACCTTACTATAGTTTTTTTTGCATTGGTATTCACAGCACCTTAAAATTACAATGCAAGAAAATGAATGTTTTGAAAAAAAAAAATTTTCATGCCATTTGACTGCCAACTGATTTCAGTTGTTTCTAAACTCCACTTCTCCCTTTTTCATTTTACAGGGGAAGGCTCGCATCCCCCTCCTGTTTGCCCGCACGGTCCCATAGGCCCCCGTTCCATGATGGAGGAGGTGCTGGAAAAATGTCGGACTGCTGTACTAGTTGTCCACGAATAGCACGTGGCCCTTTCTCAAATACAGGGTGAGTAAGGTCATCACAACTGCCCCTGAAATTCCAAGCCCTTCGTAGTGGTTGATGTCAGTCGTGGATCCGGTGTAGACAATCATGTCCTGCACATAACCACTGACTACGTCACAAAGGACAAAAAACTTGACCCCAAACCTGTGCCTTCTCGCAGGTATGTTCTGCCGAAATGCCAGTCTACCCTTCCACTTCATTAGGGATTCATCCACACAAAGATCCTTGTATGGCACAGACTCTTCGAAAGGAGGTGGTGAGAGAACTGAAAACTTTTCGAATTTTGTGCAGGGGATCGTCGACATTTGCTCTTGCACTGAGAAGAAGAGAGCGGTCCTGCAACAACAGAGAGGCAAAGGATGGGGTCTGTGCTCCAGTAGTCACGGAGGGAGCTCTTCCTCACAATTCCCATCAACAGGACAGCCACCAGGAATAAGTACATCTCGTTTGGATTGGTAGGAACCCATTTTGCCAGCTTCCCCTTCACTCCTGGCGGTGTTATATCCTGCTGCACTGAGGCATAGCGGTTTGTTTCAATTTGTTTGGTATCTGTGTTATCCATGTGTCTGTCGAGATGCGAGTCAGACTGAAGTGACAGTTACGATTACGTCACTTGTCATTGAATGTGTTTAGAAAAATCACCACAAAACATTACTGAGGTAATAAAAACTTTATTTGTTTATGTTTTCACATATTTTTGTAAGTTTAAGATGTGTCATATATTCCAATTCCCTAAAATATTTAAATGAACATAGAATGTGTTTAAAATGACCACCTATATGCCGGCTCTCATAAGCTAGCCTCAAAAAGCTAACTATTTGCCGGTAACGTGGGCAGCCATGTTTGTTTACATTGCTATGCAGTATGGGTGTCCTGTATCTATCAGAGCCAAGGTAATCAACTCGTCGGCACAGGAGTCTTGAAAGTAAGAAGCCAACAAGTAGAGACCTGGAGCAGCCTACTTGGTTTGTTATCTTGTTCGCTTTGTTTGACATTGATAACAAACATGAAGGCATCCGTAAATATCTGCCAGTCGGACTGCTTTACTTTTGGAAAGTAATTCACTGAATTATTTTATTGACACACGATATGCTGCAGATAATACTGTAATATTTAAGTTTGTCGGGTCACTCATCTGTCAGGGCTAAAGAAATAAAATTCGCTAACATAACTACTGCGCCATCGCTGTATAGTGTAACCTTTTATCTTAATACTCCTATGATCATTTGAATGTCTGTAACATAGAATAAACATATTGTATTTGGCTGACAAGACTGTCTGCGCAAATCTGGGTTAACCTAAACGCTAATTTGATTATGATGCGGCAGTAAAAATGCAACGTTCTAATGATACGTTCTAATCACACCGGTTTGATCGTATGCTTTAGGGACTCTAGAGTGATCACACCGGTGTGATCGTATGCGTCAAAGGGTTAACCCTCTGAGACCTAGGGTCTTTTATTGCCGTTTTTTATATCTTTATAGTTTAACCAATATTGCAGTCATTTCTGTTAGTACAGTGAAGTAACACATATCCCCAGATTCAGTATAGTTGAGGCTAATCAAGTGTGACACTCAAACCACATTTTTGGACTGTAGAATATGACATAATAACCATCATAATAAAAAAAAAAGGCCATTGAATTTCTTCAGTTTTATTAGCAAAACACAGCAAAAAAAGCATGAAAGTGAAGTTTAAATTCAGTTATGATGTAGTCACTGGCGTTTGGCATCAAAGGGAAGTGTATGGGACCTTATAAGTCACACCCACTAAACTATTTACAATATGGTGACCATTGGTCATACTCATTTGTTAGAGTCAAAATGTTCTACCACCCTCAAAAAGGACATCTTGAGGTCTAGATGTCCCTAAATGTGATACTTGGCATACTTGGTCCCTTCCTGTGGCCTACTGGTGCTCTATATGAATGTTCAATGGCTACAGGAGTGTTGCTACAGGAGTATTGCCTCTCTGCGGTGGTGTTATTCAGTTGCATCCCACAAAGTTCAGTAGTGAGCAGCTCAACAAAGACCTGATGTGACATATTGTTTTTGCACATACTTCTTTGCGGAGGATGAATGAATTGGTGACAGCAATGTCCAGAAAGTGGAAAGACGTTGGCGATTGCTGGGCTACAGTACAGGAGCATGAGCAGAGGTGGCTGCTGGTCTGTGCTGGAGGGTAGGGTACTTGCTGATTTACATGTAGGCTTTGCTGCATTCTGTTCATCATCAGCACTAATAAAGTAAAAAAAGAAAAAAAGGTGTTACAACAATAATAACAGTAATAGCAAAACAGTTACAACATTTGTAATGCAATTAAACTTAATGCAAAGTGCCTGAACACAGACCCACACACTTCTGTCAGGCAAGATTTGCATTTTACATCCTACCCCCATTCAGCCTAACTTTTACACCCTACCCTGGACACCCGACACCTATGCAATCAGTCCCTCCCCCCACATTTACACTACAAACAAGTTACCATGTTGGTTATTACAAAACATCAATTGCATATGATAATTTAAACTAAATAGTAACAAGTATCATTTGGAAAATAGTAACAGATTACCATGGCTATTTCTCAATATGATGGTACCTTGTGATGATATTGAGATGATAAAATAATGCCAGGTAAGACTGAGCTAGGGCGCAAACCGGTACGCGCACTAGGCTGCACACTTTCAACACACCAGCGGGAAATAATAACAGGCTAATATTCTTTTCAATAAAACATTGGCAATTATTCACGTGCATCCAAATATTATAACAATTTGAAACTGCTTACTTGTCCTGAAATGGATCTATTCCTTTTCTAAAACAGTCAACATCTCGGGATTCTTGGCTGGGGCGGCTGTCTGGAAACGACACGCTGTCCTCTCCCTCGTCGCTTTGAAATATCCTCTCAATAGCTTTTTATCGAGTGAGTGCCTCTTCTTCTAGCCATACTTGCTGGTAAAAGTAAAAAATACAGCTGTGTTGCGTCTCTTATCCACTGTATGATCCAATATGACATGATTCCAATGGAAAGTGTTAATCTTCATTGACATGTAGCCTATGTCGATTGTCGAGTGGTTACCTTATATTTCTTTGGAGTAAACACTGGGAACTTTAAATCACATGATCCTATACTATCTAATGACGTCATGAAACCCCGCATAAATAACAATTGATCAATAGATACTATGGAAAGGTGAGGGGCAACGCAACCTATGAATAGGCTATGCACAAAGAATGTTCCCTACTTTTGTAGATCTGTGGAAAAGTAAGCGAACAACATACGTCGACCAATATTGTCTTCAATTAAAGCTACAGGCCTCTAGTTTAAAAATACAAAAAATGAATCGTCTCTAAACCCAATAGTTTTTTTTTATGAAGGATTTGGTAGAGGATGACGGATGGGCGCGCCCGTCGGTCTGAGAGGGTTAATAATAATAATAATAGTAATTCATTTTATTTTTATAGTGCTTTTGATACCCAAAGATGCTTTACAATATAGATAACATGACACATGTTCTTAATACAAAAAAATAATTAACATTTATATTTTGAGAAGCATTCTTGCTTTAAAGCTTTCTTTTCACACCTGACAAAAACATTTGCACAATACTGCATATGGCGAACATGATGACAAAACGTATTTACCCATGTTTTCCGTACTGTTCCATTTTGTTCTCCTACTCTACACCCTATACTGTTTTTGTATTGTTATTATGCTGCCGAATTAAAAACAATTGTATGTAATTTGTCTTATCTGCTTACTGTAAGGTGACCTTGAGTGTCTTAAAGGGCGCCCTCAAATTAAATCTAAAATTATTTTTATTATTATTATTATTATTATTATTATTAATATCAAAACTATATTCTGAATGGCACTGTATAACATGCCACAGATAGCAATTAGTTATACACACACAAAAAACATTATTGGACTGAGTATAATCTTCTTTTTATTGATAAATTAATAAAAAATTAATTTAATTTAAAAATTAAGGATTTAAAATTTTTGTATACTTCATTCATGCTGGGAAGTTACATTTGCACAAGAAAGTTATCGACCAGTAAGTTGTCTTTGCTTAAAAAATACCTTCCAACGTTCTCTTGTTGCCTCACATGTTGGAAATAAATAAAACATACTACTGTTAATCACTCCAGAACGATGGTTGCAGTCAGGGACGAAACACTGCACCTTTGTGTTAATATAGCTACGTTAGCTACACTACGTAAGCAAGCAAAGATTTCAAGCTAAATTATTAAAAATACTAAAAGGTTCAAGCAAAAAATATATACTATACTAGCTAACAATGAGAAGCGCAAAATGTAATTAACAATGACAAATACTTGTATATGTATATACACACCCGAGTACTTAATTCGATGATTGAAAGGTAAAGAGAAAGAGCGCAAACTTCATCTGTAAAGCTGTCGGGAGAAGAAGAAAGCTGATCCAGGAGAACAATATCCTAGGTCGGTTTTTTGATAAACTCAATCGCTGATGGGATTTTAAACTGATCTAAGATCTGAGACAGTTTTATAGCTTTGTGGTATGTGTTTTGTAGTTCTTTATACGACGAGATTCGGAGCGTACACAGTCTTGTACCCTGGACCTTTTTGTGAAGAATACATTTTTTCCCCCTATCAACGAAATGTGGTAAAATCTGATTAACAATGTCAGAATCTATTGGACCGTGTAATGCTTTAAGTCATATTCAATTACAGTTATTGTTATCTTTAATGAGAAAAATGAATGGCCAAAACACTTCCGGAACGCAAGAGCTAAATGTGGGCGTGGCCTCGTCGGTTCTCTATCACAATTATTGCTTTTTCAGTAGCGAGTAACAGCTGTAGGAAGCAGCGTTTTTTTTTTGCCACGCCCACATTTGGGCTAAGGACCTGTCTCTGTGGCGCAATTGGTTAGCGCGTTCGGCTGTTAACCGAAAGGTTGGTGGTTCAAGCCCACCCAGGGACGATAGTTTTGTATTTCAGACCATAAAAACGGGCTTCTATACAAACCCTCGCAACGGTATCACAATTGCGTGATTTTGGTGATGTCAGGTTCCAAAGGAAAATCTTCGAGTTCATACTCCCGCAAAGTAAAATGGCCTAGACATAGTATATTTAATGATGTACAGCCTGTAGAAGAATTCCTCCATTTCTATCATAAAAAATATTTTTAAATAGAGAACGCACGTCCAAGCGATAAACGTCTGATACCATGGTTCTTTGCCAGAGAACGGTGGAGTGCTCTCTCCGGGTTGGGAGTGAGTTGCTGCCCCAAGCGACTGAGTTCAAGTATCTCCGGGTCTTGTTCACAAGTGAGGGAAAAATGGAGCGTGAGATTGACAGGCGGATTGGTGCAGCCTCAGCAGTAATGCGGGCGTTTTACTGGACCGTCGTGGTGAAGCTCGCGATTTACTAGTCAGTCTATGTTCCAACCCCCATCAACGGTCATGAGCTTTGGGTAGTGACCGAAAGAATGAGGTCACGAATATAAGCGGTTAAAATTCATTTCCTCCGTAGGGTGGCAGGGCTTAGCCTTAGAGATAGGGTAAGGAGCTCGGTCATCCAGAGGGAGCTCGGAGTAGAGCCGCTGCTTCATCTTATCAAAATGAGCCAGATGAGGTGGTTCGGCCATCTGATTAGGATGCCTCCTGGCCGCCTTCCTTTAGAGGTTTTCCAGGCACGCCCTACTGGTGGGAGACCCTGGGGTAGACCTAGAACATGCTGGAGAGATTATACATCTCATCTAGCCTGGGATAGCACAGATTTTTTTTTTTTTACCGATACTTATACAATCACAAATCTTATTGTATGTTTGAAAAGTCAGATCTATTTGATTTTGTACAGTGAAGTGCTACCAGCAAAGCCTGCTGTGGTGGCATTTGCTTTATTTCATTTCCCTTACTCCTCTGATTGCCTCTTAGTTTTTTATTGGTAACAATTAAGATTAGCATCAATCTATTTTGAGAAAGCACTTGTTAAAGAAAATCCTTGCTACCCATATTTTAACGAAAAGATTTATTCTCAACATTACAATTATCACTTTTTCAGTAGAGCTCAACAGCTCCAGGAAGCAGCATTGTTTTTGCCACGCCCACATTTGGGGAAAGCACCTGTCTCTGTGGCGCAATTGGTTAGCGCGTTCGGCTGTTAACCGAAAGGTTGGTGGTTCAAGCCCACCCAGGGACGATAGTTTTGTATTTCAGACCATGAAAACGGTCTTCTATACAAATTCTGGACAATTGCGTGAATTTGGTGATGTCAGGTTCCAAAGGAAAAGCTTCGAGTTCATACTCCCGCAAAGTAAAATGGCCTAAACATAGTATATTTATTGATGTACACCCTGTAGAAGAATTCCTCCATTTCTATCATAAAAAAATCTTTTTGAATAGAGAACGCACGTCCAAGCCTCTAAGTCTGAGACCATGGTTCTCTGCCAGAGAACGGTGGAGTGCTCTCTTTGGGTTGGGAGTGAGTTGCTGCCCCAAGCGAGGGAGTTCAAGTATCCCCGGGTCTTGCTCACAAGTGTTTGTCAAGTCTTTGACAATCTTTTTGATAAAATATAGTTCAGCAATCTGGCAATGATCTCAAACTGAACTTTGTAACTGAAGTTACCCTTTAAATTAAATGTATTTGTTTTTAACTAAAATGATTATATGAAGCTTTACTTGATCATTTGTAGTGATTAAGACCATTTAATAAAATGGAAACCTGTTTTAGATGCATAACTTTAAATACAAGCAAAGGTAAACTATATGATGTAGGGAAACGTATTCATGCACTTATTACCATTATTCTGGACCACTGTAATTGTCTTCTCAGGGATCACTTAGACTGCAGCTTTTAAGGAATGCTGCTAGCTATTTTTGGATCGTATATGCTTGATGGGACATCACGTCATCATTAAGCATTCAAAAGAAAATACGAAAACTTCTACAAGACTAATAATTTGTGCAATAATTTCTTGCCACCCAAATCAATGTGAACAATTTTTTATTTGAAGCTTTATTTGATAATATTTTGTGATTAAGGCTAATGAAATTGTTTTAAACAGTACTGAATTGTATAAAACCTGTTATAGATGCATAACTTCAACTACAGGCAAAAGTAAACTATATGTTCAGTAAAATGAAAACGTAAGCTTATAATTTTACACTTCATGGAACATCACATCATACAGCATTCAAAAAAGAGGAGTGAACCTCTTATAATAGTTTTCTCCAAGCCCTTTTCCATCTTATGTCCAGAAATTACGTTCACAGACTCACTTTGTCAGTTCATCAAAGGGACTTTAATGGAACCGTTAAAAAAAATAAAAATGCAATCTTTCAAAATAGCTCTAAATGCAATAATGATTACAGCTTCTACAGTGACATAACTTTTTACAAATTTAACATGAGCTTGTATTTTACTTGAATATGAAAGACTGACATACTTTGTGTGCAAGGAGTGCAAAAATAACATACATTTTGTGGTATATGCCTGTAAGTAAAGACCACCAATGACCTACCAGTATTTTTTTACGCCGCGAAGAGTGCCATAGCTGTTGTGCATCGGTGGATTCTGGCCATAATGTTGGAAGCTGCCTAAATACCCATCCACAATTCCACATTTTCAGTTGAGATGTCACCCAACACCAGAGTGAAACAATATCTTCGATTGTCTCAAACCTATGGGTTCCCAAACTATATTAATGACTGTGATTCAAAACTAAAGAAAACCCCAAAAAAATACATCCAGGATGGGCAGCCGAGCTGCTGATTCAGTGAAGGTGGGAAGAAAAACTTCAAAACAACTCTCAACAAATCTCTGAAACAGGCCCACACCAGTGTTCCTCAATCAACCACTATCGGATTGACCTCATTTTGGCCCAATTCTTCTGCCACAAGTTTGACCCTGTTCCTCTTTGAGTCTAGAGCCAACTGCATGGCCCAGATGCTGAGGGGCCTCATGTAGGCCAGTGAGCGGAAGATGCCCTTTTCGCAGTAAGCCTCTGGAGTCTGAAAGGCCATCCCCAACCGTTCCCACACAGTTTTGTAGCATCCCTCAGCTGTACGCATTCCCTCTCCTAACATACCCTAGAAAATGTACAGAAAAGATAGAATGGTAACTTTTTTCATAATCTAATAGACTTGGACGGTCATTGAAATCAATTTCAGATGAAAATTCAAATTTTCATTTTAAAAATGAAAGCACAAAATATAGGTGAATTATTACATGTCCTATGAAAGATAACACTCTAGCTTACCTCGTGTATCATAGTGGCTGCCAGTCCGTAGACCACACCGATCCATACTTCATCAGACTGAACACTGGAACGGTCAGGTACTCCCTCAGGACGCATGCCATTGACGGCACCCATCTGACCGCCAGCAAAGCTCATCACATTTAGATCAAAAACAGATTTCAGTGCACCACATATCTTCTCCTTCGGAAAAGCCTGTATGGGATGAACAAAATACACAATATCAAGAAACACTGCCTGTGATATAACTATTTTTTTTCTTGTTTTAAAATAGTTGTGATCACAGGTGATACACTAAAATACCCGTAGCTTTTTTAAGTACTTATCCGACCTGGAATTCCCCGTCGCCCAGTCCTGAAGCACGGAGGAACCACTGCCCGGCACACTGGTCAGACATGACACTGTTTGACAGATTCCTCCCACTGCTGTCATAGTTGTAGTATTTTCCTATAAAAAAAAGGCAAACAGCATAATGGGTTTTATACATGTAAAGAGTGCTAGTTGTGTTTTAAACTATGACCAATTCATTCCATATTAACCTTACCATTCCAAAGCAGTTTTTCATAGGCATCGCTGCCTCTGGTCAGAACATCTCTGTATCGCTGAAGAACGGCATGATTGTCCAGCAATTTGGCCATTTTACACATGACACACACGGAGGCCAGCCACAGTCCACCACAGTAAGCACTGATGCAAAACAACAAGAACAAAGAGAAAGGTTTATAGAAATAAAGAAAAACGTAAGATATAGAAAATGGGTTGGACTTGTAAAAGTATGAAGAAACTAGATCTGCTGCTGGTTGTTTATAGTATCATACCGAGTGGTGTTATCTTAAGATACTTTGATAAACTGCATACAATTCTCAGTATCTGGGTTCGGTTGCATCTTTCATTTTTTCTAAGAAAAATATTCCAACAATAGCTTTGCAATTACAAATATTTTGTTGCCTTTTGTTACTCTCTAAATTAACTTTTAGGAGACGCTCCAACTCTATAAACAGAAAGAAGGAGTTAAATGTAACACTTTTCCTGTTCCCTGCTTCCTACAGGCTTACAATAAACCCATTCATGGAATCTCCTCTTTAAACCTATCCCAATATTTCATAATTCCATCTACTTTAAATATTTTTCTCATCCTGATTTTTTAAACCATGGAAAACAAGTTAAACTACATGTTAATGTTGGTGTTGAATGTAACATGCACAATATAATTTAGATATAAAAAATAAGCATCTCCTTGAATACCCATTTATGAAAGGTACTTTTCTCAATATCTTTGTGCTCCCACAGTCATTACCTGGGCCCTGTCACGGTCCATCCATCATAGGTCTGGTCAGCATAACCAGAGTTCTCAATCAGACCATCACCATCCAAGTCAAACTTCATCTCCGACTCCATCACTGCCTGAGAGGAACAATCATACAAGGCAACTGTAAAAGATATCCAAAACGTAGGTTGCTCTTTTGCCAAACCTAGGTGGAACACTGACAGTACTCGAAGATTAAAACAAATTATCTACAAACAAATTCTATACCTACAAGGAATCCAAAGCAACCCGTAAATAAATTAAATAAGCATGGACAAAATAAAGGGACCTCCAATACAATGCAGTGTTGCGTTGTGACAGACTACGTGTCATCTGATTACAAACACATCAGATTATTAAATCCTAAATTATATTGGAAGTAAAATATTCTAATTCAAAGTAATAATTTTCTTCAAATACTTTGTCATCACCAACACACTACATTAAATATTTAAATATTTTTTGTGTAAACTGCCCAAACTGGTTTTGCAGGAAAATGTAAATCAAACTCATTCCCTTCAATACAAAGAAATCAATCCGCCCACCTGACAAATTGGCCACATATCCTGAAGGTACTGTGTGTCCTGGGTTAAGTGGAAGTCCCTGTACACTTGCAGGACAAACTTCAAGTTCAGGTCCTTCCAGTCTGCCGTGTCATGGATCAAGTATGCGTTCACTCGCTGCCATGGCTCGTCATCTAAACGATCACAGTCATAACAAATAACAATAAGATTATTATGACCGGACTTAATCATCAAGTGGTAGTTTCTAGTGATTTGCATTGATAAGGCATTTCAGATTTTGTGTAAACCACCAATCAATGTATCCAAGTAGGTAGTGGTGTAAGATGTTACAAAATACACAGGATACAGTGCTATAATATAAATTATTGATTTTATTATTATTATGATTATGATTATTATTATTAATAATTATAATCATACTCATAATAATAATAAAATTCATTTTATTTATATAGCGCTTTTCTAACACCCAAAAACACTTCACAATATCAACATAGATAACATGACAAAAACAAACCAAACAGGAACAGGCAGAACGGACAGACAGCAACAACAGTTCTAACTATAGGTAAGCAAAAGGATAGTATAAAAAATAATGGTATAAGTATAATATAAAAAATGTGGACTTTAAAATGCAATAGTTCAAACTAATTTAGGTTATATATTATATTATATATTATTATAATTAACAGATATGTTACAAGGGTTTTACAATTGGACACCTTCATCCCAGAGGATTAGTGGAATTTAACCCACAACTTACAACATCTCCAGAAGGCTAAACAGTGAACTTTGAGGTCTCAAAGGCACCCCTCCTCTGTGTCGGCTCTTGGCACGGCCAGATAATCAGAAAAAAATAAATGACACTTCATGAAGCTGTGTGATATCCCTACTCTATTCTCCCAGGCTCTTGAAGGCAGCTCTGCTGATATACTTAGTCAACTGAAAAGGGAAATATTTTCCTTTCCATACTCTATATAATATGCGATTTATTGAAGGTTGAGGTTGTTTCTCCCCTACCTGGGTCTCCAATGTCGTGAGGGACCACGTTTTTGGCCTTGACTGGAGAACACTTTCCACTCATCAGATGCAGCCTCTCTGTAGGGTCATTCTGAACCACACTGCCAGCTGCAAAAGAAAACGCAGTAAATGCTAAGTTATCAAGAATAATACCAAGCATTCCACTCACAAGGTAGTCTAGTCTTAGAGATATTAACGCTCTACTCACCAATATCATACTGCAGGCTCAAAGCAAGTTTTGGCCACAGCATGATAAGTGCAAAGGAGGCGTAGAAATGCACATCATACGTGTTGTACATTCTGTATTCCTGACCTGTTAAAAGGTGAGTGCTATTAGCATGCAGTGGATATGCAGACACCCATTATCTTACAAACTGTTGTTTTTCTTCTATTCTCTAGAATTGAAGTTATTTTTTAATCGACATATTCAAAAGAATGGGAGCCTGTTATTTGATTGAGCAGACAGACAAGAAGCCACCAGGGTTTGACGCTCACCCTCCAAGTAGGCAAAACGGCCAAACTCCTTGATGACAGCCGGTTGAGCAGGTAGCCCACCGTCCTCACTCCGCAGTCCTCCAGTGACGTCAGCGTCTTCCGCAAGCTCTGTCCACACCGTTCCCCCGTCCGCAACAAAGTACAGCTCGTTGAATAAGGCCGACTTGTACCAGGAGGGGAGCGAGCTGTAGTATAGGTGTTATTGTTGGTTAATATCTGACACCACACGTCAGTGCCTTGGGCGTCTTCGATTTGTGGTGCACTATAGAGGCCAGGCCGTGCATCATGCAACTGATTGAAATGTAAGTACATATTACATAATTGTCGGTGGTTAAAATGTCACAGTAGTTTTAGTGGTAATCACACAGTAGAAAGACGTTTATTTATTGCAGCAAGCGAAAATGAGACTTGAGATGCTGAGCGTTGCTGCTCTTGGTCTAAACGTTAACACGAGCCTGTTGGGT
The DNA here is from genome assembly GCA_026901105.3 of Galaxias olidus. Lineage (NCBI taxonomy): Eukaryota > Metazoa > Chordata > Actinopteri > Galaxiiformes > Galaxiidae > Galaxias > Galaxias olidus. The sequence goes on from JAPMUY010004219.1 coordinate 13,857, forward strand.
GTACCTGTCCTGCAGTGTTGGTCTTTGCCAGTCCTCGATGCTCTTCTCCCACTCCCTGTAATGGGTCAGGGCATAGTGGACGAGGGACGGTGCTGCATCGCCCTCAGTACCAAAGAAACGGGTGTACCTCCTAAAAGAAGAGACAAAGAAAACTATACTGTTAAAGTAAAAATGGCCTCTGACCATTTCCCTGGGTTTTTAACAATAAACAGTTATACTTGCAATTACAAAGCAACATGCCATACTGATATCGCCAAAACATGTTTGACTATCTCGTTGCTTTGTCATTGCTTATTACAAAAAAGCATTAAGTTCCGTTGTCATTATCCTCTGTTTCACTGTGTGAAAGCTTTGTTTGTCCTGACTGGATACTTTCACTTCATTGCTTTGTTAAATAATTTGCTATGGCCCGGGGCTATGTAAACAAGCCTGTATTATGTACATGTGTTTCATGCAATTTAGTTTCAAGTCATGACGAAGCATGCATTTCCAGCATGACATACTGTATGTTAAGTATGAGTGTGTGTGAGAGAGAGGCTTGTAATCGTTTAGTAACTTCAGAGGTGGGATGACAGGGTAGGTCTAGCTATGACTGAGGGAGTGGAATGAGGATATGGACTTAGGCTGTTGGCAACATAAGGCTCAAGGGACAGGTTCGAACAACGGAGAGAGAAAGAGAGAGAAGCCAACGAGAAAAAAGAATGAAATGTTCTTTCACATTTTAATCTCTTGATGTCTTCTTGATATGCTATTGCAATTCCACACCATAGATCTCACAGGTTGTGCACAACCACATAAAATGGATCATTTGAATTCTTAAAGCATTTTTCACCTTGATGAGCACTTTCCACTTTTAACCTTTCAGTGAACCACTAATTTACTCTTTACCGCATAGGAGGAGGATGAGTAATGTGTGCAGAGAAAATGGCCAAGAAGAGTCTACCTGATGTGCTCCCTTTCCCTGGAGCCAAAGGTGATCTTGGGCATGTCCCAGGCCAGGCTGAACTCCAGGTTGTTGTTGCCCTGAGCTGCAACTGAACACCCAACCGCCAGGGCTGCTGCCACCTTCTCCCCCTTTGGAGTGGGAGGACTAGAACCTAGCGGGGTAAAACGGGTGAGGGAATAGAGAGACAAAGGCATATTAAATAGAATATGTTGCGTTAAGTGTCAGCATACGCAAATGTGGGCGAGTCATATTGTACTTGTTCATAATGTTAGTTGTCATTGTTTTAGACCTTAAAAATATGGTGGGAAGTTTCATGCATGGGTCCTAAGAAGCACTTTGAGTCTGACCTGTTGGAGAGTCAAGTCGTCCATCTGTGATGAGGTCACTCCATAAACCGCTGCATGTACCTTTTGGACTAAATGCTGTCTGGTGGCTGATCTCCCTATCTGGCTGCACACACCAATGCACCCACCCACACACACACACACACACACACACACACACACACACACACAGAGAGAGAAAGGTAATACGTTTTATGTCAATAGATTTCCCAACGTAAAGTCACTAATTAAGTATCTCCTTTTAACATTTTGAATTTCTTTTTTTTTTTTACAAATTTGCAACTCTTAAGACCTTTTCTAATTTTTCGTTTTTTTATTTGAATATTTATGACGACAAACCTGTTCTCGTGCAGCCATGCACAAAGTGTAGGGATTCACTGTGGTGCAGTGGTGCAGCAAGACCCCGGACACAGCCTCCCCCTCCTTCTCCATGTGGAATGGTTCGTTCCAGTGACCTCCACTCTTGTCGTCCTTGTGGCCAGACCCATTCACCAAAGTAAACATAATGGAAACATCCAGGGCGTAGTCATTCTTGTTTTCTATGTCCCAAACAAATACCGCCAGCGGGAGACTGGAGTCCTGAGAGAGGAAAAGGGGATGAAAGAGAGAATGATGAAAAAACACAAGCATCAAAGGAAGAGGGAAGTAAGGAGGCAGATTAAAACAAATAAAAGGTGGGGGTGGAGGCGTTTTAACAAACATAAAAATCAAAGAAGTGTCATATGCAGAAAGGTTTCAAGCAACATTGGTACAAAATCAGGTTTGACATCGTCTTCTCCATCCCAAAGGTAGTTTCCCTACGGACACACTTCATGTATAATGACAGAGATAAGTTGCCGTTTGAACAGAGCGAGGATCCAGTTACCTTGTAGTCGTGTGGGATGACAGGGGACACCTGTCTGCAGGTGAGGGTGACGTTCTGCCCGGGCAGGTGGTAAACAGTCCAGGCCCGAGGGTACAAAGCGTGGTAGTAGGCGTATTCCCCGCAGTAGCCCCAGTTCCAGCCCTGCAATGTAGGGGGCCGTTCCACTGATAACACTTGCTGGTAGACTGTCTGGCCTCCTCGGCGCAGGCATACTGTAAACTAGTAACAAAAAACAAAGAGATGAGGACAAATAACTTCATAACTAATAATAAAGTAAATGCAGGGGTGTAGTAGATTGAAGCTACACAAATGTAATATGGATGTCACTAATGTGAGTTGGGACTTCCTTGGATGCCTATGTGAACTCATGGCTCCAAGATAAAGTTGCCTTCGGCCACTGAATATAAAGATATGATTAACCGACTACAATTCATATCATCGGTGAAAGTATTATAAAACAAATCCCATATCAGTGGCTAAAGTCAGTCAACTCTAACCTACTTTAAAAGTGTGACAGAAATCTCCTACTGTTTGGATGCAATAGTCTTGCCACAGATCAAACCCAATCTCAAAGACACGCCCTAAAACCACTACGGTATTGTCTTTACACACAGAACAGAAGTGCAAAGGTTAACATCGAGCCAATGCAGCAGTGCACTAGATTATAAAACCTTCAAGGCACAGGCAAGTAGATGACAGCAACTAAAAATGTAGATTGTTGGGGTCAATCAAGTTTTTCTGGAGAGAATTTTACTGCATGGCAGTTCAGTTCCAAATCATCTACATACCTGGTTAGCTATAACAGTTTTGTAGTGGTACATTCCAGGGTTGAGTTGCCATCTGCAAAACTCCCCCCGCCAACCTCGTGTAATGGTACCTCCCCCAATACCTCCAAGAGGGGCACCTGCAAATGAGTGTAAAATTAAGTCAGAGTAATTCATTTTGATCGGTTTTCATACATTTTAAAGTACAGTATTTATGTTGGGACAGTATACATGTAGGAATGATATGTTGGAACAGTTCAGTGTCATTTGTACCCAAGGCCAAAACATACCATATATTTGTCTCAGGGGCAGTGCGCGGAACATGTCGATGAAAGGAGCTTTCTTTTCTATTTGAGTTTTCTTGTACCACCATTTTAGATATCTAAATACAAGGAGGAACAAAACAATGAAAGTAAGTTACTCAAGAACTCACAGTTGGTTGGTGTATTTGGCAACTTGTGGCACATGTAACAGTGATTTTTGATGAGGCAGTTTAAGGAACAGGTCACTTTGAACACTATCAGTGCACTAGATGCAACCTTTTCCCTCCTTCTTCTTTCACTTCCTCTCTCTTTATTCATGGTCTGTAAAACGCAGCTAAAGCTGTTTGCAAGCTTTGAATTCTGTGACCCAAAGCTGGAACAGACAGTGGAACATGAACTGAAAGGAGTGGGGGATGAACTGTGGGACTAAGCAGAAAGGCATGAATTGTCTGTTGTCGATGGGTTTGAATGGTCTGATGTAGAGCTATGTGTTTGTCTTCATTTGCGTCAGGGCGTCAGGTGGAGGCAGTATGAATCATTGATTAAAGTGTGTAGGGCAAACTGCAACAAAAGAGAAACAAAGTATCGACCCCGGTCCTTGGCGATTCACACAGATAGGACTTGCATTTAAAAAAGCCATGTCTAATAAACAACTGCTTGACCTTTCTGTAAGTCAAAGCATGTTCGCCATTATACAGAAACTAAATAAGTAAAACAAGACATTTTTTTTATTGTTTTTGAGAATAAGGAACTATAGGTAAATAAGATTATGTTCCCTCAGTTCAAGGAAGTGGCTGGTAAACCATTTTCTGGCTCCAGCTGAATCGAAACTCAGGTTTTGGAAAAGGGAGATGGGTAGGTAGGATATCTGACTCCATTCACTACCCTGAGATTCCGGCAGATTCTCTACCTACTTTCAGAGCACAAAGATTGTTACTATATTGAACCTGTCAATGATTAAGATGTATAGCCATGGGCACTAGGGCTAAAAGTTAAACACTGTATGTCAAAGCCACACCTTGAGCCAGATGAAGCTTCTATACTGTATTATCTATTTGTGCTCATGCTTTCCATTTGTATGCTTTGTTTTCTGGGAGAAAGATTTCAAAACACAAGCTTGGTAAAGATCCTGTATCGTCAGAAGGTTCAGGCATTATAAAGGCATTCAAAGAAACAAAGATTCATAGAAAGTCTCGCATTCTTTCATGAAACAGACCTGTTGCATTTTTTTTATATCTTTTAAAATCAATCCAAGTTGATATAAGGATGTGTCTTTTAAAGAATGGGTGCAATGTGTTTTCTACGTAGCTTGTGTCAATCCTTCTGCCATTAATGCACAATAGGCAGAAAAATGGGACATTTTTGTCAAGGGTTGTCAAACTATTATGTACACCGGAGCTTGGGTATTATTTGAAACCTTTCAAGCCACTATTTTCAGAATGTAAGATAGGTAAAAACAGTATTTTTAACACATTCTAAACCTTTGCTGGTCAGAAATATAGCCTACAACAACTTGCTTTGCCAAGGTTACAGGAGCTTGTGTAGAAAAGGCACAGTGCCATGATCAGATTTTCAACAATGTAATAGGCATGGCACAAACAGACTATTGTGTTTTTCTGTCACATTTATGGGATTGGTTTTGGGAAGATCATTGAATGGGAAAATATAATTCCACAAGCTACTATGGAGCTTTGTTTACACCGCAAACCTTCAAACAAAAGACAGAAGTCTGGATCACGCCTGTCAGGAGTGGGAGAGTAACCTGAGACTGTAGGCTGATGCTTGACTCCCATTCCCCAGATACTGCACCACTGTAAAATTATGTGGCATTATCACAGCATGCTCATTAAAAAGTAATGACATGTACAAGTCTATTTGCCTATTCCAGCCATCAAGCCACACTTTTGCTAAGAGTATATCTGCCTCACTTGTGGATATAATCTTAACATTATTGTTTTTTCTGGGACAATAACTTCAGAGACGTAGGTTTACGTTTCTCACCTGATTCCAAGGCCAATGTGCTCTACTATGTTGGACAGGGACACATCTTTCGCTTGAAAAGGCTTCCTTTTCTCCTTGAACTCGTGTGCGAGACAGATTCTCCAACCATCTCTTGGTACCTCATAGCCCAGTTCCTTGGACACATACCGGCTCATGAGGTCAGTTGTAGATGTGTCATCCAACTCCATGGTCATGGTCGTTACTAAATAAGCGTTAGAAAAACATGTGAGATGGCTGCACTTGCAATCAACAGCTACCTAAACCTTAAGCCATGTGTCACTGCAAAGAGTTGGTTAAACCGATAATTTGACTTTCAAATTACTAAAAACGAATTGATAGTCAACCGTTTCGATAGCCGGTTTTTTAACTACCTATAAAAACCAGTGGAACATGTAGCTCAGGCGAGAACCTGTAAACTTAATGTAACAATAACAATAGACTAATATGAAAAACTAAATGTTTAAAGCAGGACATCCAGGAGACATAAACAGAACACCTGGCACATAAGTCAACAGATGGTCCTATTTCACAGACTGCTAACCATGTTGTGTTACCACTTCTTTTAACACTGTACCTTGCCAAAATTGCCCCTTGGCAATGAGTCGTAAACCCTTCCGTCCGTGTGCAGGTGGCTGTGTTGTCAAGTGTTAAGATGTTGATAAGTGGTCGCCCCCCACCCCGTCTTAGTTTTGGAGCTGCAGACGATGCACGTCTATGAAACACTGCACATTTTCTAGGATGCACGGATAAAACGCTACTTCGTTACTCGTCTCCACCGCCACTGTTTCTCTGTTTTTTTTTTCTAAGGTAACATCAGAATCGCATGGATGTTGTATTTTCCAGCACCATCAACGTAGATCATTGATAGTCCTCCCACTCAGACCAGAAACGTTGGCCAAAAGTTAACCTTGATCGCGTAAGCTAGCTAGTTCGGTGGTCCTGTTTGTAATGTTTGTTAGCCAGGTAACGACGATTATTAATTTGAAACGACGCCCAACTTACACGTATTTTATTTAAAAACATTTATAAAAACGTAAAATCTATGCACGAGGAGACCCGACCTGCTTAACAAATCAATAGATAGACGTTGCATTTGCTGGCAGGGTGCTTAACATGCAAACTGAGTTCAGTGGGCTGTGTCGCCTGTCCAAGGCCACCGCCGGGTCTGCGCCAGTGAAATTCATCTCATCTTCAGACGCAACCATTGTGCGGTGGGAAACAGGAAAGAGTTTAAACTAAGCAATCCAAAATGTGAAGATATGGGTATTTTTATTGTTATAGTCTATTGTGTGAGGTTAACTATAATTGTACTGAAGTGTTAACATTAGATAATATCAAATTTATTTGCACATTCATAAAAAGAATCTGCAAGATTAACCTTTTTAGCTAAGTATCATGTGAAGATCCCAATATGTGACGTCACATTTGCCACGGAGCTTGCTCTATGGCCAACAAAAAAGGCTTCCTGTGTTTTAGTAGCCTTTTGTTTTTAACCTTTTCAATAAATTAAGTTACCATTTTATGATCTGATATAATGTGTTAAAACATATTACATTGGTTAAAGTTTTTCTTAGTGAACGGATTAGAGAATAGGTATAAATTAGTAAAACCCAGGGTTACTTTATGGTGCTGTAGTAGTGAATGTTTTGTTTTGTAGCCGTTCCAGCTAGATGGCTAGCTAGCATACGTTTCAGACTGATCGCTATCAATAACTTTAAATTAAGTTTAGCCAGTCAAAGTTGCTGGCAGATTTGTATACATAGCCCGACGATCAAGTCGAAGCAATTGAACAGTGTCAGCGAAAGGTATGTGTGTTGCCAAGATATTTCCTTGCTAGCTCACTACTGGCCCGTCCTAAATATTTGGTCAACTACTAAATATATGCACTATCTAATAAAGACAGTAAGGTTTTGGCTATCTTTATCCAGTCAGGTCTCTTGGCTAAGTAAAGCAAGTGTGTTGGCAATGGTTATAATATGTTTCCACTGACTGAGCCATGCTAGTTAACTGGGCTCTTTATTCAAAACTCAGATGATTGAGGTGGTAGCCTCCATGGCACGGGGCCCTGTGTTCCTGGCCGGGGAGGTGGCGGAGTGCCTCATTACCTTCACAAATCCCATGTCCCACCTGTCCACCTCTGCCAGCAGGTCAGACTGTAATCTATATGATTTGTATTTGTGTATATAATACTGTCAATTCTTGATCTACATGATGTATTTTCCTGATCTACACATATATGGTATTCTTTATTTTCTTTACCCAAATATCGCATAGTCTTAATTTCCTTCTCTCCAAAAACATTTTCCAACACCACATACTCTTCTGTGCCACAGTGAGATGCTGGCGTGGGCCAGTGCGCAGATCCACTGCCAGTTCCATGCCAGTGAGAGCAGAGTGGCCCTGCCAACCCAAGGCAACAAACAGGACGTCCAGGCTGAAAGTGACACTGTGCTCATCCCAAGTAGAGGTGTGATATGGATACAAGAAATCAACCCATTCTTATACAGAAGGTTGAAAACAAGGCGATGGACTAAAGTTAATTTATCTTGATATATTTTTTACTTCTTGAATGTTTTCTTCAAGAACAAATTAGTACAGTAACCTCCTTTATTTTTTCTTAATCTTATTCAGTGTACCAGCAGCAACCCTTTAGCCTTTGCAGACTCACTGGTGAGCATATTTATGTGCTCTCAGATCACATGACTGGCAAGGTCCTCTTAAATAATTCCATTGTGACTGAACCAGCAGTGTATAGTATATACCCTTGTGATTGAGATAAAAGGCACTAGCTCTCCAGCTAACACTTACAGTCTATCTGCTAGCACCTGCTTGACCTGAGGTGCTTTACTAACCTGAAACCATTTATTTTTTTATTTATCTCTTAGGGATATTTGAATGCTACCTATACACTACGATATATCATAGAAAACATCATGTAGGAAACGTGATTTATTTCCCTTTTTTCGTAATTATTTCTATTTTTTTGATTCACTAGGAGAGCGAGGACAGTGCATGCTGGACACCCCACCCAAGATATTATTCTGTGACCTGCGCCTGGACCCTGGCGAGAGCAAAACTTGTAAGTGACTGATACTTATTTTTTGCACTAGAGCATATCATTTGTCACATGAAGTTCTGATGTGTAACCTCTTAAATGTGTTCAAATTGAAAAGGTGCTGCCAAATCGCTAGTTAATAATTTGTTAATTTGAATTTTTCTTACAGACTCCTACAGTGAGGTTGTGCCCAACGATGGCCCTCCTAGTTTCCGTGGCCAATCTGTGAAGTATGTTTATAAGCTGACCATTGGCTGCCAGCGAGTGAACTCCCCCATCAAACTCTTAAGAGTTCCCTTCAGAGTGCTGGTCCTGCATGGTGAGGTTTCATCTGCCTTACTTTAATAGGACTTACACACAAACAAACATTCTAGCTGGTAGAATAGCAACTTTCTGCAAGCCTCAACTTGTTTTCAAATGTTTAGGCTTTTTCTACTGCTGTCTTATTTCGGATAATCTCCATACCCCCATTATAAAGTCCTCCTGTACCCCAGCTGAGTGACGTCTCTCCCTGTATAGGAATGCCTGAGCCCCCATTCCCCCAGGACGAGGAGGTGGCCCCTTCCAACCCATTTTTAGAGGAGGAAGAAGGGGGCCGCAGGGGAGATGCCAGGCCTCTGGAGAGGGCGTTGGACATGCTCATGATCTCCACCTCTCGACGCTGTCCCCGTAAGTCCGGTTTTGTTCAAGTCCGTTTTCGGAGGTCATATAAAAAAGGAAATTATGGACGAGATATTTTATATTATATCATATAATTGGTCTGTCTCGTGCCTTCCTCATGACATATTTACACACAGTATATATCACCGTATACCAACGGTTTACCTCTACATTTGATCCTATCGCAGCAGTGGACTTAGAACAGCTTTTGTCACATTGCTCGTCCTGATTCCCTCTGTCTGAATGCATTGTTTTTGTGAATAATTTAACTATTTTCAACAAAGGTACAGAAACTGTATAATACTTTCTCTGCTAGTCTATTGTTTATTTGGTTGGAAAACCCCAGTCTATACCACAGTAATTGTTTACCTACACAATAAAAAATGTTAAAGTTAGAACACTGTTTTTCTCAGATCTGTTCAACATCACCAACATGCGAGGGAAGGTGGCCAAATTCTGCATCTTTAAGATCGTCTACAGACTAGGGGAAGACATCATCGGCACATTCAACTTCTCAGACGGCGACATTCCCTGCTTACAGGTGCGTGTGCCTGTGTGTATCCAGCGTTCCTATGGAGGCAGAGAGAGGCTCACGTGGGCTTGTTTTATATTTGTCACGTGATTTAACTATGATCCCTGCGTACCTCCACGTGAGTTAGAATATCTGTACTGACGGGGAGTTTGTGCCCGTGTGTCAATGTCACGCCAGTATTCGGTGAGCCTGCAGAGCGAGGAGGAGATCCAGCAAGGCTACCAGCGTCGGCCTGGCCAGCCGGTCAGTGTGACTGGCCACGGCCGTCACCTGGAGTCCTGCCTTCACACGGCCTCGTGCCACTTCTCCCTCCCCATCCCACTCAATGTCACCCCGGGTTTCAGCACAGACATAGGTAGGACCAGTCTTGATATTACTAGTTGAATGCATTTGTATGTAAGGCAGTTTCATATTGGGTGAATTAATGGGCGTAGGAAATGTAACCCTAGTAAACGTTACGACCGCCGTGAGCCACTATAATTTGTGCTATGTTAGTCTTATGTAAACTGAGTACCATATAATGTCTATGACAATATATGACACGATATAAAACACTACCATTTTCCAGCTCGAGTAGTAAAGGGTGCAGCTCAGCAGCCAAATCTCTCTGTTCCCAGTGGCCCTGAGGTGGCGCCTGCACTTTGAGTTTGTCACCGCGCGAGAGTCGGCGGAGCCGCCCGTCGTTCGGCAGAACCAATCGGAGGTCATCGTATGGTCGGGGGCGGAGCACGTCGATGTGGACACTTTCAGTTGGGACCTCCCCATCAAAGTGCTGCCCACCAACCCTGCCCTGGCTTCATTCGTATCCCAGTTCACAGGGACCAACAGCATCCAGATTTAAGTCGGCGAGAGGGTGCGCTCCTATTTTAAAAAAAGAAATGAGGCGCAGGGGAGGGAAAGAGTATTTGGTGTTAACTAATGAGTGGAGTCAGAATAAGGTTATGGACTCAAAAGTATGCAAATGTTTTTTGCCTTTTATTTCAGTATTTTAACATTGACGCACGGCATCCAGTGTAACTTTTATTGCTGTTTGCCGTTTGAGAGGGACCACATCATGTCAAGAGTTACGGTCGTGATGGTATTTTTTAAATGTATCTATTTATTTAATTTTTGACTACTGTATTACAAAGTCCACTTTCTATTTTGCTTGTAGGATAATGCTTTTTCGTATGCAAGAGATTTTGTTCCCCGTGTGGATAAAAGCTGTACAAACCTCATGCATCATGAATTAAAAGTGGATATTCGAAAGATTTTTATTTGGTAAATGAGTTGCAATACATGTCAAATACAACAAGAAAGTGTTATATATTACTATAAGTGTGTACATTTACAATAGTGCATTTGCTGCTTTTTTAAAGTAATTTGACTTAAAATGGTTTAATCATTACAGACAAAGTTAAACCACAAAACAAAATGCAAATCGCCCTATTGAAACACCAGAAGATCTATTAAAAATGTTTCGTTTCATTTGACAACATAAACATTATATTGTAGTTTAGGTTGAACCACAGCTACATTCTCTGTCCAAGTGTGCAATGTAAACCAGCTATCAACATACAAACACTACCCATAAACATTGAATGATCTAAAAACATTTCAAGAGAAGCTGTATCCCTTCTATTTTCTTTCCAAGTACTGATTATATTAGGCGATGTATGTTTTATGCTGTATGTTAAAGTGTTTACTAGTATGCAATAGAATAAAGTAGAACCACGAGCATGGTTACATAGGTAGGTCACGACCGCACTGATCGAGCCAGACCTTGGTCTTATTGCTGTTCGAAAATCTTACGTTACTGCTCTGTGATTGATCCTTGCCAAACACTTAAAAACTGACTAACTTTCCAAAAGTTGCACACACACACACTCAAATATAATGTTTTAATTTACCATTTGATCAAGGTGTATCTGCTTAGAGAAGGACTAGCCCTCTAGGTATTGCTGCTGCTGCCGCTGCTGGTAGCCAAAGGCCCCATGTCTCGGGTTCAAGTAGTGGGCTCCATGGCTAGGGTCAAGGTTGTTGTTCTCCACGGGGAAGCAGGGTAGCCGAGGGTCGGTGCTCTGAACCAGGGAGACCATACAGGTCACTTGCTCCACCCGAACTTCACACCACGGGGGGAAGTCCACCGGCTGGTGCACCCTTGCATCGTGAAAATACACAGGAAAAGAACAGATGGTCTAAAGCCCTGATAGTTTTGCTAATGCATAAAAGAGAGTTGTTAAGTTAACAGATACATGAACTACATGTCTGCTACAGGTGTCTATTTATGTTTCAACAAATGTAATTTAAAGTCTCCAATGTTAAAGAAGACCACCGACAGCCATATCTCCACTTACCTATCACAAAATGTACAAGTAGACAGTGATACTAGTATGAAATCAGACAGCCAGGTGCCTATACTTACAACCCACAGCAGCCGACTCCAATAGGGTGCAGGCAAGTGCACTGCACACAGCCTTTCTCCATCCAGCTCTCTCCCAGAGAATAGTTTCTCCCCTCGTAAACGCAAAATGCTGCGAACGACAGGATAGAGTTATTTGACCTGCACTTAATGAGAATCTGTTAGCCACTCAGTGTCGGTGTCTGCTGGTCAAGGAAAAGGAGCTCACCTCGGGAGTTGAAGTGACACTCGGTCGGTGCCGCTGAGCCGGTGGTCCATATCAGGGTGCCGATGAGGAGGCCCAGCACACAGCTCACTTTGCTAAACTCCATATCTCTCTGCTCTGTAGGATTTCTGATTCCTCCTTTCCCATCACACCTCCATTTATACCCCTCGAGCTCAAGTAGCCGTGGGATGCGGAGGTGGGGCGAAGCCCCCGCCAGACGACCTTGGGCGTTGGGAGTGGGGCGTCAAGGTAGGGGATGGCTACGGGGAAAAGGCTGTGTCTTGGCATCGTTTTGGCACTCCGGAAATCAGCTCGATGCGCTCCAGTGGGCATGAACCCCTAAAATGACAGAAACACTGATACATCCTGCCATGACTAAGAAGGGCTGGGTAAGACAGAGGTGAGAGGGAGGAGACAGAGGGAGAGGAGCGAAGGAGCCGACGAGAACTACAGAGCAAGAGGAGCGAGGCAAGGCAACTTGAATGGCCCAACATGATTCATTACACTTCTGCTGACTCACAGAGGCTGGTTTCCAGACTCAGGTGGTTCCCAGAGATAACTTTGCAAAACCTCTTTTTTTAGGATTTCTTTAAGAAATGTTACAGCAAGTGAATGATTGAATAACCTATTTAGCAATTATTTTAGTTAGTTTGTTTAGTATGAAATTAACAGTAGAAGGTTTGCTACTGTCGAATGTCAGAAAAGAAAACAATTAGTTTAGTAGACCCATTTTCATCTGACACAAGTATCAGATTCTTTTTTTTTTACAGTGGTTACCAAGGGCCCCTTACATTCTAAAGCGCACAGATGCGGTTGCCTACTGCCTCTACTGACCCCTATCTGTCTGGTGGCGATGAGCTCATGATGATGATGTCATGGCGTTGACTCTTCTCTGTGGCCTCATTTGGGCCCCGTCTAGCCCCGGAGGAGAGGACGGAGGCGCCTGGATGTTTGGGAGGAGGAAGCTCATAAAGACTGCAACACGTTTTTTACAGTGCTATTGCTGCAGGTGTGTGTGTGTGTGTGTGTGTGTGTGCGTGTGTGTGTGTGTGTGTGTGTGTGTGTGTGTGTGTGAGAGAAAGTTCGGGTCGACTCTCTTCTGCTCTCATCTCAGCAGCAAGGGTCAGCGATGACAAAAGAGAGGAGTTAAGCAAAACAAACCGTGTTATGCAACAAGGCAGGTTTCTGAGTAGCGGCGGCAGTAAGACATTCTCTGAGCTGGAACAAAACATGAGCTCATCTCCTTCCACTTTCACTATCTGAGGCCTGAGGCGCCAGATCATGGGGAAAATCCTGTGATGAGGGAACACACTGACCCCCGGAGGGCTCAGCAGTGCTCTGTTTTACGGGACTGTTCTCATGTACCCCCACAGTAGTCGTTCGAGTGTTGATAGGTGTTCCTCGTGAGCCAAGGGTGCTACCACATGTGTCGGGTTCCTTTAGGATGACTCACAGTCGCCCTTTTTCCAGTTTCCTCTGTTTCTCTGCCAAACGTTGTTAGAACTCTAGGGTGACTGTCACTTTAATACATGATCGATATTTGTACTACCAAACTGGTTGTGGGTACCACCAACTGAATGTTGGCCCTTGTGGTTGCTGCAAGTTCCTTATTTATCGATAAGTGACCGACTTGATCACCTATGTCCAGGAAATTAAAGTTGCCAGGCAACGTTAATGTTCCATTAGGACAGGGACATGAATGACACACCTCTTCCATCTGTGTGACTCTGGTGGTCCTTACAGAGGCCTACGGGTCCTGTACAATTAAACCCTGATGAAACGTACACACCCTGCTTTGATGAGGTGCTGACTAGGGAGGCAGTCTTTAAAACTGAGAGACAAGGATTTTCCTGTCATACGCCCCTATTGTTCTTCATGGCCATGCAGTTAATTGGTGATGGGGAAAATGTCAAGTCGGTGATGCTATCCGTTGGAACTTTTCTGTCTGTGTACGTAACCTTGGCAATAGAACCATGCCCCTAAGGAAGCTTTGAAAAATCATGTTATCTATATAAACAGTTTGTTCTATAATATTAATAGGACTTTCATGTGTCTGCCCTATACACAGGCCCCTAAAAAAAGGACACATATAATCTTGGCCCTAAAAACAGTAGTGTTTATATTTTGTAAACATTAGTCATTTTGGTAAATGAGGAATGGAAAAGATACAAAATAGTGTTTCCAACTTCCAGACAACAAGCTCCCGGTGTCCCACCTCACTGTTATATATGTGCCCCACACTGACCAAACCACCAAGCCTCCACCATAATATCACAGCCACAGGAATGCATGGTCCACCATCTTAGTCGAACCACCCAGTTACTCTACCCTAGTTAGAAATCTGCACAAATAGCAGTCTTGCAGTGACAACAGGTAAAATAGAAACGACTATATGAGTAAATCATGGTTAAATCTGGGGAACGTGTCAAACAAATTAATAACTAAACTGCTTTCTGTGCGGTCACAAAGCTTCTTCTCAAGGACCCAGGAAAGAGCGGACATCTCTGTTTAAGCTACTCTGAGCACACCTACCTTACCCATCATGTCCACCTGTCATTGTGCATCCAGCCACCCGATTACTGTATCTACCATCTGCCCGCTTGCGTGTCTGCCACACTAGGTAAGCAACGGGCCCGTGGCGCTGACTGAAGCAAGGAGAACAGGAGGTTCAGTTCTGCTGTTATGGAACACTGGAACCGCACTGACTCAGATTCACCATGTGTTATACAACTTTGGTATGTTTGGGAATTTGTTTGTGTGTGTGTGTGTGTGTGTGTGTGTGTGTGTGTGTGTGTGTGTGTGTGTGTGTGTGTGTGTGTGTGTGTGTGTGTGTGTGTGTGTGTGTGTGTGTGTGTGTGTGTGTGTGTTTACCACCAACAGGATATGAGGGTAGAGTTGCTTTATTTCAGAGAAAAAAATAGATGATGAAGCTCCAGCCAGCTTTTTATCCAGTCATTGTTGGTAAGAACGGATACAACAGTGTTGTAGAACCGTGACTAGTGGACAGAATACGTGCATTATCTCTTTAAAAATACCACCCATTACTTCCTTGTCATTTCAGACCGGAAAAATCAACCTCTGCACATCCGGATTTGTGCTGGAGTTTCTCTGTGTGGGCAAGTCGACTGTTGATTATTTTTGCCTAAATTTGGCTTCGCTGTGTTGTGATCGTAGGAAAGCTAGAAGAATTACACAATCATGCCCCGGACAGCCAGTGACTTTTCTATAATTTAAGTGAATAAGGGCATTGTCGTATTTTTGAATGCTTATCAAGAAGTTGCCTTCTAAGAACTACTAATCGTACGCTTGTGTGGGTGTGGAATCCGTGCAGGGTTTTCGCACTAGCCAAGAGAGGCCTTTCTAAAGCCCACTGGTCGAATAGGGTCGAATTACAATCGGTGAATTTATGTTTTGTTTGTCAGCATTTAGCTAAACTTGTTTTTAGTGTCAGAAGATGGACACCGACAAGTTTAACTATGTCTACAGTTGTGACTTAGACATCAATGTTCAACTCAAAATGTAAGTGTTGGAGAAACAAGCAGCCTTTGCAATTCTCTAGGTTCAGTGTTGTGCTCTGTAAAGCATTGTACTAACAGCAATCCAACTAGTGCGCTGCAACACTAGAATAATGCATTCACGATTCCACGATTTCCATTTTAAAGTTTCTCAGATTGGCTGTTATGTCGTTTGGTAACAACACCTTACTGCGCTCAATATAGACTTTAGCAACACGATTGGATTGTTTTTGACAACATGCACACGAGCCCATAGGTCTCGTGGTTCAGTATAATTGGTTGTAAACAATCATCATAATGTCTAACAAGCCATGCAACTGGTTGCCCAGTGTGCCGGATTTAATAGATTATGTGCCTTTTGCAAAAAAATGTAATAAATAATAATTATTTAGAAGGACAATACAGATTATGAAGCAGGTCAAATGTGGTTAAAGTTATAGTAGTCTTTAATGTATAATTAGTATTACATTGTTGTTATTTCACTGTACCCAACCCCTTGGCCCACTCCTTTTCTTTCCACCGTCGGTTTGTCATCTCTTGTGCAGCGGTAGCCTGGAAGGCAAGCGGGAACAGAAGAGTTACAAGGCGCTGCTCCAGGACCCCATGCTGCGGTTCTCAGGGCTCTACCAGGAGAACTGTTCCGATCTGTATGTCACCTGCCAGGTGTTTGCAGAGGGCAAACCCCTCGCCCTTCCCGTCCGCACCTCCTACAAGGCCTTCAGCACTCGTTGGAAGTGAGTTACAATTATTATTAGTTAATAATAATAATAATAATAATAATAATAATATTAATATTAATAATAACAATATAAATAAATTAATGTTTGTGGGTGAAAACACATAAATTACACTTGATATATGACCTGGGGTTCTTGACCTCTCTCTCTCTCTCTCTCTCTCTCTCTCTCTCTCTCTCTCTCTCTCTCTCTCTCTCTCTCTCTCTCTCTCTCTCTCTCTCTCTGCCTTCTCATTTGACAAGCGGACACAAAATATTCTGACAATGTTTTCTCAGTGGTTGAGCAACCTAGCCCCCATTCATCTTCTTCTATGGACCCCCTCTCCGTTCTTCCCTCTTTGTAGTTGGAACGAGTGGCTGCGGCTGCCAGTCAAATACCCTGACCTGCCTCAGAGTGCCCAGGTGGCTCTGACAGTGTGGGACGTGTATGGGCCAGGCAGAGCCACCCCTGTAGGGGGAACCACCGTCACCCTCTTTGGCAAATATGGGTGAGTGAGAAGATTCAGATTCACTTGAACACCTGAATTATTATAACAAAACCTAATAGATAATAGCTGTGTGAAAGTATTGTTTGTAAAAAAATAAAATAAAAAGGAGTCTTATCATTTGGTTACTACCAAAAAAAAACATTGCAAAAAAAGGTTTGAGATGGCCTACTCGTAACAATTAAAAG
>JAPMUY010004223.1:5000-10000 GCA_026901105.3 Galaxias olidus
CTGCCTGCCTGCCTGCCTGCCTGCCTGCCTGCCTGCCTGTCTGCCTGTCTGCCTATCTGTCTGTCGTTTATCTGTCTCTCTTTCCAAAACATTTTCCATGAGAAAGGAAACCAGGAAGTCGTGATGGAATGAAGGATCAGGGGGTTGAGCTGATGACGATGTGCGTGTCTGTGTGTGAGTGTGTGTGTATGTGTGTATTTGAATGTGGGGGTTTGAAATGGATCTACAGTACAGAGATTGAAGTATATTTGGCACGGATCAGAGAGAAGTGCACACAAACACACACACGCACATCCTCAGACACACATACACACACACACACACACGCACACACACACACACACACACACACACAGAAAGTCATTGGCTCATGCTCTCCCCCCAAACCTTTTACAGGAACGACATGTCAAACACTAGTACAGTAAAATAACTGTACACATGGTTTACATAGTTCAATAACTATACACATAGTTTAAATAGTTTAATAACTATACATGTGGTTTAATAACTAAACACATAGTTTACATAGTTCAATAACTAAACACATAATTTAAAGGTATATGATATCTAGATATACGATAAACAGACAGTGATGGCGTGAGGGGAGAGATCTGTCTAAGGTCTATGACATAAATCCACCTCCTCTCTCCTCTCTGGGACAGAGCGTTTGGCTCAGGGTCTGGGGTGACTCAGCCAAAAAGACCTGGATCTGAAACACCCCCAGAACAACTTAACCTGTTCTCAGAATAAACAGCAGCTTGGCAGCGGACACACAGAAACACAGAAACAGATGAGCTAAAACAGACTAAGCATCACAATCCTGTGGATGATTCTCAAGATGGCTGACCCATGAACTAGACAGGGTTACAAACTACAGTAGAACTGGGACACTTAAGATGGCTGACCCCTTATAGTGAACTAGACAGGGTTACAAACTACAGTAGAACTGGGACACTTAAGATGGCTGACCCCTTATAGTGAACTAGACAGGGCTACATACTACAGTAGACTGGGACACTTAAGATGGCTGACCCCTTATAGTGAACTAGACAGGGCTACATACTACAGTAGACTGGGACACTTAAGATGGCTGACCCCTTATAGTGAACTAGACAGGGCTACATACTACAGTAGACTGGGACACTTAAGATGGCTGACCCCTTATAGTGAACTAGACATACCACAGTAGGCTGGGACACTTAAGATGGCTGACCCCTTATAGTGAACTAGAGAGGACTACATACTCCATTAGTCTGGGACACTTAAGATGGCTGACCCCTTATAGTGAACTAGAGAGGACTACATACTACATTAGTCTGGGACACTTAAGATGGCTGACCCCTTATAGTGAACTAAACAGGACTACATACTAACCACCTTTGCTGAGATGCGGAGCATTGTGAATGCTTAATTTTCTTGTCCAGAATGATTGTATGTGTCAGTTAAATAGTGTGCAAAATGAGTCTTTGAAAAAAATTACAACAATGAAGTACAGTGTGTAATAAAGAGATTTTTCAATTCAAATTAAATTGAAATTATGCCTTATTCAGGTCATAATAAAACTCACCTGTTGAACTCATAGACTGTTACTAAACTGATAGATCTACTAGCTAACGCTGTTGTGGGCTTATTCACGTCATAATAAAACTCACCTGTTGAACTCATAGATGTCCTCTATGTTGCAAAACAAAGTGCTGACCTCATCTGGCTTCAAAGGCAGGTCACCACAGTCTATGATACAACCCAGGTAGTCCTAGAAGAGAAGAGGAGGAGAGGAGAGGAGGGGAAAGGAGAAGAGAGGAGAGGAGGAGAGGAGTGGAGAGGAGAGGAGGAGAGGGGAGGGGAGGAGAGAGAGAGGGAGGGAGTGAGAGAGAGAGAGAGGGAGAGGGAGAGGGAGAGAGAGGGGAGAGGAGGGGAGAGGAGAGGAGAGAGAGAGAGAGAGAGAGAGAGAGAGAGAGGAGGGAGAGGGAGAGGGAGAGAGAGGGAGGGAGAGAGAGAGAGAGAGAGAGAGAGAGAGACAGAGAGAAAGAATAATCATATGATTAAGCTGCATAAGCATCTGCAGGTATATGAACTAAATCATAATCATTCCTCAAATCAGACCGACAGTCGACATTTCTCACAAGACTTTTAATGGCGCTTTTCCTGTTGATTACCCCGGAAGCGTTTGGCTTTGTGAGAAAATACGCAAACATGATCCTGTTGGAAACCACAACCGCCAGCTCGGTGAAACTGTTGGTTCAAGGATTATTATTATTATTTTTCAAGGATTATTCTGTTGGTAACAGCTTTGCTGTTATAATATTTCTCTTGTTTAAGGATTTGGGGTACTGTGGATATCCTGGGGCTTCCTGGAAATCAGTTTCCAGGAAAAAAAAAAACAGTGTTTTCAGGGGCAGCCAGCCCTTTCAGCCTGGGGAACAGCTACCTTGAGACTGGTAGAGCTCTAGGATAGTGGGGGGCTTTCAGTGGGCCTGTATTCCTTTAGGCCTCTAATATGGAGAACATAAATAGACAGGTTCTTGTTTAACACAGATGCAAATTACAAGCCTTATCTATTTTTAAGTCTCTGTTACCAAAGTGTTAAGTGTTCCCAGAACTGTAAAGTTTAAAATAGAAAACAAATAGGCCTACAGTAATAAAACGTTTATTTTAAAATGTAAAACAGTCAGAACACACTCCAACACACACAAAGGGTGTGTAAGGAAACTAGCTCTGAGGAAAAACAAGCGCGCACCTCAAAAATCAGGAGACGGGCACAGGGCGTGGATGTGAGGACGTATACGTACACACACACACACACACACACACACACACACACACACACACACACACACACACACAAATACAGTACACACACAGTACAACACACACACACACACACACACACACACACACACACACACACACATACACAGAAACACACACACACACACACACACACACACACACAGAAACACTCACACATATAAACACACACACACACAGACACACACACCCACACACACACACACAGAAACACACGCACACACACGCACACACACACACACACACACACACACACACACACACACACACACACACACACACACACACACAGAAACTACACCCTTCCCATTTGACTGAGTGACGTGCGTTCTTAGGGTGCATTCCTGGAGGCAAATATGTGCCCTTTTTTTTCTCTTTCTCAAGCAATGTTTGTTTCCACAGCTAGCGGGAAACAAGGGAAAGCAAACAGGCTGTGTGTGTGTGTGTGTGTGTGTGTGTGTGTGTGTGTGTGTGTGTGTGTGTGTGTGTGTGTGTGTGCGTGCGTGTGTGCGTGCGTGCGTGCGTGCGTGCGTGCGTGCGTGCGTGCGTGCGTCCGTGTGTGTGTGTGTGTGTGTGTGTATGGCAGTAGGAATGAGGCGTTAAATAAGAGGCCCTTGCCACATTCATCACCTTTTAAAGGCAAAGAGAACGCTGGCACTGTAATCAATGTAGATTTACTCACAGTTACAGGCCAGCAGGCATTCCCCTCTACACACGCACACACACACACACACACGCACACACACGCACACACACACACACACACACACACACACACACACACACACACACACACACACACACACACACACACACACACACACACACACACACACACACACACACACACACACACACACACACACACACACACACACACACACACACACAGACCATACACATGTCCTTCGTGAGGAGCAGTAAGACAGTGAGAAATGGGGGATGAATGGATGGATGGAGGGAGGAGTTGAGGGATGAGAGAGTAGTGACAGGAGAAGGAGAGGAGGAGAAGACGGTGAGAGCGTGGAACAGAGAGATAGAGCGGTGAAAGAGGAGGAAGTTCAACCATTGAATAGGTCATATGGTTAAACAGCATGAAGGACAGGAAGTAGTTCACAGCTTGAGATATTAGAACTACAGACTCAGCTATTAGAACTACTGACTCTGGAATTAGAACTACAAACTCAGATATTAGAACTACAAACTCAGATATTAGAACTACAAACTCAGATATTAGAACTACAAACTCAGATATTAGAACTACAGACTCTGGAATTAGAACTACAGACTCAGACATCAGAACTACAGACTCAGACATTAGAACTACAAACTCAAATATTTGAACTACAGACTCAGCTATTAGAATTACACACTCAGGAATTAGAACTACAAACTCAAATATCAGAACTATAGACTTAGATAATAGAACTACAAACTCAGATATTAGAACTACAGACTCAGGAATTAGAACTACAGACTCAGATATTAGAACTACAAACTCAGGAATAAGAACTACAAACTCAGATATTAGAACTACAAACTCACATATCAGAACTAAAGACTCAGACATTAGAACTACAAACTCAGATATTTGAACTACAGACTCGGGTATAACTACAGACTCAGACATTAGAGCTACAAACTCAGATATTTGAACTACAGACTGTCACCCTTTGTCTCTCTGTCTCTCTCTCTTAATATATATACTTGTATGAATACACATATACACAGTATATATATTTTTAGGGTACAGCAGTACATTAACTAATATTGGACATTATCCAATATTACAGGGCCCAAAACACACACAGAGTAGACCCACTCAAAATACTGAGAGACACAAAGAGCTGACATTAAAATACGTGTGCATTACCACACACACACACACACACACACACACACACACACTGTCTCTCTCTCTCACACACACACACACACACACTCTCTCTCTCTCTCTCACACACACACACACACACACACTCACACTCACACTCACACTCACACTCACACTCACACTCACACACACACACACACACACTCTCACACACACACACAGACTCATACCAGGGTTGGCTTGTATTACCAGTGTGTGTGACATCATGTGCAGCTACAGCGGGGCTCTTTATCAAAGCCAGATTTCTGGGACTTTAATGGCTTCTGGTCTAGAGCTAACCCACGGACATCACACACAC